>OZ019972.1:3415047-3705047 GCA_963970395.1 Ephialtes manifestator
GTCGATCTTTGTGACAAATTGCAGCTTAATTGATAAAGCCGTTCTTGAGGTATTGAAGTTTCAGTTTTTCAACACTCCTTTTACACACACATGCACACCCATGCAGACCCACTCTCATCCATCCAGTACGTTGTTCTAAGTCACTCTTATAGATTTTTGGACCATCTTGAGTACCCTGACATGAAAGCCTAAAAACCAAAGTTGCTTTCCGTGAGGAAGCAAAAGAATATGAAAGCTTAGTGAATAAAAAATGGCCAAAAAGTTCGTCAATCACCATAGTTCTGTTATCGTCCTTTTACAAAATTCCCTAATTCTTATTCTAGACACTCAGCATATATTTAAACATCAATCGACAATAAAATCTTGTTGTACAGAATGTCCGCAATATCCAATTAAAACATATTTGAAGAGACAACAAAAAATAACCATTTTTGGTTTTACACTTAATAGTGCAATCGTTTAAGCTACTACAATTGTCACGACTCGAGGAAACTAGAAAAGAAAATAAAAGTTAAAACGATAAAAGTGGTTCGTGAATGGAGAAGATAATTAGTTTGGTTATCGAGGCTATTAGTACGCACCAGAGTCCGCGCTACCCCTGGCATTTGCACTAGACCAAAGCCAGTCTGCATTTACGATGAGAATCCTTGAATCTATAATGGCCACGATCAATCGTTAACAAACAGTTACCTCTCAATTAATGTTCTAGTACTCATAATATAACCCAGAAATGAAACATCGTTCTTAAAACATAAGGAAACGAACTATTATTGTTATAAAAGCTCTATTTTTTATTTCTTTTTACATTAATAAATAATTAAGTCAGTCTAATCATACATTTAACTACTCGGAAAAATATCCATGTTCGGCCGATTTCTTTCTCAATTTAAGGGGAGGGAGTCAGGTAAAAAAAATTGATTTTGTAAATTCAATATCATCCAAATTCTATTGCATATAAAAATGCCCAACGCACTATATTGTTAGTGCTCGATGAAAGGATTTTTTACTGTCGTCTGACTTGCATATGCTTTTCAATATTATCTTAAGCAATGTTCTTAGGTTTTCCATTCTGCACATGATTCAGATCAAACTACTAGGCCGATTGGAATGGTTGACGTCTCATTGTCTTCTTCATGAAAAGATACACCGGCTAAATGGAGCAAACTATTTTTTTCATTCTGAAAGCAAAGTTAATCACTGATTTAGAAAATAGCATAACATTTATTTATTAATAATTATGCTACTTAAAATATATCACATTTTATTAACATTTGATCCATTTAGCCGGTGTATCTTTTCATGAAGAAGAAAATGAGATGTCAAACACTACAATCTGCGTAGTAGTTTGATCTGAATCATGCGCAGAATGGAAAACCTAAGAACTTTGCTTAAGATACTATTGGAAAACATATGCAAGTCAGACAACAGTAAAAAATCCTTTAATCGAGTACCAACAATATAGTGCGTTGGGCATTTTTATATGCAATAGGAGTTGGATTATATTGAATTTCCAAAATCAATTTTTTACCTGACTCCCTCCCCTTGAGAAATGATCAATTATGATCAAACAATTACTTCTTTTTTCCTTCTTTTATTCACTACCCCTAATGTAACTATGCTATAGGGTAGAAGCACCGTTTGTGGCCATCTTAGTACCGTATGTGGCCATCAACTTGATCCATTTGTGGCCATATTGCATGTAAATGACGGTGATGGCCACAAACGGTGCACACGGCTTTGAACATAATTTATTAAACAATTGCCCACATAGCACCGAAATATTTCTAAAACATTCTCGAAATATTCCTTTGCAATGATGCAATATTGCGAAAATATTGTGACAGATGTTTAAAACATTTCTAAAATATTGTAGAAATCTTGCAATGTCCGCTCAAAACGTTGCAAATATAATATTTCAATAATATTACAGAGCAATATTGTGTTAATATTACATTTTTTGCCCAAGGCTAATTCGTAAGAAATTCTACCGTTTTTAATATAATTTTTGGATTGCGAGTTTTTAAGCAGTACCATTGGATGTCCTCGATAATAATATTATTTATTGAAAAAAAAAAAAAAAAAAAAAATCCCGTCCAGGAATCGAACTCACAACCTCACCTATGTAGTACATCCACGTCGAATTAACGATGGGTAATTTTAAAAAGCGATCCTGTTTCAAAAATATATAACAATATTAGAGTTTCATTAACTAAATTTGTTCCAGAGGGGAATGCGGTTGAAAGAAACGTAAATTCTCGCTTCAAAGACTTACATCTACCTACCTATCAAACCTATTTAACGACTTAATGTCTATCACGGTAACCACTAGACTATCGATTACTTGTACAAACGTTATACTTTTATTGCCCATGTGTTCTGTCAACAAAGACTGATGAATTAAAAAATAAAGATTGAGCAACCTTTTAGAAGATTTCTGGTGCATAACAATCTTGTAAAAAAAATCGATTCATACCGTGCCGCGTTTTCCAATCAATTCTAATGAGGCTTCCAATTTCTGTCAGAATTTGTCCCCATTTCCAAATAATTATATGACGACTTCCCGATTGAATTTCAGTTTTTTCAAATCGAATGATACTCAATTGAACGAGGCAAATTTCTTTTTATCAACAAATTCAACTTTTTAAAACTAGTTTAGAAATTTCCACTTGAAACGTATTGGAATGTTGCAAAAAAGTTTCATTGGAATATTTGCAAAATCTAATCTGGAACCTTTTATTCGAAACTTTGTGAAATATTGTTGAAGAAATTGGATTGTTCGTTTCACAGGTAATGTTCAGAAATATTTAAAAAATGATTGGCAATTGTTTTACCTTTAACAATATTTCTGAACTTTAAGTTGACAATATTGCAATTAAATATTTGTGAATATTCGATTGGAAGCTTATGGTAATATTCCTGTGTAATGAAATATTCGAAATATTCCTGCAATATTTAGGCAATATTATGTGCTATGTGGGTGGTCATTTTAAGCATTGCATTTCCAACGCAGAAGTTGCTTTGATTCATGTACAATAATCTTTTTTAGTAATTTGAATGGATTGAAGTAACGATGAATTAAAATATACATTTTTTGCGTGGCCACTAATGGTGCACTGGCCACAAATGGTACGTCTACCCTAATAGTTTTTTATTTCACTAATTAAGAAAATAAGCAAAATTAATTAAGGGATGCAAAGTAGAACCTTGCACATTGCTTTCTGATTATATTTCGCTTTTTACAAAGTGAAATATGAGGAAGTGTGTTAATAGATTTTGGCTTCTTCATAGAAGCCAAAAGCGAAGGAAGCTTTGTAAAAAGCGGAATATAATGAGGAAGCAATGTGCAAGGTTTTCGATTGCATCCTCGTTTTAAATAAATAAATAAAAAAGTGCACCGACCCGTTTTTTGAAAATATAAAAATGTTATAAAATTTTTATTTGTAGATAGTTTTTGTACAAAATTACATTAACTGAATATGAGTTAATACACCACTTTTGTGCAATATTTCAGCTCGATACATCGCACCGATAGTTATATTTTTAGTTCATTCTATAGTTATGGTTTGGTACATAGCAACGGGGAATATTTTTCATCTGTACTTTTCATTTCTAAAAAATTTTAATTTTTCATGGTCAATTGAGCTGAGTTATAAGAAAACGTTCATTTAAAAAAAAATCAAACTCATGTAAATTCAAACCGCTTTGTCGATTATCACCAAATTTAGAACGTCGTAGAGTAGAAGGTTATTTTTTGTCTGTAGTTGCTTTCCGTTGATCTGATGAGATTTTACGTCAGTTAGCGTCAAACGAATAATTTTAAAAAAATCCATAATCCCATAAAACCGAATTGTTTTACAGATTCATTCCAAATTCGATACCGATCCTTCTTTAACAAAGCTTTATTCATAAAGAATTATTTAGCTCAATAGCTAAAAACTTGCGGATGCTAGAGAGCTTACAGACATTTTTCGAAAATTGCAAAGTCAAATAAAATTTGAACATTTTTTTTTTAATGCGAGAAACAAAGGCGTCGACCTGATTTATATTTTTGCTAAATTTCAGCCCGATTGTTAAAGCAGTTCTTGAGATATGTAAGTTTGAATTTGGAGTGAAAGCCGCACACGCATACACACACGCAGACGCGCACACGCACACGCACACGCATACGTTCATACATTTTTAGAAAACCAATTTTCTCGACGTTTTAGACCATTTTGGTGTGTACTGACATAAAAAAAAACTCGAAAAACAATTTTTTGCACAAATACAAAGCTTTCTCTATGAGGAAGCAACATTAATTTTCTAACACAAAAAACTCAAAATAAAAGCATTTCTTTGTATATTATTTTCTATGCTTCTATTAGATTCATGAATTATTAATAATTTGTGCGTATTACAGATTTGACCTCAGAGAATGATTTCCAAATAAAAAAAGAAAATTTCTTTTTTTTCATTAAAGTTCTTATCTTTTCTTTTCATGTTTTGTTATCATATTCTATTGGATTGTCGATTTATCTTCGTACACAGCTATAAAGTTGGACTATAAGGGGGGAAGAAAGCGAGCGACAGCAGAATCCTTGCGCTCCCCACGTTCTTTCCGAAACCCCACCCCTGCTCTTATCGCCCGTTGGGGGTGGTAGCCGCCTCGCAGCGTCAAACCATAGTCATCAGTAGCATTTCGTTCCTCTACTGTAACGGTTTGCCGAGAACCGTTGGTGCAAAGTGTTTGGTCCTAACCGGCCCCCATAAATATCAAAATCTTTCTAAGAGTTATCTCAAGATTGTCATCAATAAATAGTGAGTTAAAAAAATGTCCGACCTTATTCATAAATTTCTCGTTGTTAATGTGATAAATTATAAATTTTTTGTTGGTAAAATTATTAGGTATGCATTTTTCGTTGTTAATATTCTTTTTACGATATCGCAGTTTGCTTGTGCCCGCCATTTAATTTTGCTTACGCAAATAATCAACATGTTTTTAAACGTAAATTTATCGTTAATAGCTATTTAAATCCCAAATAAAAATATAACTTTAGATCGCCAAACGTGGAAAAAATTAATTCGGGAGTCACCGGTATGTAACAAGAATAGTAGAAAAATGCAATCATTGCATTCACTCAAAATTAAATTTTTTGAAATTATTGAAAAATATTATATTTATTAAATAAGTTGTAGTGAACAGGTATAAGCATATATATTATAAAGTAATTCGCCTCTAGACAAACCAAATTAATTTGATTGCAAATATTCCCATTAAAAGAATACTTGTCCTGCTTAAAAATCCTCCTTTAAAAAGTTCATGAGTAACGAAAAGCATTGTCATCGTTTTATTCGGTCTGTGATTGGTTGCCAGGAAAACAATTGTGTTCGTGGTAAACTGAACTCCGTTTGGTGTCAAATTTGACATAAGAGGTCGGGCACTGCAGCCCCCGTAACCTTTTAAATAACAAATGTAAAACGCATCAAAAATACAGCCCCAAAATGAACGCTATTTAAATGCAACACACCTTGGACATAATTGGTTTTTTTTTAAATTAACACTCAAATATTGAATGAGTCACCGGAGTCTCGTATAGGATTAAATAAGTTCCGTGCTGTGGCAACGAGATTACTTGGAAATTCGGGTTAGCCGTATTTTTTATGACTATGTAGCAAGCTTATAACCAGCTTTTTGGGTCGTGGCTGTTGGCGTGCAGAAGCATTTATTTATACAGGGTTAATTGGCGATTTGATGCAGCAGAGAACTCCAGGCATTGAGTCGTAACTCGCACGTTTGCCCGCGAACACTCGAATCGCGTCGAGCTTTTAAACCAGAACAAGCAACACGAATTTACAGTTTCAGGTACGCGCCTCGAGGCCTCTAAACTCTCCAACATATAATACATTGGCTTATAGTTATAGTTATAGCTATCGTCTTTTACACCAACGAACCACCTACAAGATACCGAATTTTTAATATTAACGTACACGTGCACCGAATAATTTATACCAAGCAGATAAGATACCAGACGTATAAATGGAAGCTATTTTGTAACTTATTAAAATAAGATATACGGAAATATTAAAAAATAATAGTAATAATAAGTTTTTCTATTGAATAAATAGTTATCAATTTTGATTTGACTATTTTTTATTTTTTATTTATTTTTTGAGACACATATATCCAAATTACCTGCTCCGTTTATTTTATCCAAGAATATTTTGGAGAAAATAGTCCGCGTTTTGTGTTCTTGTCAGCATATTTAAATACTCTGACATTTTATAGTTATTTCGAAATTTGTAGGAGTTAGAAAATAGTCGCTATAGGGTATAGGCAGGATACATATATTCGATTCGGCAATCAAGCCAATAATCTCATGAATAATGATTATTTGCATTCGCATGCATTACGTTGGTGACGCTAGACCTAACACAAGCAGGAATACAGAGGTTACTACTATCCAATAGCTGGTACTAGCTACTGTTGCAACAGTCTCTATTACAAGTTTGTACTCGAAGCTGCAGTGAGTCAGCTAGCTTACAGTGCGCACATTCTGTGTACTTAAAGATTCGAGGGGATGCGAGACGTATTGTAGTATGTGCTTTATTAAATATATAGAATATATTTCATTTCAATGATTCATTTTTAGATGGGGGTCAAAATAGCGAATGGCTAAAATAGCGAATTTAAAATAGTAAACGTCTGAATCTACAATGGCCATTATTATGGTATTCGCTATTTTAGCCATTCGCTATATGGATCATTCTCTATGTTGAATCCCACTCTAATTTTTTTGCTTCAGTAGCTGTGGTTTCGTGAAAAAACGTCGAGAAAACCGGGTTTTAGTTGATGACTATATGTGCGTGTGCGTGGGCGCATTTTGATGTTAAGAGTCCAGACTACAGAATTTTTTATACATTTGGCTTATATGAGACCAAAACATGGTTAGTGATGTAAGGTGTAGTTAAACACGTTTTTGGATTGTATTTGGCGTACATTGGTTGATAGCTTCAAATGGTACTTTTTAGATTTTGAGGTAGCCGGCTGAAATTTTTTACACTTCATTTTTGTTAAATTTGGTAAGAATCAATTGAGTGTTTATAATTTTATGTCCGTTTTATATTTTTTAAGCATGATTGCAATGACTTCAATTTTTTAAAATTCAAAGCTATCTGTGTACATTTTTCTACATGAATTCACTATAACTGATTATCACAGATAAATTTAGTTCAACGAATAGCCACTGTGTTCATAACTGTTTATTTTACCTCGGAAAAAAATAAAACAGTGCTGAAGTAAAATAAAATGTTGATATTTTTCGTAGATTTGGCTGAAGTTTAGTTTATGTATTAACAACAAGATATTGGTTCAAATTCTACGCAAATCGGAGAAGGCATAAAAATATTACGGTTTTTTAAATTCATTTTTTATTTTTCTTCGCCCAGCGCTAACAATGGGCCTAGTGCTTTTTGAATTTTGAATTTCCGAATTCAGAGTTTTGTAATCAGCAGCCTCAAAAACCTCTGTGTACAAAATTTTATACAAATCCACCTGATATCCCTATAACTGATATCCTAAATGTTACTATTATGGACTTAAAGTGTAAGAAATCCATGTAGTCGATTTGGTCCAGTGTACGGAAAAAACGACTTTATTAGGATTACGAAAAAAGTAGTTGGACCTAGTAGATTGAACCAAGCGACTTAGTGCTCTGAGAGACAGACGATTTCTCGGTTAGGTAAACTATTTTCAGGTGGTTGGTGCTGATCGTGGCCCGAACTAAATAGTTAGTTGAGCCTACTTCTATTGTGGCGCCAACTATCTTACTTAGTTGGAACACGAGTAAAATTCGTTGTGTGACCTATTTAAGTCAACTAAGTCGGAATGGTAAATGTGACTAATACCAGGTCGTTACAACAACATTTGACAACAAATTTTCACTCTACTAATAAATAGTTAGTTGGCTCAACGAAGCCGTTTTTTCCGTGTGGTTAGCATGCTCGTTAAGTAGTTAGGTAATCAGATAAATCGTACACGGAGAAAAATCATTTGCTGATATAATGCTAACGTAATGAGTATTCTTGCTGGGCTAACAGGAGATTTGTTAACCTAGAAAATTTCCTTGCTAGGCTATCAAATATTTTTGTTAGGAGAGAAAATAAGGCTTGCTGTCACTATATTAGCAACTGATTTGGTGGTCGAGTAACACCTTTTTCCGTGTAGAGGTCTTAAGTTTAACCCCCGTGAACATCACGTTTCCGAGAGCTACTGAAAAAAATTGAATTTGTGGACGATTACCATTTTTTTCTTCACTTTATTAATCACAAAACAATATTATTGAAAATACTGCATGAAAGACATTTTTTATTAATAATTAATTACCGAATTGAGTATACTAAATATTTACAGCCGTTACGTACCTGTTACTGGTTGCATTTGATAACATATAAAAAATACCCACATTGTAGACAGGCACCATCGATTTCAAGCAAAAAATATCTTAATTTCTTCATGTTTTTGTTTTGTTTAAAAAAAGTGGTAATAAAAATAATGCCTAGGACCGAATGTAAAAAATTCTTGGTGCTCCTTTTTCTGAAATATTGATACAAATTAAACTCTAAAAAAATCATGTTAGCACCTGGTGATTTTTTCCTTTATCAGGACTCCGTTACAAAGTCATCATCAATTGTACAGTATTTGTGTTATATCTTTTTTTAATAACGAAATAAATAAAATGTTTTTTTTAACTTAAATTAGTGCGATCTCCTCAAGAAACCAATGCTAAATTTTAGACATGGTTTCCTCATCGCAGGGAAGTCGAAATTACATATAACATACGATTTTGTGATAGCAGAAGAAATTTGAAACACAATATAGACTTAGTTAATTATGAATTTCAATAACCAAATTCATTCGAAAAAATTGATAAATTCGATGAGTATTTCCCCAAACTATCTGTAGTCAACACTCATTATACGAAAGTAATATGAGTCATGAGTTTAATTTAAAAGTTATCGTCACTTACACGCGAAATTAGTCGCATAGGGAACTTGCTTACCTGCATGATACTCAATATTTACGTCATCCATCGCGAGCAGAAATTTTTAGCGTTACATTAGGTACAAATCAGGCCCTGTTTGGGCGATGAGAAGGGTCTGATAGGGTCTTAAATTTCTAATGAGAATGCATCATTTAAAAATAAAAAAATTATATGTGTACATTTTCGCCGTGGCCCAATTTCGCTATATACTTTCAGAACAATGGGAATAATATTTTACCACGCGTTTATCAAAATGTATATAGAATACATGTTATTCCATAGAATTAATTAATTCAATTAGTTCCATAAAGCATGGACATTTTATAAATTGTACTTCCTCACGGAGGAAGCTTTGTTGTCATTAAAACCATTTTGCTTTCTCATAAAGGAAGTTATGTTTTCATGAAAAATATACAGACCTATATATAGGTATATCGGCTTGAATTTTTCTAAGTCTCTCGATTCTTGACACGGCGGCGGCAGCGGCGGCGGCGGGATCTTTTTATAATATAGAGAGATATATGGGTCTATATATCTATATAGATAGATCTATATATATATATTTATATTTATAATTATATTAATTTTGAAAACGATGTTTTCAAAATTTTCAAAAAGCTGCAAAATTAAAATTTTGTTTGGACGTTGGTGTATCCCGACCAGAAATTTGTTCTGGCTGCGGTCCGGGCCTCATCGGGTTTTCCTTAATTAGTAATCGGGCCCGGATAAGGCGGCTCTATCCGGTCCTGATATGGCATGTAACGCCATTTCTGATCTGGCCGCGATCAGGCTACAAATCCGGGCGTTATCAGGCTGCTAATTCGGCCGCCAACAGAATCCCAATCCGGCCATAATCACGCTACTAAACCGGCCATAATCAGGCTACTAAACCGGCCACGATCAGGCTCCTGATCCGGTCCATAGTAAAAAATGAGAAGGTTCAATATAAATAAAACGCATAACTCCAGTTTAATAATTGGAAGTTTATTCTGGTACTGTACATGGTCGTGGAAGCTTTAAAAATGAAGTATTACTATTTTATTTTTTAGCTAACCAAATTGACATATAAAGGACTGATAATCTCAAACAAATCGCCGAATAATGGCGTTCTTTTGAACGGTGAAACTATCTTGCAGATTCAAAATATATACAAAACTCAAGACGAAAACAGAATAAAAATAAAAGGAACAGTGCGGAGTGTTATAAGATTTATGTACGTATATCCATGCGACTTATCAATTTTGAAAATCTGGCGCGTAAAAAAAACGCATCGTAAATAGTTACGATAGAATCAATCGATCGCAAAATGATGATTTTGGATATAAGTGACGCAGTTGACGAGAAAATATATGCTGTTTCCCTTATACATGAATAATTGTGTAAGACATATACATAAAAATACAATTATTTCTAATCGATGATATTACAATAATAATCAATATTATACAAAAAACATCTCTTATTTATTTATTGTACACCGGTAATGCCAGATATGCTCTCCCAGTATTTTGATAATTTCATTTGAAATGATGTATATTTCAAGTCAACCAGATTTGAATATTCTCGCCAAAAGCAGGGCCGCATTTGGCTAGCCCGCCCAGGAGTACCGGACCGATTCCTGATCTCGACATGATATGGAAAACTGTAGTCTTACCACATTTGAAATGTTGTACCTATGCATGATTCGGACGGGGTCGGGACCTCATTTAGCTAATCAGATCAGGAATGCCTGACCGATGCCTGATCCCGGCATGGTATGGAAAACAGTAGTCTAACCACATTATAAATGTTGTACCTACGCATAATCCGGGCGAGTTCGGGACCGCATTTAGTTAGCCGGATCAGGAATACCCGATCGGTGCCTGATCCCGGCCTGATGGGCAATATTTCAGGCTAGCCAGTTTTGAAATGAAGGTAGTGGGGCGAACAGTATAAAAGCCAGCCACTCGCTACGATCATCTCTCATTAGACACCCAACCATCCTACGTAATGTATCCTTAGTTTTAAACCTTAGTATTAATTTCCGACTCTTACAGGCCTCAACATTGCATTGACACTTGTTAAGAGTTCCTTGGCACAGCCCAGCTCACCCGATTCCCGAGTCGAAATTTTTAACCTCCTTTTAACCTAAAATAACTGAGATCTACTGCCGTAGTCTGGAGGGTGAAAGGAAGTAGTCTGTAGAGTGAAAGGAGGGTATCGCGCATAGATCAACATTTGATTTCAGCTTACCAGATTCCCCAAATGGCAGAAAGTAAACATCTCGACTTAACGGAGGGTCACGGAGGGTGAAGCAGACACTAAAAAACATTCATAGAACCTACCATAGAACCTCCCAGACCCTCCGCTGAGCCTACCACAGAAACCCCCATACCCTTAGTTGACCTTGTGAAAGTTCCTTTCACATACACTATTATACCCTCCGTTAACCCAAATATCAATGGAAGTATAATTATTTATGTTATGAATATAAGAAACAAATTCAGAAAGACAAATGCGTTTATTAAACTTTTTATAATGTCATAGATATTATATATTTTTGTTTTTCATTAAAATTTTTTTTTTTTTATGTTGCATTTCCCCCCGTCTGCAGGCATTACGCCTATTCCAGGGTCGGCCCGGATCAGTAGCCAGTCCTCCCCTGGGGGTCTGGTCCGGATCAGTAACCAGGCCCCCATGCGGCCGCATCCGACTTTCCCCTCTATATCGCATTTGCCATAGCATTTCTGTTATGGGCATAGGGAAACTGCGGAAAACCTATGCCCATATAACCAGTCTCGAGTTAGCCTCCCGGTACCGGAGCTACGTCACGTTTCGTCGAGAACGTAAACACGGACTACAGCTGTGTACATGTGACCCCCAGAGGTAGAAATACCTGTGTGGGTCTTATGTATACATCTGAAGCTTGATCGCGCCCGTATTTATATTTTCGACGAAAATCGACGGCACCGGGAATCGAACCCGCGACCTACCGATGCTCTGGACTAGAGGCCAGTACACTGACCACTAGACCATCGCACCGGTTATATATTTTTATTTAATATCATCAATATTTTTATATAATTTTTTTTTTTCGTTAAGTGAAACAATCTCTAATTAAGACATATAACATTTGAATGTGATGTGAGATACCAACGAAGTAAAAAAATTGTTTCCTATTTTCTTAGAAGAATTCAGATACATCTATATCTTCTTGCATGAGAATCTGATCGATTTTAGTCCGAAATATGAATCGTCTGTGAAAGTAGGGAAAAAAATTTAAAGAAAAAATGGAAGTAGAAAAAGATTATTCGCTCGGAGCCTCAAGAAAGAGCCTTGTCAGTACAATCATAGTACAATTATATGTGAAGAAAGTACGATAATGAGTAAGAAACTTTTTCTGGATTTATTGTAACGAGTGAATTGGTTTGCATTCCTCAAAATATAGGGTGTACTTCCGAAAAGCGCATACCTCCGATCGATCTGAAATTTGGTATACTAACGGATTTTGACCTGCTAATCACGAATATGATAATGAAAATCCCCGCAAATGCAATTTTCGGTATGAAAAAAATAAAAAACATCGTTTAATGCCACTGCGCGTGATCGCGCTATACTGAACGATTTAGACAATTTTAGCTTTCCCCAGAATGCACCACGTGGAGGTAAAGTCTATCAGCATTCCTTGTGTGTGTGTGTGGACCCCGGGGGTCGTTAATTCCCCAGTATGTGTGTGTGTGTGCGTGTGCGTGTGCGTGTGCGTGTGCGTGTGCGTGTGCGCGTGTGCGTGCGCGTGCGTGTGCGTGTGCGTGTGCGTGTGCGTGTGCGTGTGCGTGTGCGTGTGCGTGTGTGTGTGTGTGTGCGTGTGCGTGTGCGTGTGCGTGTGCGTGTGCGTGTGCGTGTGCGTGTGCGTGTGCGTGTGCGTGTGCGTGTGCGTGTGCGTGTGCGTGTGCGTGTGCGTGTGCGTGTGCGTGTGCGTGTGCGTGTGTGTGTGTGTGTGTGTGTGTGTGTGTGTGTGTGTGTGTGTGTGTGTGTGTGTGTGTGTGTGTGTGTGTGTGTGTGTGTGTGTGTGTGTGTGCGTGTGTGTGTGCGTGTGTGTGTGTGTGTGTGTGTGTGTGTGTGTGTGTGTGCGTGTGTGTGTGTGTGTGTGTGTGTGTGTGTGTGTGTGTGTGTGTGTGTGTGTGTGTGTGTGTGTGTGTGTGTGTGTGTGTGTAAGGGGCGAACACACACACACATACTGTAAATTTCATGAGAATGCAAAAAAAGGATTTTTTCCACTGTTTACAAAGCTTCCTTTACGAGGAATCTAACATCGATAGACATAGTTCCTCGTAGAGGTAGAGTTGTAAAATGTGAAAAATAATGAAGAAGCAATATTCAAGGTCCTAATCTGCATCATTGTTACTGATATGAAAATCTTGAAAAAAAATGTTCAAACGAATACAAAGCTTTCTCTAAGAGGAAGGAAAACCCTTGCGAACAATTAATTAGAGAAGAATTGTGCATACAATTTTATAGTGTTAAAAACAATAAAAAGTTTTGGAAAGGTGGCAGGTAAGTCATAATTAGGATGCAATAAAGAATTGGTAAAATTTTCTTGATTAAATTACGCTGACAAGTTCAACATATTCGACGAGGATTTCCTTGAAGTATCTTGTCGACACTCAGCTTACCAAAGTGATCTTAGTCATTCCGTTAATTAAAAAGTTATTGTCAGGTACAAACGACTTCTCTCACAAAGGTGACATACTTAGGTGCAAGATACTCAAAGTTTTCGTTACCCGTGCGGCTTACTCCTACAGGAAATGATATGCTGGCAACTAACGGCATACCGCAAGGAACAGCTTGGTTGTGACAACTAGTGATATCGCGTTGTACTTAACTCAAGCGCGAAGCTCATTAAAGTTTCAATAACTTTACTCCAACATTCGTTCAGACGTTAAATTCTACTCGGCTTTTTCAAGCAGCTGTTTGATTCTGCAACCGAAATCCAAAGCCGATGGGCAGATGATCATGATTATCCTCCTTATTAAAAGTATTCATATCATTCGATTAGAATTTATAGAAACTCCATCCCTCGTAAAAAATATCTCTGATTTATAAATCGAAGCAATATTTTTTTCACTTACCCGGGGTCATATTTTCAGGTTTGGTTATATATGTTCATATATGAGTCAGATATGATCATATATGATTCATATACGATCATGTGTCATCGTATACCGTGTTATATATGAGCGTGCCTGATCGTATCTATTATCATATGTGATCATATAAGACCATATTTGATCAAATACTGTACCGTGCTTGATCATATATGAACTCATATATGGCGATATCGGATCATGTACACTGAGAAAAAAGTATGGTTAATTGTACTATACACATGTTTCCCTGAGAGGACGGTAATGTTTTTATGGTACCGCAACAATAAATAATGTACCCAACGCCTAAATTATGAGACGAATAACTATTTGTATAGTAGAACTCACTATACTTGATATGTTTGTCCCATGCATTTTTCTCAGTGTATGCTTGCTGTTCCTTACGCGGAATCATGTCCAATTGTATATGATATCATGTCTGGGAATATCTGCTCAAATAAGATCATATCTAATCAGGTTCAGTGGTGTACACGACCACACGTATGATGTCGTATCTGAATATATCTGCACACATGAGACCACGTCAGATAATCTAACATTATCAACCCAACAATACATGATCTCATGATCAGATCTGATATAGATATAAACATAAGAGTAGCAGTAGCGACCGACAAATCGTAGTGTGAAGGCAACATTAATTTCTTTTTTAACTTGGCGTCGAGTCGCTACCGCGACTCTTGATATGTCATATATTAATCTACGGACTAAACTTTTGTTCACTTTAAAAAATAATTGATTTCCTCATAGTTAAATTTTGAATCAAACTATACATGCCGCATGTCTGCCGGGAAACAAAACAAAGTACTAGCGCGCATCTTGACAAAATTTCCGAAAAACACTTTGGAAAAAAAACATAGGTGATGCTTATATCTTATTCAACTTTATTACTTGCCATCAAGACCGACAGCAGTGGACGCGCGGTCGGTGTGTGGCTTGGGCGGTCCCCAGAGTTAAGCAGCATTATTTGCGGTCATAACTTGGATGGGTGACCGCTTAGCCTTGCACTGATTTGCGCGCCAACTGCTGGGCGGGAGGCAGTTTTTCTGAGTTTCTAATGTATTCTCATACAGTAGAAACTCAGTAAAAATAAAGCCGACTGTACCGGCCAGGTTTTCCGTAGTTTCCCTGTGCCCTCATGCAAATGCGATACAGTAGTGCATTAGGATGAGTGGCTGCGGACACCACTCTAGAGGGGTTTTTATGAAGGAACGGAAAACGGGGAGAGGGGAAACGTAAAAGCCTGAAGAAGGCATACGGAAGAAACCAAAAATAAAAAAATTAAAAAAATATTACTTGCCATCAAAACCAGTATGGTTAAGGGGATGCTGGAGTAGATTTTTTTATCGAGTTTGGTCGGTAAATTTCTCAATTATAACACAGATGCCGCCGACGTAGTCTATTTACTTTTGGCAAAAGATACTGAATCTCCCAAAATTCAATATATCCGCACAAGATATGGCAACAGACCTTTGTTGTTAAATATAATTGTTTCTGGAAATTAGATATGTAAAATCAGACCGGACGTCAATTCTGTGATGATTGCTGAATATTCCAAAACCATCAGAATGTCAACTACACAAGCCACATCCATATATAGTGTATACTACGTTCGCGTTGCAAAGGCTCGGAGCTTTTTCAAAAGTAAACAGACTACGTCGGCGCCACCTGTGTCCTAATGGGGAAACTTCATTGACGCTCTTCTTGACCTACTCTGATCGCGAACAAACTGCGTAAACGTACTTTACAAACTAAGTGCGCTTCTTTTGTGCTATCGCCAATCCAACAGTCTTAAAAAATGCGAATAACCTCACAGAATCGGCGTCCACGCTCTTCTTTTGAATGTGATGTCTAGAAATGTTTATATAGGACGAAATAGGTGGTGTTGACAGTTCGAGCGACCATATTGGTTATCGGTAGGTTCACAAAATTACGATGTTCTTTATTTTTCAAGAGTTTTCATCCAAAAATCGAGCGAACGCCGATACGCCTATGTTGATATTATAATCCTGTGCAACTTGAAACATATTTGTAATATATTAACAACGTAATTTGTAAACTATGAAACCGAAACTTTTCACCGACCAAAGTCGGTAAAAAAATCTACTCAAGCATCCCCTTAAGGATGCCAAAGGACTTATCCAAAACGCAAATAATATCTCGACCTTATATCATTGGAAGCGCAATAAAGCAAACAACGAATAATGATAAAGTCAATTCTTATTCGTTTCTAAGTTATTACTAAGTCATTGGTTGAACTGAATTTCTATTATTAATGCATACATACCGTGATGTTTACGGCGAAAAATTCATTTGACGTACGCCGGCGAATTGTGCCGGTAACTCACTGGCGTCCCTCGACTACCATTGCCCCGCGCACGTGATCGTCGTTACCCCGACAACCGCGAAGACTTTTTATATCAAATTTCAATATATTTATTTACGGAATCAACATTTTAACATGGGGAAATTGAAGCTACAAGTCCGAAAAATACATGAAAAACGATTAGATGTGATTTTAACGTCAATAAGGTACGCATTACCCTTATTTAAAATACTGCTTTCCTTATAAAAAAAGAGTGCATAATCTAAAAATCATTTCATTTGTTTATTTTTTCATAGTATAATTGGCACGGAGTATTAAATTAGTTAATTCTTACATACGTAAGCTAATTGAGCAAAGAAAAGTTTGATATATTCACTAGTTGATGCAAAAATAAGGTGACCGGCATTGCCCGGTGACTGCGATTTCCCCATTCTCCCCTAACCTATATGCGCATTGTTTACATTGCTTCAATTCAGATATACTTATGAATCTTCCCGAACGGGGGTCGAATAGTATATTGTGCAACAAGGGTCGAAAGTTGGCGATTGCGACGAACGTGAGGCTGCAATCACACGAGTCGCAAATGCCAATTTTGGCCCGTGTTGCACACCATACTTTTTGTAACAAGTGCATGAATAGTGGTGCTTTGAATGGTAGTTTTGCGGGACGAACAGTGAAAAGTGAGGTTACCAACTTTCCACCCTAGGGTCGAAAGTGAAACAGCAGGGTCGAAAGTGAAGGAATCGCGAACTGCGCATGCGCCAACCTATCGTTTTAACACTGCTATGAAACTAGCTACTTTTGGCCCGCAAAACTGCCATGAAAAGCACCGCTGTTCATGCACGTGTTACAAAAAGGTAGATTTGAAAACAAAAATGCGGCACAAAAAAGAAAAACGGAAATCGCTCAAAAATTCCAACGTAAAAAACTTGCTACTGGCGTGATCGCAAGACGATTGCTACTGGCGTCACGTTACTGTCGTGAAGTTAGTTTGTGAAGTTATTATATTATTTTACATACTTTGTATGTGATGAAAAAGTAAATATTTGTTACTGGTGTGAAATTTTTATCGTGAATTTACTGGGTTATAGTGACTAATAATGTGTAAATTACGTACATTAATTGTAATCTACATTTTTCGCTATAATTTGTCAAGAACGAGTTTGTAAATTCGAATTTCGCGCGCGCGAGAAAGCGAGCGTGACATCGCGCGTCTGCTCGCGCCTTCCCAAGTAGCACACATGTCTAATTGTCGTCTATTAGATATCCTTGTTACGTTGCATTTCTGATTAAACTGAACGGTATCGAATGTACATAAGTCTTTTAAGGCGAGGTGAAATAGTCATGAGTGCGAGAAGGATAGCGAATATCTTTCGGAACAAGAATTCTCAGAAACTGGACATTTTTTGGGAAAAATGAAAATTTCACAGCATGTAGAATTAAGAGACCAATGACGTAAGACTTTTCTTATATCAAAAAAAGTTCGGTATCCTCTGAAAGATTGATTACAGTTTTTGTTACCGACTGAGTAGGTTTCACCTCACCTTAAGAGACACTTATTTCACTGTTGCCTTTAAGATGACTTTATTTAAGATAACAAAAGATACAATTAAATTGTTGTCCAAACGTTACCATATTTTTTAGTCCGATTGATGATTATTTTAGGGCATTGAACAGTTATCAATTTCACGTTAACTGATATTTGTCATCAATTAGATGCCATATTGTTAAGGGCATAAGGATGCCATTATATCGCATTTCAAAAGATATCAATTTTATGTTAACCTTTTTTAGTCCGATTGATGATTATTTCAGGGCATTGAAAAGTTATCAATTTGACGTTAACTGATATTTGTCATCAATTAGATGCCATATTGTTAAGGGCATAAGGATGCCATTATATCGTATTTCAAAAGATATCAATTTTATGTTAACATTCTTTGGTTGGCAATATGATATCTATAAGTAATCTATACGAAGTGTCAGAAAAGTGTGCAAATGATGTCCGTCAATTGGAGGAAATTAAAGAAGAAGAACAACCGCCAAAACGTGTTCTCTGGTGATAGTGCAAATAAAAACATCAAATTAATATTTTAATGGACGTAAGTATATACCCTTCGTTTTCTTGTTTATATGTAATTTTTCGCTTCATAACCCAGATAGACAAACGTGCCGTGGAAGTATCCTATCGTGTCACTGTGGCAGCATAAACGCGTCACACAACGGCATGCTATGTCGGAATTAACGTAGCGATGTACGTCCAAATTGAGCTATTATGTGACGGCATACCGTGCCATGCAGGCTTAGTGGCATTCCACTGTCGCCATGCTGTAAACTCAGATCATGTCTCCATGGTGCCATAATTGGTCCATGTCGTGGTGTGAAAGTCTGAGGTATGAACGTCACTCTGTTACTACGGTGTCATTTTTATACAATTTTTAAAATGATAAATGCAGCACGGTGGCAGCATAATGGTGGCACGCTACGCTGTGCTGAAAGTCGTTATGGATATTTTTTTATTGTCAGCTAGACATTTTTAGTTTTAGTTTTTTTCTTGTCTAACATTTCAAATTCCGAGTCAAAAGAATAAGACAGAAAAGATTCTTTTATCTTCTTCAATATTAAAGGGTTGGTAAACCCAAGAGGTTTGACACATTCAAAGAGTAGACCCCTCGTGTGTAGTCGAACTCAGAAAAACTTTGCATTCTTATATATACGCTCAGGCCTCAAAACACTTGCGAGAAACGCTCCGTCCGTTCGCCATCTAGCGGAGAATTAGGCACCAGTGTTTCGTATGATACCACTAGATGGCGAACGGACGACGCGTTTCTCGCAAGTTTTTTGAAGCCTGGGCGTATATATAAGTATGCACAGCTGCCTGAGTTCGACTACACACGAAGGTTCTACTCTTCGAATGTGTCAAACCTCTCGGGCGTACCAACCCTTTAATATCGGAGAAGATAAAAGATTCTGTTCTGTCTTACACTTTTGACTCGCGATTTGAAATGTCAGACAAGAAAAAAAAAACTAAAATGTAATGCAAGTAACAGATACAAAGAAATAAAACGCTTACGATTCCTAACTGACAGTCAAGATCGATAACGATTTTTAGCACAGCATGGTATGCCACCATTATGCTGTCACCGTGCTGCAATTACCATCCCAAATATTCTGCAAAAATGGCACCATAGTAATAGAATGACATTCACGCCTCAGACACTCAGTGATACGACATGGAGCAATTATGGCACCATAGAGACACGATCTAAACTTGAAGCATGGCGACATTGTAGTGCCACTAGTGCACCACGCCATAATATTTAAGTACCACAAATATGGCTTTGCCTTGGCGTCATGAAAAGATGGCACGGTATGCCGTCACATAATAGCTCAATTCAGACATACATCGCTACGTTAATTTCGACATAGTATCCGTTGTGTGACGCGTTTATGCTGTTCCTGTGCCACCAAATGTCTATCTGGGAATTTATCAGAATTTATACTACATAATTTACCATTTTCAAAGAAACTTTTTAAATTTGTTGTTGCATTTTTGCAGATTGGAATCAGTGTTCGAAGCTGCTCTACCGCATAACCGAAACTGCTTTACCGCTGTATACGTAAACGCCACCGGATTCAAGATTTAGAGTAAAAAGAAACCATTTATACTGTGCACCTTATGATAAGAAATGTAATTTATAACATTAATGATGATAAAAATAATAATAAAAGTGTGAACGCAAATTCATGCATTTGAAACATATACGTAAATGCATATATATGTAGTTCATTTCTAATTATTACGTGCAATTTACAGAAATTCAATATCCTTCGAATAAGCGTATTTAAGATATTGTATTTCTGTAAATTGCAAGTAATAAATAGAAATCAACTACATATATATGTATTCCCCATATCCCAGCGATCCCATAAAACCAAGAAAAAAGATATCTTTTAGATATAACTTTATGGCGCCGGTAAGGTATCGTTCTAACAACCTTTTTGGATGTCTATAAGATGCCTAATAGTCGTCTTTTAGATTGGTCCGGCGAATACAATTTATTCGTCTAATTTACTCCTTTGAAAAGATATCTTTTTGCTGTTGAAATTGGTCAACATTATGTCTTCGTATTGGCAGCCGATAATTCATGACCGTTTGTTTGCATTTCGGTAAAATTTATACGTTGTCATACAGTTACCATTAAGATGCTAATTAGTTATCAAATAAGCGGACATTCGTCAAACTATTTGTGATCCAAAAGGTTTCAGTTTGGTCAACAAAAACAAAGCTTTTCTTTAGCATTCCTTTATAGGGAAGCTAAAAGCAATTATCACACTTCCTCCTCTTACACGTGCTTTCGCAATATTTCGCAAAAGTAAAAGCGGCCATAACTTTTTTTTTCGTTTCAACTGATTTTGTAAATCTATTATATTACAAATATCGATACATATCAGATAGTCATTTGGATATACGTTTGGCAAACAAAATCTTGAATGTAATGGATGGTTTTATGCCCTCGCATATCCGAAATTCGTTATTGTTCACGCGTGTTACTAAAAAAAAAATTAGACATAAAGAAAAAACTCTGAAAAAATCCATATGTATTCGGAAAAATTCACAAATCATTTTCATTCGAAAAAAACGTTAGACTGTCGGGTGATTTGTACAACAATTTTGTTATTCATCAATTTGTTAATTACATTTTGGAATCATTATTATGCAAAATCGATCTTTCTAGCACATTTTTTATTCTTGATTTTTTTCCGATTCTTATCCCATCGGGAAGTGCTTTTGCAAGCATGATACCCACGCACACGCACATATCCATCCACAAATTTTTTCTAAACCACTTTTCTAGATGTTTTGGACCTTTTTGAGTAACCTGACAAAAAAATGAAGAGAATTTCTTCATCTCACGAAAAAATAGCTACCTCTATGAAGAAACAAAAACATTAAAGATTCGTAATCTTATGAGTCCAAAAATAAACCTATCCGCAACAACATCACGAAGGAAAGTTGTAGCTATTTTAGTAAGCTATAAAAACCTCGCCATAGCATAAGCAGAACCACTCAAACTATTGGCAGCGATCGAAAGATGATAAATTTATTCTATTGCGGCTGTTTGAAGCGAAAGATTCTATCAAAATGAAAATGAAGCCAACTATATAAAAGCTGGAGATAGGAAACTTGTTATCCAACCAAGGGGGGGGGGCTTGCCGGGAAATGGGTATACACGGTAGAAACGAAGGGTGGATGAAGACACACAGTGAAACTGTAACAGCAGTGACCACGGTTGTAGTGCTTTCTTGAAGCCTTTATCCTTTTAGCCCCAGGGCTTGAGAAAATCCTCAATGCTGCGTCGAGATGTGTTTGCTTTTCCTACAGACTAATGGGCGTGGGAGTTGTCACGAACAACCTTTAACTTACATTGAGTTAAGTCTTTGGTTAAAAAAAAATCGGTGGTTAAGATTTGTGCTGTCGATTTCAGTTATTCTTTTTCCAGATTACCACTCATGGCAATTTATATTATTATTATAAGCTTGTTTACATAACCTAATAAAATGCAATTCCCGACACAGAGTTATCTAAAAGTCATGAAAATTAAATGGTGCTGCAATAGATTATAATGCATCCCATATCACTTTTGCCATTCAAAGATAAAATTTCAATTGATTCTTTAAAATCTCATTGTATAATTCCGACAAATGCACCAAATGTGACATTTATTTATTTATTTATTGTAGTGATTTTTATTTAGACTATTGTTTAATATATTTCACTCAAATGGGGATATTCGTGTGGTCCAAGTAAAACTTTCTTTTTTCAAATATCTTGGCCATATCCATCATGACTAAACGCTGCTTCCTGAATTTTATAAAATTAAATATTTATATTTATTTATATATATTTATATACCTCTCTATATTATAAAAAGATCTCGCCGACGCCGCCGTGGCAAGAATCGAGGGACTTAGAATAATTCGGGCTCGGGGCTTGGCGGAAGGGGGTGGGGCTAAAGGCTTGGGGCTAGCCACCCCTGGGGTTAGCCCCACCCCTTTTCGCCAAGCCCCGAGCCCGAATTATTCTAAGTCCTTTTTCAAAAACATAGGTCCCCGAAGGGTGGGTGGCACCCTTGGGGGGGGGGGGGCACCCTTGCGGCGGGGCACCGTCGGGACAATAAAATCCTAGTATATATATATATATATATATATATATATATTTGCTTTTTATTTTTCCTTTTACTTTTACTTATTCCTTTTTATCTTTATCCCAGAAAATAAAAAAAATAAAAAGTTGAAGAAATGGAAATTAAAAAATCTAAAAAGAAATGAGCGTATTCCCTTGACACAGGTGAATAACACTCTAAAAACCAAGCGTGTTGCAATTGTGTTGTTTCCTTTCAAGCGTGTTAGCATTCACATGATAAATGATATCTGAAAGGAACACGCCTGTAAGTGTGTAAAAACTCGTCATAATGTAAAAGATAGGAAACAACGCACTTGCAACACGCTTAGTTTTTAGAGCGAAGTAAAAAAAATAATGAACAACGTCCGAGAGCGTGAGAGGCTGAGGTTTGTCAAATTGATATGGAATACCCCATATAGATACAATTGCGTAATACCAGCGACCGCTTATTTACAATATGGTATTGTTAACTGTTCAATGTGATATTGCCCGCACTCTTTGTAACCGATATTACCGAATAATATATTCTGATTGGTATAAATAGATAATTACATTTTCAATAATGAGTAGTGGTCCCATACAAAATACACAATATGCTATAGCGGAGAGTAATTCAGTAATATCACTGTTAAAAATATTTAACATACATTTTCATTACGGATAAAGGGAACTCTTTTACAAAAACTGGTTAATTACATGTGATATGCAAGTGAGATGTAAAATTACAGTACTTTCTACTAAATTCTATGAAAATTAGGGAATTTTAAATAATTGTTTTTTATATCACTACGACTCGTGTATCGAATTTTATATATCAGCTGCTGAATAGAATTTCCGGTAATATAAATTTGTAATGTCATTTTGCTCGCAAACCCGCGTACATATTACAATTCTTGAAAAATATGGGTGTTTTACGTAAAACGATCATTTCCAACGATTGCGGTTCGCATTAATCACACAATGCCAATACGTTTTGTTTGCCGAGGGGTGCTGACCGTAGCTCGAATGGCCATAAGCTCGAACGGTAATATGACCCACGGCCATTAGGTCGAATGGGCACTAGGTCGAATGAATATTAGGTCAAATGGACATTAGGTCGAATGAACATTAGGTGGAATGGACATTAGGTCGAATGAACATTAGGTCGAATGAACATTAGGTCGAATGGACGTTAGGTCGAATGGACATTAGGTCGAATGGACATTAGGTCGAATGGACATTAGGTCGAATGGACATTAGTTCGAATGGACATTAGGTCGAATGGACATTAGGTCGAATGGACATTAGGTCGAATGGACATTAGTTCGAATGGACATTAGGTCGAATGGACATTAGGTCGCATGGTCACTAGGTCGAATGGTCACTAGGTTGAATGGACATTAGGTCGAATGGATATTAGGTTAAATGGACATTAGGTCGTATGGACATTAGGTTAAATGGACATTAGGTCGTATGGACATTAGGTCGAATGGAAAATAGAGAAGGTACATCCATGAGTGATCTTGGTTATAATATAAAAATACCATTTATTTATAATGCTGACTATCCACGCCACTACTGCGGTACACCTGCGATAACTAGAATAAAGAAGCAAGCGTGCTAAGCTTCTTTCACCTCTTCTGTGGTGAAAGATGATTTCTTTTGTTAGGAAATAAGCTTGAATCTCGTTGCCATTATACCCCGCTAAATTTTAAGACCTTGGGCTGCGTGATACGATTGTTGGAACGATTACTGCACGAGAAAGAAGATTGCAAAATTTTTAAATCTGGCGCTAACATGTACAAGTCCCCGTGAGAAATCAGTTCTCACGCTAGGCGCCAGTGGTGCCCGGCACTTCCGACGAAATTTGCGTAGAGAGGGAAAGTGGGAAAGGAAGCCGGCCGGCGTCGCGATAGATTGCCGAAAAACCATTAGGCCTAATATTCATTCGACCTAATGTCCATTCGACCTTATGGCCGTGGTCCATATTACCGTTCGAACTTATGGCCATTCGATTATTTATGGTCATTATGGTCACTTGGTAAGCTAACCAAGTGACTTGGTTAGACCAACCAAGAAATTGGTAGCCTAACAAATTACTTGGTTGGTCTAACCAATTAATTGTCTGGCGCATATATAACCAATGTACTTGGTTGTTCCAACCAAGCCTTTTAAATAAATAATGGACTAAACTTAAACACGGGAAAAAAATCTTGGTTGAAATATACAAGAAATTGGTTGTTCCCACAAATTGCTATGGTTATATGTACCCCAGGAGATTATCTAGTTACATAAACCAATAGCTCTTAGTTAGAATGATGATAGTTAGAGTAACCAAGTTAGTAGTGAGGCCAACCATGAACTAAATGATTGTATTTACCAACTCTCTTGGTTGAGCCAACCATTTCACGTGATTGATCCAACCAATTCACTTACTTGAGCTAACCAATTCACTTGGTTGAGCCAACCAATTCACTTAGTTGAAGTAACCAATTCACTTGGTTGAGCTAACCAATTCACTTCGTTGCGCTAACCAAAGTAAAAAAGAAATGCATTTTTGCAGTTCACTAACAAATTTTTTCAGTCGACTGAAGGGCATTTTTTAGTCAATTGAAGAAAAATTTGTCAGTCGACTGAAGAAAAACTTATCAGTAGACTGAAGAGAAATCTGTCATTCGACTGAAAAAATTTGTTAGTCGACTCAAGAAAAAATTGTCAGTCGAATGAAGAAAAAATTGTCAGTTGACTGAAGAAAAAATTGTCAATCGACTGATTGATACATTTCAATTAAATCTATTTTTTGGGAAAGAAGCGAAGGATTTTTCTATTATTACGAGTGTTAGTTCCTAGTGTTCCTTAAAAATTTAGAAATTAGCTTTTTTAATACTGCAAGTGACCCAGAAAAAAATTGGTCATAGGATTTCCAGATAAAGAAAAAAAGTATTAAATATATACATTTCGGCGACGTGCATGTGGACGCCGGTCGGCAGCAAGTATCTTGCAGAGGTTATGAATAAAACGATCCAATTTTATAGTCGATGTAACACAAAACTGCGACAGCATAAAAAAGATGGCGGCCGTGCAGTTCTGGCGCCTTTTTACTCGAGAACACAATAAATAGTAGCGCCCAAGAATTCAGTAGTAGCGTTTATCACTGTTTTTAGGCGTAGCAACCAAAGGAATTTGTGACATCGAGTGCTATAACATATTCACCATACACGGAAAAAAAGGCTTGGTTGGAACAACCAAGTGCCTTGGTTATATATGCGCCAGACGATTAATTGATAGCCTAACAAGTTACTTGGTTGGTCTAACCAATTAATCATCTGGCGCATATAACCAAGCCTTTTTTTGCGGGTACACGCAAAACACGGCTTGGTTAGAACAACTAAGCGCTTAGTTATACATGGACCAACTAAGATATTGGTTAGAGCAATCAAGTTATTTGTTAACCAAACAAGTTATTGATTGACCAACCAAGATGATTTAGTTGGTGTAACCAATAACTTGGTTGGTCTAACCAATATATATAACCCAGCGCCTTGGTTGATCTAATTCAGTCTTTTTCTCTGTGTAAACCCGGTTACACGGCCGTCATCGGTACTAATTTTCGTGGTTGATTTCTGCGACCGATGTCGGTTGCAGACATCAACCACGAAAATTGGTTACCTTAACTAATCTCGTTGGCTATATGTACTATCATCTTAACCAATTTCGAATTGTTGAGGAAACCAAGTGAGCGAGATTGCGGCAATAAACGCATTGGTTGCCACAACAAATATGGCCTAACCAATTAAGAAATAGTACTTTCAACCTCAGTCCAATAACATACCCGCGCAGAAAAAAGTAGTCCAGGATGGAGTCTCGGATGGAGTCCCGGATGGAATCTTGGCAGTCCAGGATGGAGTCCCGGATGGAATCTTAGCAGTCCAGGATGGAGTACCGGATGGAGTCTCAGATGGTCTCCGCCGACTCCGGCTTTTAATCGGATCCCGGAGTCGGCGGACTCCATCCTGGACGACCCATGAATTCCGCCTGTCCAATGGCAGAATCCATCCTGGTGTCCATTATGGATTCTCACCTGGACTGTCTTACAGTCCATCCCGGACTCCATCCTGGACGACCCGTTGATCTCGGCTGTCCGATGGCAGAATCCATCCTGGTGTCCATATTGGATTCTCGCCTGGACTGTCTCGTAGTCCATCCTGGACGGTCCGCGAGTCTCGGCTGTCCGATGGCAGAATCCATCCAGTTGTGTATTATGGATTCTCGCCTGGACTGTCCCGCAGTCCATCCCGGACTCCATCCTGGATTCCATCCTGGACTCCATCCTGGACGATCCGGGTGTCCACCTTGGGAACCTTGGTGTCCAGACGATCCATGTTGGACCACTCTTATTACGTCGACGGAGGGCAAGCCTCTCGTGTGTAGTCGAACTCAAAACAGCTTTCCAGTCTTATATACGCTCAGGCTTCAAGTCACTTGCGAGAAACGCTTCGACCGCTCGCCATCTAGCGGAGCATTGTGTATCCGTGTTTCGTATGATGCCACTAGATGGCAAATGGACGCACCGTTTCTCGCAAGTGACTTGAAACCTGAGCGTATATAAGACTAGAAAGCTGTCCTGAGTTTGACTACACGCGAGGGGTCTACCTTCCGTTAACGTAATAAGAGTGGTCCAAAATGGATCGTCTAGACACGAAGGTGCCCAAGGTGAGCGTGGTCTGGTCCTGGTGTCAATCTCCTGGTGGACACCCGAATCGTCCAGGATGGAGTCCAGGATGGATTCTTCCGTTAGACAGCTGGGATTCTATGGACCGTCCAGGATGGAGTCCGGGATGGACGGCGAGACCGTCCAGGCGAGAATCCAAAATGGGCACCAGCATGGATACTGCCATCGGACAGCCGAGATTCGCGGACCGTCCAGGATGGAGTCCAGGATGGACTCCATCCTGGTAAGACAGTCTAGGGGAGAATCCATAATGGACACCAGGATGGATTCTCCCATTGGACAGCCGAGATTCGCGGGTCGTCCAGGATGGAGTCCGAGATGGACGGTAAGACAGTCCAGGTGAGAATCCATAATGGACACCAGGATGGATTCTGCCATTTTACAGCCGAGATTCGCGGGTCGTCCAGGATGGAGTCCGAGATGGACGGTAAGACAGTCCAGGTGAGAATCCATAATGGACACCAGGATGGATTCTGCCATTTTACAGCCGAGATTCACGGATCGTCCAGGATGGAGTTCGCCGACTCCGGGATCCGATTAAAAGCCGGAGTCGGCGGACGCCATCTGAGACTCCATCCGGTACTCCATCCTGGACTGTCAAGATTCCATCCGGGACTCCATCCTGGACTGCCAAGATTTCATCCGGAACTCCATCCTGGATTCCATCCGGGACTCCATCCTGGATTACTTTTTTATGCGCGGGTATATAGTGGTGTTAATTTTAATACCACGTTTTTTACAATGTAGTAAATCCCCTAAGGACACCTTGGAAATGATTTTTTCTGGAATATTTTGTCTGTGGTTTTTTTTCCAAGCACATTTTTGGTCGATATTACAAAAAATATTTTTCCAATGAACTTAATTAGTTACACGAAAAAAGTTGCAAAATAGAACCTTGCATATTGCTTCCTCATTCTTTTAGCCAGTCATCCACAAAACCTCCTCCATGATTAAGTGCCTTTTTCTGCTGTGTGGGTGACTGGCTAAAAAAATGAGGAAACAGTCTGAAAGGTTTTACGGTGCAACTGTTTCTTTCTGTCGCTTAGTGTATTCTGACCGTAATCATTATCAAACATTCTACGATTCTTTAAATGTGGATATTACTTCGTTTGTGTAGAAATTTTCGATACCCTATCTCAAATTTCAGGAATGTCTGTGCATAAAAATGTAAAAAAAAATCAAGAATCCTTTGAAAAGTTAATCACCTACCGATTCTGTTCATGCTTACTATCGCGCACAACGAAATGTTCTTCTTGTTTGTGTAAAAAAGTTAAATTCAATTTATCGAAATTTACAAAAATTAAAGTTTCGAATTAATTTTTTTTTTCAATAGGGATTTCATTAAATCTGATCCTCGATCAATTACTTTTTTTCAAAGAAATATTTAACTTGATATCTTGAAATTTGCAGAGTTTAAATTTGCATTTACTGACATTTTTTCGAAAATTTCCATACGCCATATAATTTGAAACCCTGTATAAATTCCACTTTTCGTTAATACAAATTAGAAAATAGTGAGGTAAACATACCAATCGCTGTACACTTAAAATCAGTGCGTCCGTGCATGTATACAACTCCGAAAATTCGAACGCCGATAACTCGAGAACCGTTTTGTATATCGAGCTCTAATTTGGCACACAAATGTAGCAGCAGACCCTCTTAAACTGTAGCAATTTTCGACAAAATGTGTGCGAAAATTTCGATTTTATGCCGATTTGAATTTTTTAAATAAAGACGGTGCGCGCTCTAACTTTCGTAAAATTCAGTCTATTTCAATAGTTGGTTATAAGAGCAGGTGCACTCAATGTTGTTTGATATTGAATTTGGCTCGAATCGGTAAAGTGGTTCAAATTTTATGGAATTTTGAATTTTTAAAAAAATTGACATTATCGCTCTACTGTTACTTTTGCAAAACTTGAGATAGCGAGCTCAAATTTTGTATATAAATGAAACAATATTCAGCCATTATATATGTATGTATAACTTAGTGACGAACGGTATGAAATTTTTGATTTTATGGGATGTTGGATTATTTTTAAAAATATCCCTTATCACATTCACTTTCGGAAACGTTCTAATAATAACGAAATCACGGAATAGAAAACGTGAATTCGCAACATGTTTATTTATCTAATTAAAACAAGGATGCAAAGTAGAATCTTGCACATTGCTTCCTCATTATTTTTCGCTTTTTACAAAGCTTCCTCTACGAGGAAGCCGAAATTAAATAACATACTTCCTCATAGAGGTAGCTTTGTAAAAAGCGAAAAATAATGAGGAAGCAATGTGTAAGGTTCTACTTTCTTTATACTGAATCCCCCCCCCGTTGCAGGCATTATGCCTATTACAGGGTCAGCCCGGGTCAGTAGCCAGGCCCCCCTTGAGGCCCCCCTTGGGGTCTGGTCCGGATCAGTAACCAGGCTCCCATGCGGCCGCATCCGACTTCCCCCTCTATATCGCATTCGCCATAGCATTTCTACTATGGGCATAGGAAAACTGCGGAAAATTTATACCGATATAGACGGTCTCAAGTTCGCCTCGCGGCACCGGAGCTACGTCACGTTTCGTCGAGAACGTAAACACGGACTACAGCGGTATACATGTGACCCCCACGGGTAGAAATATCTGTGTGGGTCTCATGTATACATCTGGAGCTTCATCGCGCCCCTATTTATGTTTTCGAGGAAAATCGACAGCACCCGCGATTCGCACCCACGAACTGCCGATGCTCTGGACTAGAGGCCAGTACACTAACCACTAGACCACCGCACCGGTCAATTACTGAATATACATTGAAAATCGTATTTCCGTCTCTCTTGCACACACAGTGCGTCCGGTCGCTGGTACATGACCAGCGGTCTTGAACCGTCTACCTTAAGGAGGTTGGAGCGCTACGATCGGGGGGAATCGGCCCAGAGACGCGCGCGGTGCGGGGAAGGTAGCGAGTGAGTGAGAGGTCCGCGGTGTGAAAGCCCAAGCATACCAAGACAAAACCTGGAAAAATCGGTTTCACTTGTACTATCTCAAAAATTAAACGGTTAATTATTTTTTAACTTGACGGTATATTTTTAGACAGAATTCTCTTACCGTTAGCACATTTTTCACATGAAAATCTTATCGCATAATTTTGCAGTATCAGTTTATGTTCTGCTGATCAGTGACGGTTCCACAACAGCAATGTTAAATAACCCAACTACCCGTGCAGAAATATAGTTGGGGCTCCAACTTGGCCCTTTCTAATTTGCCCCAGTTCTATTAGGGGCTTCTGTTGAGCCTAGTAGGGTTCTAGAGTAGATTCCCTATTGTGGATGTCACGTTTATACCTAAAAAAGCCCATTATTTAATCGCGGCAGCCCGAACTAATTTATGTACGGGTACGATTGTCAATATCTCTGCAACTAAACGGTGAATCTATTTTAATTTTTGTGTACACCGAACACATGTGTTGTTCAACATAATATTTCTTTTTCACACTGGAATATTTAAAATGCTGTAGCGCTCCAACCTCCTTAAGGATGTAATGATAGATAAACAGTCCCACCAAACGTGAGTTCCGGAAAAAATTTCGAACACTTCTCGATGGGATAAAAATTGAAAAAAAATCAAGCATGTAAAAGGTGCTGAAAAGATCGATTTTGATTTGATAATAATGATTGCAAAATGTTATTAACAAATTGATGAATAAAAAAATTGTTGAACAAATCACTCGACAACCTAACTTTTTTCGATTGAAAATGATTTATCATTTTTTTTCGAATACATATGAATTTTTTCAGAATTTTATCGTTACTTTGAATTTCTTTTTATTTTGAAAATTGCGCGAAAAATAACAAAATTAGGATATGCGCTTAGCAAAAAAAATCTTGAGTGTAATGGATGGTTTTGTGCTAAACGCATATCCAAAGTTCGTTATATTTCGCACATTTTTAAAAATAAAAAGCGAAAAGTTAAAAATAAGAAAAAATTCTGAAAAAATTCCTACATATTCGGAAAAATTAACAAATCATTTTTATTCGTAAAAAACGTTAGGTTGTCGGGTGATTTGTTGCATAATTTTTTTATTCATCACTTTGTTAATAACATTTTGGAATTGCTGTAATGCAAAATTGAACTTCTCAGCACCTTTTACATGCTTGATTTTTTCCGATTTTTATCCCATCGGGAAGTGTTCGAAATTTTCTCTGAAACTCCCATTTGGCGGGATTATACCAATCATACATCCTTAATAGTATATTACGATACAAGTGCAGAAAAACTTATTCTGACGAGTGTGAATTTGCAGCACAAGCTGAAGACGAGTGTTGCAATCACACGTTACCTTCGGCTCGTAAAACGTCCACTATCGCACCGAGTGAAGTAAAAAAGAATTATCAAACAGGCCTCGCTTTTTCACATGTCCACATATTGAATAATTAATTATTGCAAAAATGTATATATTTAATCTTCTTTTGTGCCATGTAGTTGATTTCAAACCACTTCCATATGAATACATATTTTTACTGTTAATCCAGTATTTGGTCATGCAAAAAGTCTCCTAACCCTCTATTTTCGTTTTCGAGAGTAATTTACTACTCCTTGAAACTCCGGACTATCTTAAATAAAAATCTACATCCAAAGATATATTGGTTCAAATATCCCTATTGCTTATGGTACACTATTTATATAAACCTCTCAGAGTGGAGGCTCCCTCGATAATTCCAGAAGCTACGTGCCCCCACGAAATTTCATGAGCTTAAGGGTAGAAAAGCTTTAGCCTCTTCCCCACGTGCTGCTGTTTTCAACTGTCCATGCATTTGTTGCGGTAAAGTTGGCTAAGACCTCCCCCCCCCCCCTGCAGCATAACCCAATTAATTATTTTTCTTTGATACACACGATTCCAGTTAGTTCAAGTCGCGCCTTTGTTTATTCATCCTTCCAGCGTTTCATCGGCGATAAATTCTCCTTTATGTTTTTTTTTACTCTTTGTATGGTCGACGTCTGCGTCGTCGGCGTTGTTGACGTCGGGTTGGAACTTGGCGCCCGTGTTTTTCCTACAATTCGACCAAGACGCAAGGTAATAAATAAAAAAATAAATAAACCCGACAAAGCAAGTATTTTTATTCAGGTTTTATAGGAGAAACTTTTTTCGATTTTACATAAAGTCAGAGGTATATATTTTTTATGGTTTTATATAAAAATATATGCAAGGCAGACTAGCTCAGTTCACCCCAAGGCCAATAGATAATGGGTAGAAGAAAATAGGAGGAAATGTAAATGAACATCCCAGGTAGGCGGTCGATTAATGGGGGTGCGTAAATTACCCCCGCCATTAAGAGCAGCTGCAAGCTTCCGTGCGTAGTTAAAAATTGGTCTCGATTAGTTCGTGAACAGTTATGTTTGCTTTAAGACAAATAATTTATAAACCTCGTATAATTTTATTAACCTCGTGCGCCATAATGGAATGAAATTGACAGTAAAAAATATACAACTTTTCGAAACGAAATGTAATATATTGCACCGTCTATATTTCTGCCACTCGTGTAGTTTATATTGAAATAAGTGGTTTAAAAAATAATTCCGGGATAAATCTGTAAGTGCAGTGTAAACAGAATTGAAGTGTTTTTTAATTTCGGATTTTTCTTTTGCAATATTCAGTTATAAAAAAAAAAAGTACAAGCATAGGCTGCTATGGATTTTGTATTTTCATGTTACGATTTCTTTGTCATTTCTAAAAAAAAAAAAAAAAAAAAAAACAAGCCAGCAAATTATAACCCTACGTTCTCATTCCCGTGTAGAAATTGTGGTAGGGATCCGGTTGGATACTTACTGGATTCCCTACGTGCAGCTCGGAATCTAGTTAGAGATCCAGTCAGAATCCGAAGATGAATGTAATGCTCACAAATTGGATTCTGATCGGGATACGTGATTAGATCCCAGTATGGACACCAGACCGGATCCAGTCCGAATCCAAGATGTCCAAAAGTCCGAAAATTTGTTAAAAATTATATTGGACTTCACTTTTACGGGGTTACTTCCACGTGTAATTAGATTTATGAACTTACTCTACTGATTGGCAAAAGAACATCTTTGAAAAAACTCTGATGAATTTGTCACTCACCGGGGATCGAACTACTGACCCTACGGATTGTAGAACACGATAGCTGTGCCTTAACTCACTCGGCTATCCAGATCTTAGAAAATGTTGATACTAATTTAATACTTAATCAGTTGAATATATGGTGAGGACTTGCAGCTTGACGCGTACATATGTATAGAAAGTTACATATAAAGATTGATACGAAGAGTCGACGAAGTTTTGTATGCGTAAGCTTGCTAGCCAGCTTGAAAAGCCGACCCTAGGTATTTTTTTTGTTTTTTTTTTTGTATGTTGCATTTTCCCCCCGTCTGCATGCATTACGACTATTGCAGGGTCGACCCGGGTCAGTAGCCAGTCCCCCCTGGGGTTCTGGTCCGGATCAGTATCCAGGCCTCCATGCAGCCGCATCACGTTTCGTCGAGAACGTAAACATGGACTACAGCTGTATACATGTGACCCCCACAGGTAGAAATACCTGTGTGGGTCTCATGTATACATCTGGAGCTTCATCGCGTCTGTATTTATATTTTCGACGAAAATCGACGGCACCGGGAGTCGCACCCGCGACCTACCGATGCTCTGGACTAGAGGCTAGTACACTAACCACTAGACCACCGCACCGGTTCTCTCTGGGTATTTTATCAAAAGTATCCAACAGTAAATGGTATCATTCAAATATCATCGCTTAGAATTACCTAAAATCTTATGAGCATCCCTTCTTGAGAAATTTCGAAAAAATTCTGACCACAAGTAAAAAGTCTCTACAATATCCCTTACTTCGTTAATAACTGCTTTTCAAATACAAATCGGATTCTAGCTGGATTTTAAGAAGGATACTCAGTTTACGATAGCCTTGTGATATCCCTAACTTTACTAATGGGTAATTGGAAAATCCAAATTGGGATCTAGCTGTAATCTTATAAGGAAACCATACATCGGGATACCTTGTGATTTCCCCAGTTACGCTAATAATTAATTTTACTTTCCATATTGGGATCCATCTGGATTCTTACCAGGACACCAGTTTTGAGGAACCCTAACAAATCCAGATAGGAATCCGATCGTAAATTCTTAAGTCTTAACAAATCTACGTCTATGGGGGCGTATGTTCATCAATTTTGCCTTTCTCATAGAGGAAGCTTTGTGGAAAGTTGAAAATGATGAGGACGCAAAACGCAAAAATCTACTTTATAATCTTGTTTTAAATAAATTTGAAAAACTGAAGTTTAACGAAATTTAAGTGGTCAAAAAATAATACTAAGAATTAAAATTCCTATATAATCCGAACCCTTCTGCCGATCTGCACAAAGTTATGTATCTAGCATCGCTGAATATGATTCCGTTTTCGTACAAAGTGTGGGCTCGCTAGTTTATGTTTTGCTAAAATTAATGATGTAACGTCAGTTTCTTTTAAATTTCAAAACTACATAAAATCCGAACCGTTTTTCGGATTTCGGCCAAATTTACTCCTAGAAAATATTAAACATGCCTACCCTTATGAAGAACTGTTCAGCGAAATATCGCAAATTTGGCGGAAGGTAGAGCATTCATGCTCTTTTTTTTAAATTCGAAAAGCTATAAAATCAAAATTTCTGCATTCATCTCGTCGAAAATCGCAACAATAGAAGACGGGCTGGTTTTTCATGCGTGTGCCAAATTTTGGCGCAGTCGACTAAACGATTTTGATCTATAGGCGATTGACATTTCGAAGCCCGCACACGCACACACGGACGGACATTTTCTCTAATTCATTTTTCTCGATGTTTTAGACCATTCTAACTAAGTGCCCTGACATGAAAATCGTGAAACAATTTTTTTTTTTTTAACTAAAAGTAAAAAAAAATAAGGAAGCTATGTGAAAGGTTCTACTTTACATCCTTGTTTTAAATACATTTATAAGAAATTACATTTTGCTACATTTTAGACGTCAAGAAATAATGAAAGAAATTTTTATTTCTATAAAAATTGAAACCTCCTACCGATTTTCACTAAATGACGTAACTAGTATCACTTAATATTATTTAATTTATGTATAAAAATTTCAACTCGGTAGTTTTTAAAGTATTGCAAAAATTAATACAATAACATCAAATTCTTGGAAAATCGGGACTGCATTATATCCGAAACGCTTTGTTGATTTGAGCCGAATTCAATACCAAATAACATTGAGTACACCCGTAGTTATGAAGAACTATTTAGCAAAAAAGCTAAAATTTTACAAACGATAAGGTTTTCCCGCCCATTTTATGAGAATTTCAAAAACACATAGAATCTAAACTAATATAAGTTTTTAACATTACTAGTATGAAAGAAGGAATGCTACTTAACTTGCGTGCCAATTTTCAGTTCGATTACTGGAACGATTATTGAGTTATAGGCGATTCCATTTTCGAAGCCGGGTAGACGCGCACCCCACATTTTTTCTAAACCACTTTTCTCGATGTTTCAATCCATTGAGTATCCCGATATGAAAATCTCGAAAAAATAAAATGATGAGACCTAAGCGTCCTCTTTGAGGAAGCAAAACTGATTTTTTGTAACGCATGCACGAAAAGTACCAGGTTGTGTATGGGCCGGCTGTGACAGAAGATGGCGCTTTTCGAGAAGGCGTATCGAAAATACGCTAACCGTATCGAAAATACGATAACCGTATCGAAAATACGATAACCGTGTCGAAAATACGATAACCGTATCGAAAATACTGTGCGCGCATGCGCACATCGGTTTTTTTCCTTCGTGTCACGGTCGGCCATACATAACCTGGCACTTCGTGCATTTGTTACAAAAAGTAGTATGCGATACTTGTACGTAAAAGCGGACTCCCGACGGCGGTTGTAAAGTGTCCGCACTCGTCTTCCCTCGCGCTACAAACAACACTCGGCTTCGACTCGTGCCGTTGTAGCGCTCGGTTCGACTCGTGCAGCCACTTTCCAACCTTCGCCGAAAGTCCGCTTTTACGCACTAGTATCGCAAAGTACTATTTTTTTACTCATGAATAGAAACTCCCGCTTTTCTCAATTGTAGAGCGTGGCGGAACGTGGGCCGGTCCCGTACGCCGTTAGGAAATGTCCTACGCATGCGCACATCAGCTACATTCTTCTTTTTCTTCACGCATATTTGTTTTTCTAAACGCTGCCGCAACATTTCCTAACGCGCCCGGCACATTTTTTAACGGCGAGTTGAGGTTAGGGACCCTTTCCGTATACTCCACAGTTTCGGAAAGCGATCGTTTCTATTCTTTCGTTAAAAAAAGCACGGTGTGCAACTAGTGCCGGAATTGGCACTAGTTGCACAATGTACTATTTTCATCCCTCTGTGTAGACAACCGATTTACGACCGATGAACGGATGGTAAACATGGTCGTCGTTTACATACGGGATGACAAAAGGGTTTACACGTATAGGATCCAGTTATTATACAAAAAAATTGTACAGACCAATTGATTCCAATTCAAACGCTTCTTTAATATTCCCATCAGTACTGGATGGGCCTCTATGAATTACTATTACATTCCTATTAAACTTCAATAGCGAAAACCCCTCTACGAATTGGAAATTCCTTGGACAGAAAACATATATCATTCCCATTACTTTTTTTTTATTGGTTTGAATAAGATTTTTTAAACAGGGTTAGAAGCAATGGATAATGAAATGAAAAAAAAGCGAGAAATTGTGTTGAGAAGACAATTTTCTTCCCAAACTTGTGTCCAAATTTCAAGTCGATTGCCACTTTGATTTTTTAGATATCATCAGAGAAAGTATCTGTTTTGACATGCGTCTCTCTCTGATTCATGCATTCTCGAATTACCGTGCTCTCGCGCACGAATTCTCCCGCGACTGTCATTTGACTTACAGCACTATAGCGAAGCCCAACGAAGTTCTCTAGCGTTGCCGGCGTCTCGGCGCGGCCGCTCTATTCTTTTAGAGCCGTACTGCGATTGGCTGAACGACAAACCCCTGTATCTCCGCCAATTCTGATTCTTTTTATTTGCACCCTAATACTTTTTTACTCAGAATGATGAACCCTATTTATTCTCCATGGGTTAACCAATAGTTAAGACTCACCCTGTATATTTTTATTGAATCAATGAAAACGTCTCTTTAAAGCAATGAAACTGTTTCTTTATTATATGCTTACTAAGTCAATATTTCTTTACAGGCAGTGAAATGTTCTCTTTGAAACTCAAATGCACTATTTCATTGAAATCACTGCTTGAGAAGTCTTTTATTGTAATGACAAAACTTTATTTTTTATCCTAAGATTCATTTCATTATGGAACTCATCATTCTATTATGTAACTCTTGGACATAGTCACTCCAGTCATGATATTGAATAGTATATTGTGCAACAAGGGCCGAAAGTTGGCGATTGCGACGAGCGTGAGGTTGCCGCCCGAGCGAAGCGAGGGCTGCAATCACACGAGTCGCAAACGCCAATGTTGGCCCGTGTTGCACACCATACTTTTTGTAACAAGTGCATGAATAGTGGTGCTTTGAATGGTAGTTTTGCGGGACGAACAGTGAAAAGTGAGGTTACCAACTTTCCACAATAGGGTCGAAAGTGAAATAGCTGGGTCGAAAGTGCAGGAATCGCGAACTGCGCATGCACCAACCTATCATTTCAACACTGCTATGAAACTAGCCACTGTCGGCCCGCAAAACTGCCATGAAAAGCACCGCTGTTTATGCACGTGTCACAAAAAGATGTGTATTATTTATGTAAATGGAGCCTGTGAGGGCCAGGCCATTTCATGTAACCGTTCATTTTTAAACGCGTTTGACCTTTCTTGCCCCTGACCCAACTAGCCCCAGTCTCCTCTATCCATCATCAGATAGACGCATATATATTTAGAATAAGTAACACAATAACTGTTTTAACATCACTAGGGTTAGCGGACATGGGCGCCCGAGTCTCATTATATAAGTTTTGATATTTGACATAAACAAAACATTTCAATGAATTTCACATTTGTCATCCATGAACTTTTTAATATAGGAGAATTGGAAAAAGATATGGCTCATGAGACCTCACTCTCCCCTACTACCCGATGATTGTCGTAACTTTAAATGAAATCGAGAAAGTCACAAAAGTTTTATGAGATCCAATTTTTTTCTCCAAAGACACAAAACGGCGTAAACACCATATTTCGCATAAATTAGAAGATATCGAAACGAAAATTTATAAATTAATTATCACTTGTAATATCACAAGAGCTTTGAAATTATCGGATATTTCCTGACAGGTTCGTTGCAAACAAATGAACGAGTCAAGTTTTCCAGGTTCAAAAATCACGAGCGCGTAGCGCGGGTGATTTTTCGCGAAAACTTGACGAGCTTATTTGTTTGCAGGGAACCTGGAGGGAAATATCAGATTAATTTCGACGCTCGAGTGGTATTCGGGGGATTATTTTTTCTATTCAAATTGCGACAAATGGAATTGCACCATAAGACAAAAATTATCATTCTGAGAAGGAAATTTCATAATCAGAACAAAAACCTTTTAATTCATGTTTAAAGTATTGCAGTTAAATACACAATTGTTATAGACATTTGTATATTGATTCCAGACTGAGGTTTTCGATTTAATCGTATTAACAGGGACATTTCCCTTTACTTCTTCATCAATAGTTTGCAAGGATTCAACTCCAAACCTACTCATATTAAATAAAAATCCTTTGACTGCCACAATAAAATACAATCTGTCAGTTTGACAGATGGTTGACGCGGTTAAATGATTTTTTGTTTTATATATATAACCAACGCGCAAAATTATCAAAAAATTATCACTTGTAATACCACAAGAGCTTTGAAATTATCGGATATTTCCTGACAGGTTCGTTGCAAACAAATGAACGAGTCAAGTTTTCCAGGTTAAAAAATCACGAGCGCGTAGCGCGAGTGATTTTTCTGGAAAACTTGACGAGTTTATTTGTTTGCAGGGAACCTGGAGGGAAATATCAGATTAATTTCGAAGCTCGAGTGGTATTCGGGGGATTATTTTTTCTATTCAAATTGCGACAAATGGAATTGCACCATGAGACAAAAATTATCATTCTGACAAGGAAATTTCATAATCAGAACAAAAACCTATGTTGCATCCAACACATATTTTCTCTCTGCACAAAATGCAGTGAATTGCGCCCAAATCGATTTTTTACTCTTTTCTGTATTTGCCGGGACATTTTGTTTTATTTTTTTAGCGATGTTCTGAAGCGATTCATCACCAAATCGCTTTTTTGACTCACTCATATTGACGACCGTTAATAGTACCTTGACGTTTTAAAGATTCGCAGAGGTTACAAGTGTCAAAAAAATTATTGTTTATCGCTTAGCAACCGAGCCGGGAAATTTTCGAAAAATTATCGATATAATTTTACCCTAGCTGTACCACGTGATGTTGAATACCGCGCTCTGATTGGTCGAAATTGGAGTTGAAAAAATAATCAGTATAATACCGTGTAGTTTGCCCCACGTGACGTCGAATGGTGCAATTCCATTGGTCGAAATTTGGATGGGAAAAATAATCATGAAAATACAATCGGTAGGTTTTACGTTATTCCACATTTAACATAGGGTGTCAATAGCGACAGAATTATTTTGTTCAGATTTTTACAAAACTTTCTGTATGAAGAAGCTAACATTGATTAATATAGTTCCTCATAGAGTTTCTAAAATGTGGATAGTAATGAGGAAGCAATGTCTAAAGTTTTAGTTTACAGCGATTTTTTAATTGCACACTTAAAAAAGAAAATTATGCATTTCAAATGTATTTGACCCACAATTTCTATTTTGTAGCGGTGGCATAGCTTCAAGTTTAAATCATTAAAACTCAAGTACAAGTGGGCGGAGAAAATAATTTAATTGCTGGGAATGTAAAACGAGACGTCCGATTTCTGTTTGCAAAAGGTGAAGCGAATGTAAACTCTTGATTTGGCTAGAAAAGGATATAGGAATCGAGGCCGTGGAAATATCGAATTAAACGGCAACAGCGGCAGCTGGTGCGGGTTTTATCTTTGCTGAGCTGGAATATATCCTTTTCTGTATCCCGTTCTATAGCCGTCAAAGCTTGCTCCATCAGGTCAACATTTTACGACGCGCCTTATTGCTTTTCCCCATTTTTACAAGCCATTCCAGTCATCAGTCTGAGACCTGTATTTCGTTATTCATAAAAACCAAAATATTGCTGATCATCCACCATGGATCTCGATTAACCGATGGCCCCAGTACCTGCCATCTTTTCTGGACTATGAAAATTCTCTTCCCAAATAATAGGTTTCTTCTTGCCATAAGAAAAGCAGCGAACAAAGAAATGAAATTTTATCCGCAAAACTCGTGTACGACCAATAACGTAATGGTGTCTGCAGTACCCATTCAATACTTGATGGATTTCACAAATATCAATTATTTTCTGATATAATTCCGAATTATAATTATAATATTTGACAGATGTATCTCTTTGACAAGATTTTTAATTTTATTTTGTAGTCCAATAATTTTTCTATTCGATCAATATGTGAGGTTATAAACTCAAGTAAAGAATGAATGCAATTTTACTGCGTTATAGGACATCAATTGTTCGAAAAGATTGAGAAAAAATAGTATTGTCAAATCTACAATATGGACATATTAAGGAGGGTCGGGTGCAAAAACAGTAACAAGAAATAGATGCTGGTTTTTTAAATACCCATTGATATGGATGACCTGAGTTCAACTGTAAAGTTTGAGAAGTTTATCTTCATGGTTTTCGAGAAATAATTTTTTTTAATTTACACCATTTAACATTGCTTCTTATGGCAGATTACGAATGAACGATGAATTTTTATATTTCTAAGGATAGTTTATTCGGATACTATGCAGTTAAAATATTGCAAACTATAAAGAATACATTCAGGATGCTCTATGCAAAAATTCAGATACTTCTTCACAATTAATTAACAATAATCAATTATGTGGCTCGAGATCCAGATTTCTTAAACTTGCGTAGCGGCGTCTCTGTCGCACAGTTTCGTGCGACCGCACCGCGTTCTCTGTCGAGCCTATCCCCTCCAAAAAATGGGCTCGACCCTCCTTAACTGTACAAATAGTTTCTGGAATAAATAATAATTTATTCGTTTTATATCTATGAAGAAATAGTTGTTAAAAATATCTGCATTGAACAGATAATGCTTTTTTCGACTGGCACGGAACGTCACTTAAGTGTTCCCCTCCGATTTCAATGAAACTCAACTATATTGTAGCCCTAGAAAAACTAAGAGACACGTCTTTTTTTTTATCGGCGGAAAAACGGTTTTAGGGGGAAATCAACCCCCAAAGTTCGGCATGTAGAGAGGTGATAATATAGTTTCACCTAGAAGGGTTCGACCGATTTCATTGGAACAAAAACTAAAATGTTTCTCATCACGAGTAAAGAAAAATCCACCTTAACATTACAAAAAAATTCTCTCTTGTGGGGTTTAACCACCCCCGATATTTATTTTTTTCACCCTATTTAAAATACTTACCTATAGAATTTCATGAAACTGGTTTTTATTTGTAATCGTAACTCAAATCTTCCTCGTCTTCGGAACAAGTATCAGAATCCAAAACGGCAATATCTGTTTCCCAAGTTGTGTCTTCAACAGCGTTAACTTCGTACTGTTTGAATGTCTCTTGAAAATCCAGCGATTCTTCGTCCACAATTTCCACTCCGTTATAATCTTGCATGCAATCAACCCATGTACGAATTCAGGTATACTGCCAGAGTTACCAATACGGTCCAGTACTGGAACGGGATCGGCCGCCAAGTGTCGTTGAGCAGTGCTGTTACAGTACTGATCAACCTCTGGCTCCGTACCGCGCCAGTAGTGGTGGCCAGTACTTCCAAGACAAAATATACGGCACTCAGCCAGCGGTCGTCCAAGTACTGGGCACGGACTTGGACGAAACTCGTCTTATTGTTGGCAAGCAAACTGCGCCAGTACTAACCTGGTATGCGTCTGAGTACTGGGGCAGTACTGTCCCGACAGTTGTGCTTTGTACTGGCTGACAATATTGCCGGGACACCGCCGATAGTCGTCTGAGTACTGGGCGCGGACTGGGACAAAACTCGTCTTATTGTCGGTGAGCAAATTTTGCCAGTACCAGTCTGGCTGGCAACTCAATATTGGGGTAATACTGTCCCAACAGTTGTCCTTTGTGCTGGCTGAAAATGTTGCCGGAGCACTGGTGAAAGTCGTCGGAGTACTGGGCGCGGACTTCCCCAAAACTCGTCTTATTGTCGGTGAGCAAACTTTGCCAATACTAGCCTGGCATGCGTCTGAGTACTGGGGCAGTACTGTCCCGACAGTTGTGCTTTGTGCTGGCTGACAATATTGCCGGCACATCGCCGATAGTCGTCTGAGTACTGGGCGCGGATTAGGACAAAACTCGTCTTATTGTCGGTGAGCAAATTTTGCCAGTACCAGTCTGGCTTACGACTCAATATTGGGGTAATACTATCCCAGCAGTTGTCCTTTGTGCTGGCTGAAAATGTTGCCGGAGCACCGGTGAAAGTCGTCGCAGTACTGGGCGCGGACTTGGCCAAAACTCGTCTTATTGTCGGTGAGCAAACTTTGCCAATACTAGCCTGGCATGCGTCTGAGTACTGGGGCAGTACTGTCCCGACAGTTGTGCTTTGTGCTGGCTGACAATATTGCCGGCACATCGCCGATAGTCGTCTGAGTACTGGGCGTGGACTAGGACAAAACTCATCTTATTGTCGGTGAGCAAATTTTGCCAGTACCAGTCTGGCTTAGGACTCAATATTGGGGTAATTCTGTCCCAACAGTTGTCCTTTGTGCTGGCTGAAAATGTTGCCGGAGCACCGGTGAAAGTCGTCGGAGTACTGGGCGCGGACTTGGCCAAATCTCGTCTTATTGTCGGTGAGCAAACTTTGCCAATACTAGCCTGGCATGCGTCTGAGTACTGGGGCAGTACTGTCCCGACAGTTGTGCTTTGCACTGGCTGAAAAAATTGCCGGACCACCGACGAATGCCGTCCAAGTACGGGGCACGGACTTGACCAAAACTCGTCTTATTGTCGGCGAACAAACTTTGCCAGTACTAGCTTGACATGCGACTGAGTACGGGAATAATACTGTCTCGACAGTTGTGCTTTGTCCTGACTAAAAATATTGCAAGAACACTGCCGATAGTCGTCTGAGTACTGGGCGCGGACTAGGACAAAATTCGTCTTATTGTCGGTGAGCAAACTTTGCCAGTACCAGCCTGGCATGTGACTCAGTATTGGGGTCATAACGCCCCAACACTTATTGTTCTTACTGGCTAAAAAATATCACCAACACTCGGCCTACCAGTCGAATCAGTACTGGCCATGGCTTGTAAGAAAGCTGTCATATAGTTGCCGAGTAAATTATTATAGCTGTCGCCAGACATGTCGTCCAGCAATGTGACCATACTGGTGCGATACGTGTTACACGTATCGCATAACTGCATTGCTGGATGGTTTTGAATCTTGAACTAATTACGAATCTGAAGTCAAAGTAAGGTCCCATGTACGAATTCTGATATACTGCCAGAGTTGCCAATACGGTCCAGTACTAAAACGGAATTGGCCGCCAAGTGGCGTTGGACAGTGTTGTCACATCACCGATTAACAATTGGCACCATGTTGCGTCAGTACTTGTGGCCAGTACGTCCATGATAACATGGACGGCACTCAGCCGGGGTTCGTCCAAGTACTGGGCGTGGGCTTCAACGAAATTCGTCTTAACGTCGGCAAGCAAACTTTGCCAATACTAGCCTGGCATTCGACAGAATACTGGGGTAATGCTATCCCAACAGTTGTGCGTTGTACTGGCTGAAAATATTGCCGGAACACCGCCGAGAGCCGTCCGAGTGCTGGACCCGGACTAGGCCGAAACTCATCTTATTGTCGTCGAGCAAACTTTGCCAGTACCACCCTGACATACGACTGAGTACTGGAATAATACTGTTTCGACAGTTGTCCTTCGTACTGACTGAATATATTTCCAGACCGCCGGCGAAAGTCGTCCAAGTACTGGGAGCGGACTTCGCCGAAACTTGTTTTTTTGTCGGCAAGCAAACTTTGCCAATACTAGCCTCGCATTCGACGGAGTACTGGGGTAATACTGTCCCAACAGTTGTGCGTTGTACTGGCTGAATATATTGCCGGAACACCGCCGAGAGCTGTCCGAGTGCTGGACCCGGACTAGGCCGAAACTCATCTTATTGTCAGCGAGCAAACTTTGCCAGTACCACCCTGACATGCGACTGAGTACTGAAATAATACTGTTCCGACAGTTGTCCTTCGTACTGGCTGAATATATTTCCAGACCACCGGCGAAAGTCGTCCAAGTACTGGGAGCCCACTTCGCCGAAACTCGTCTTTTTGTCGGCAAGCAAATTTTGCCAATACTAACCTGGCATTCGACTGAGTACTGGGGTAATACTGTCCCAACAGGTGTGCGTTGTACTGGTTGAATATATTGCCGGAACACCGCCGAGAGCTGTCCGAGTGCTGGGCCCGGACTAGGCCGAAACTTATTTTATTGTTATAGAGCAAACTTTGCTAGTATCAGCCTGACATACAACTAAGTACTGGCATTATACTGCACCGAAATTTATGTTTTATACAGACTTTATAATATTGTCGACGGATATCCAAGACTCGTTAGAGTATTGGAGTTACACTGTCCCAACGCTGGCCGAAAATTGTATTCATATTCGTATAAAGTAACATCGAAATCCTTTACGTATCCAGTCTCTGATTGAAATTTAGTTACGGTTTACATTTTGGTCTGCCATTTTGAAATTCTGCATTTCGATACGCCATCTTGGACCCGTGACTTAATTCGTGAATTTCGTATTCAGATTCGTTATCAGGGACTGCGAAAACCTATGGGTGTTGAGTTTCATCTAAATCGAAACGGTTTTTAATATCTGGTCCGCCATATTGGATTCGCCATTTCGAATTTCCTAATGTGCAGTTAAGGTTCGTAGTCAACGACATAAATAGCTTTCGGGTACGGAGTCTTATTCACACCACGTTACTTTTAGCATTTTCGGTCCGCCATATTGGCTCCGCCATTTTGAATCTCTCAATTTTGAGATCAGATTCGTAATCAGCGACCTCGAAAATACCGGGTGGCATATTTTTACTCAAATCCGTCTATATTTCTGTGATTGTTATACTCGAAGCAACCTTTATGAAAGTCTAGTATCAGAAATCCATATAGTCGGTTTGGTCTAGTGGTTAGCGTGTACGTTCTTAGGTAGATAGGTAGTTAGGTAGGTCGATAGGTCTTAGGTTCAAATCCCCACACATCACTTCTCAGGGAGCATCACGGAAAAATTGTAATTGTAAAGGAATCACTTTTTTTCTTTTTTTAATATTACTAAAATAATATTACCAATATAATTAATATCATAACATATTTTTATTATGTAATATATAAATTTAATAATAATATGAATATTAATATTCGGTTCTGGTTCGGTACTGGCTCGCTTCTGAAACTGGACCTCGGCCCAACGGCTCACACTCAGTGTCGGCGCAATACCGTGAGGTAAGCGTTGGACCGGTATGATCATCCCGGAGTTGTGCCATCGTTCAGTCAATACCTCTTCAGTATCGGTTGTACCTTACCAGAATTAGTTGCCAGCACCGGCATCGTTAGAAAAACCTTACTGGCACTGTACAGACTGAAGATTCTCCTCGGGACTACGGTTCAACTCTGGTCCAGTACTGGCCCAACGTACTTCACCAGTACCGCTAGCCAGTACCATGCCAATACCAAGGGGCAAACATAGGACCGGTATGATCATCCCAACGTTGCGCCAGCGTTGAGTCTGTAATGTTACAATACCTCCCCAGTATTACTCGCCAGTACCGTCAACGTTGGCAACGGTACTGCGCCAAGACCCAGCCGGTTTGAGATTCGTACATGGGAACTTAGATTTTTTTTTAATTTTCTTTTAATTCTATTTCTTCATTGTTAATTGGTGTTTGTGCAATATTCATGGTTTGGAACGTTGCCAATAAAAGTTTAATAACGTTGATTGAATTCACTTTCATAATGTATATATTCTTTTAAAAAAATATAGACGGTGATATGTGCACCTCGCCCATACGAGCAACTGACGTTTACGAATTATTTGGGCTCTTTTATATGGTGGCTGACTTGTAATGTTCGCATTATTGATAAGCGGTATCATAGTATCGCATAAAAATGCTGGAACGAAGAATACTGTCATTGTATCATACTTGTTTCTTGTGTATTTAGAAAGCTATATGATTACCATATGAATTTCCTCTCGAGCACAACAATCTTATTGACTTTTTATGATTCAGAGGTCCCGATATCATTATTTATAAAAGTAGAGTACCAAAACGACCATTAATGCATATCTCTTGATACAAATTACGATTTTGTGATTTTTGAATGAGGATGGTTAGCTTTCTTATGAGGAGTGCTAACCTGCAAAATCGAAGATAAGGAGGTGGTTCTTGAGAGATGAGGATAGAGTATCGTGTACTGGACCGGAAAGGAGGTAATGTTTTAGGAGGAAATAAACCTCAGATATCCGTTTAAGCAACGAGGCAGGATTTTAAATTTATCATTGGTTTGTTGTTTTGGGATGATGAAGTATGAATCGCTAACGAGCGAATGAGTCGAATGAGATGAACTCAATTAACTCAGCGAAAAATGGATGATAGGGTTTTTGAAACAGGAAAATCCCGAGATAGAATGACAAGTGACTCTAAAGTTTACGTGAGAGGAGTGGCGTCGTCACGTGGAGCGTCTACGCTCATACGCAAAGGAATTTACGAGGCGCGTACTCGTGCTCAGGGCACGCTAGTCGAATGTAATTATGCCTCAGGAAAGCATTCAGGAATACTCAATTCATCTGTAACGTGGTAAAATTCCGCTCCTCTCCGATTCTTAGCGAGCCCACAACAACCGGCAAATCCATAGCCTTTCGATGTACAATTAGGACATAATTTTAATTCTTTTTATTTTTTATTATTTATGTACGCCGAGCGATGAGAGTTTTCCGCATCGATATTAACAACGTGAACATGGAAAATCCCGCTACGCTATGGCAAAGAGGAATAGTCGATCTCGAGGCGCATTTCTGCCCTAACATTAATCTTCTCTCCCGAATCTGCACTTGAACAAGAAAGGACGAGATTCCGAGCAACATCGTCGCATCAAAAACGAATAAACAACTATCGTCTTCCCGCTGTTCTACGATTACCGAGCGCACACAGATCTTGGACTTCGCGCGCCAGTGCGACAAATATCAAACCGTTAGGCATGCTTGCGACTAGTTGCGAAAATCGGAATTGGTTGCCTGATTGCTCCTTGCCGAATTTGCGTAAGAGTAGGGATGAGAAGGCTCGTGCTTCCGCGATCGACACATCTCTAGGCTGTTCCTGTCCGATCGTCGTCCCGCTAAGTCGCATGTCGAGAGTAATCATGGGGCTGAGGAAAGAGAGGGAGTCGAAGAAAATTCCCGCGTCTTCGGCATCGAGGTGAGCCCTTGGCGTTCGGCAATTAGAGTCTTTTCTTTCATTGTTATAAAATGGTAGTTAAATTGGTCGGTGGTGGTAACGGCCTTGCGCGATATTAATCTGTTAAAATAGTTTGTTGGATTTGACGGAAGATAGTATCGAAGGATTCAGTCATTGTTAATGTTAATTATTTTGAGCGCGGGAACGATTTGTATGTTTTCATGTTTGAGAGTGATTCCCGTTAATATTTGACTCTGGTGTATTGAGTAGCTGGTTCTTGCCGTTGGAGAGTTCGATTGTCGCGATTAAGTGTCGTTAAGTGATTATTGTTCGAGAGTGAAATCGTTCCCGTACCATTGTTTAGTGTGTGATAAAGATACAGGTAGATCGCGTCGTTTGGAAAAGTGAGGTGTTGAAACGCGTGATCTATTCTCTTAAATTCTATATGTTATATTGTAAAATCGGAAATATCCCGGTATCGTCCCGCGTCTTTTTGGACCTTGTGGATTTGGCGGGCAACCGGCGAAATATCCGATCGCGGGTGAAGGTTCGAGATCATCCCGTGGATAGAGTCATAGCGTTGTTTTAAGTAAATCGATCAGGGCGGATTATCGATTGTTCGAAACCGTCCCGCAATAAATCATAGTCTTGTTAGGTTTCCGTTAATTCCCGTTCTCTCGTATGTTGTGTGTGCGTGTGCGTGTTGGCCGATCGAGGTCCTTATTGTTAATTTCGAGTCGTTTGACTTTAATTAATTCTGAATAAATAGCTATTTTGTGATTCCCGTAATTAAAAACTTGAAGCTTATTCTCATTGGTCTGCACGAGTTCCTGACATCGAATCCCGCCACTCTACATTTTTTGACGGCTGCGGTTAGCTAGGCAAAAGCAGCTTGATCCCTGAACATCGCGAGTTTTTCCCGGCGCGTAATATTTTTCACGCCTGGCGCCCATTGAAAATAAAAGCGAAAGCTCGGGACTTTAGTTTTGTGGTGTTTTGGCAGTTTTTGGGGAAATTTACACTACACTAAGAAAAAAGACCATGGTATTTCCAACAATAATACTATAGTAAAAAATTTATAATATGTGGAACCATATTTTATAGTTGAATCAGCTTTTATATGGTTTACCGAACTATTGTCGTGAAGTTAAGGAAACTATGCAGTTTGGATAGTGAATCTAAATATGCACCACACTTAAGAATACCATAACCTATCGTTAAAACTGTAACAATAAAATTATGATATATTTAACACATTTATGAAGTCAACACTGAGAGAAAAATATGGTCGGAGTAACCATATTTTTTTTTTTTTTTACTATAACATATGTTTCGCTGAGAGGACGGTATGATATCTTTTTATTTTCTGTATTATTTAAGACTAAATGAATCATAAAATAAATTATAGGACATAAAAAATAATAAATGTTTGAGTATTCACGCTCATTTAATATCGATCACTTCTTTGAGCCAATCTTGTCACACATATATAATACACCAGATTATCCCGATCTAGTCCAAATTCTTTGTCACGAAATTATATAAAAATAATTAATATTCTTTTTCCAAATAACATATAAATCATATTCCACTTTGCCTCTCATACTCATTCGATCCATTCCCATACAATATTAACGTCTAAATCGTCACGCCACACGCACGCACGCACGCACGCACGCACGCACGCACGCACGCACGCACACACAAACACACACACACACACATACATACGGACATTTTTTCTAGATCACTTTTCTGGACGTTTTGGACAATTCTAAGTGTACTGACATAAAAACCTCGAAATTTTTTTTTTCATGAAAACAAACCTTCCTCTATGAGGAAGCAAAATGTCTTGAAAAATCTCTCTCCGACTGGAAAGATAACTTTGAGAAAGCAGTTTTCTGGAATTACTCACCTCAAGATTGTGAAAATATTTTTATGCCATACCCGTGCGCGAAGAACGATTTCGCGCACGCTCCGCTTCGCGTCGTGTGTGCGAAATCGCACTTCGCACACCGGTAGCATAAAATTTTGTTCGGAACTCGTGCGAGAAACTTTTTCTCAACTCGTGTGATTGCAGCACGAGCCGAAGGCGAGTCAATTCAACACTCGTTGAAAAAATGTTTCGTCGCACTCGTATCGAAAACTACTATTTCGATACAAGTGCGAGACATTGTTTTCGAGACGAGACGAGAACTTGATCTCGTCGGTTCGAGACGAGACGAGATTTACTAATTTACTCTCTTAACTTATTTAGTTATATGTGGTATAAAATCATTAGTCAATAAATCATCCTAGCTAAGCTTAACCCAGTTAACTATCATACTATTTCTCCTTAACCTAGTTAATAAAAGGTGTAACGTTTCACATTAGTAAAATCAGTGCTAATTTTTTGAAACCATATCAAATTTTTTTGGTATGTTATTTTTACTAATTTCGAGAATAATTCGCAGCAGCGCGTGCTCTTATTATAGAAAATGGATTATTGTCATAAATAAAACTGACGAATTAATGTTAACGTCCGAAAAGATATTTTTGTCACTGTTTTTTCAAATTATCCAAGATAATATTAGTATGGGACTAATATCATCTTGGAGAATTTCGGTATCTAGTCATGAGAATATCTCCCGTCGGTAATTATTCTCATCATGATATATACCGACATACAAATGTATAGTATCGAAATGTGTAGGAAAAAATTGTGCCGGATAGTTTGTGAACAATAAAAACGCGCAGCAACGACCGCATGGCGACGCGGTATATATAGCAAAGAGCGTGTGCAGCATGCGTGTGCGGCATGTATACGTGTGGAACGGGATGTATGGGATAAATTACTGCTGGAAATAAAAATCTCGTTTAGTCATGGTGTATATTCAAATCGTACAGTAATCGCCGCGTGGTTAATGATGTTTGTGGCGAAATCAATGTGTAGTATCGAACTGTGTAGTATCAAAATGCTATGTATAGAGCGCGTGAAGTATGAAAATGTAAGGGAACAACAGCGTGTACAATTAGTTTTGCGCAGAAACGACTGTGTTTTGAGAACGTGGTGGATTGCTTTACGCGGTAAACTGAATGGGTTCGAACGGATTGTATAGGAATAAATGTGTAGAATCGAAATGTATTGTAAAATTTGAATGATGTTAAGAATGTGTAGAACAATGTGTAGAATTGACACTGTGTTGAATAAAAACGTGCGGAAAAAAAGGGCTGCCTTAATTATAGGTAGATATTCGCCACCGTCATTGTACTACGGACTTAAGGATATATGATAGGTACAGTCTCGCCAAACATGAGTTCCAGGGAAAATTTCGAACACTTCCCGATGGGATAAAAATCGGAAAAAAATCAGGCATGTAAAGGGTGTATAATAATTAAAAAATGTTATTAACAAATTGATGAATAAAAAAATTATTGAACAAATCACCCGACAACCTAACGTTTTTTCTCAAATGAAAATGATTTGTCAATTTTTCCGAAAACATATGAATTTTTGCAGAATTTTTTCTTTATTTCGATTTTTTTTTTTCATTTTGAAAAATGCGCGAGAAATAACGAATTTTGGATATACACTTGGCATAAAACCTTGCATTACACTCAAGATTTTTATTCGTTCCAAAGAAATACCGGCAGCTGCAAACATCAATAATATTTTTGAAAAGTCAAATATGGACGAGTTTCATTAACGAGAAACACGTTAGAGGTTATGTTAACTGCTAGCAATCGATAGCAAAGGCACGTATTGATGATACCATAAACTAAGAACTCCTTCAATATGCGAGTCACCCCACCGGAAATTTTCCGGAGTTTCAGGACCTGTATGTAAGACCGTGGACTATACCTATCATGCATCCTTCATGTATTCCAAGCGTAAGATGATAGTATTCAGTATTTAATAATTTTTGGCTATACTAAGGTTTTATCACGTAGACTCGTGTTTAAAAAAAAACACCAGTCCCGGTAACCGGCCATTTAATAATTATTTATCCCTTCAAAAAGTGCAATATTAGCACAGAAGTATATGGGAAAACCTCCCGACCGCGTTTCATCTGCCGATTTTATGAGTCAAACATCGCGACATCGGAAAGATAAAATGTGCAATGATGCCCTTTCTCTTAATATGGCACTCAATCACATAGTGCGCTACAACTGCGTTGCCAGATCGTTTGCGAAGGCTCAGGGCCGTAAAATTGAAAAATTGTTACATTATTTTTTTTAAATTGAAATACTGTATACTTTATGCATCACGGAATTTAATCGGACCTTTAAAAAAGCTTCTAAAATCATTTCACGGCGGTACAGTATTACATACTCGAGAATCGATTAAGAGCTCTACTCAGGCACCCGCAAAACCCAAACCTTCACGCTCGGAATACCTTAAAAGGGTGCGTGTTCGACATTTTACATATCACGAATACGCTATTAAAAGATTACAGCATCCAAGAAAATGACGAGCGTATAATAATCGGCCAAAAAAATTACTTGATCAATGAGAAATAATTACTACAAAAAGTTTGCATAATTGTCACATTTTATCCCACGTCCCGGCACCGTGTGACACTGCACATTTTTTGTAGAATTGATTTATTTTCAATCAAATAAGGTTTTTGTCCGAGTATTATATGTTCGTAATGCTCTTGAGTACGATACGCAGAAATAAGAAATCATTACTACGAAAAGTCTGCAAAATTGTCACATACTATTCCACGACCGGGCACTGTGTGACACTTTGCAAATTTTCTGCAGAATTGATTTATTTTTAATCAAATAAGGTTTTTGTCCGGGTATTACATGTTCATAAAGTTCATGAATACGACACGCAAACACTCATTAAGATCAATTATTGGAAATGTATCGGAAAAAAAGAAAATTAACGGGCCAGAAACAAAAAGCATCATAAGGTTACGGAATCTCCCCTACTCGTCATAATGGTCCTAATATTATGATTTTCTCTTCAAAATTACTAGTCTAAAAAATATCTCGTTGCATAATAGTATATGTCAGTTGATTATTTTTTTCAAAACATTGCCGGAAAAATTATTATATATTAAGAATAAGAACATATGATGCTATGGGAGCCATCCTTTTAAAAAGTCGATTAAACCATAAAAAATGGTACCAACACTTTTAAAGATTCAGCACTCATTTCAAAATCGTTCAAAATTTCAAGCGAGCAAACTTTTTCTCTCCTACACGCCATAAATCTATTACTTTTATTGTCAATATTACGAAAATGTTAAGACCCTTAAACTGTTAAAAATCATATTTATGAAAATGATGTCATGACGCCAACGGTGTTTGCCAAATGGTACCAAACCATTGTTGGGAATTCGAGATAAAAGACTCGAAACGAGGGTTCGGTATATTTTCACTTAGCTGAGGAGTTGAAACTTGTAATCGGATATCGGATAAGACACCTCTTTCCCACTCGTCCATGGCAGATCCATTATCTAGCAACGTTCTCATGTAACTCAATTGGAACAGCGCTACGAACCCTATTTATATTTGTTTTTCTCTTCCCCCTCCCCACTCCTTGTTCGTCATGTTCACGACCGGAAGCGAATTCCCTAGAGTTAAAGTATTTTCAGAAATGATTACCTAACCCCCCCCCCCCCCCCCCCCTATTTTCACCTACCCAACTCAACGCTACCCTCCTCACTCTTGTCGCGATTAATCGATCGAGTTTGTACCACGCCAAATTCGTTTTCCGCTCACACGCACTAACGATTATTCCATTATTGCTCACTGAAATATAACCACGATGAAGCTCGAAATGTTCACCTGCTGTTGCTCGATTCTTCTGTCTGTACCAGGCACGCGTTTTCAAATAGAACTGTTGGTGCAATGGGCCGTTGGGCGTTGGGGGCTTTGGGTTTGAAGAGAAAAAAAAAAAAAAAGACATTCTCCCGCGTGTCGAATCGATGAATAATTCCTACAGAACGAGGTTCTCTTCTGTCAAGTCAGCACACATCACTATTTCTGTTCACGAAAAAAGGATACGAGGGTCTTGACTGCTCTCCGGGAGAATCTAGTATATCGTAGCACACATGACCATTTCCAGCGTTCCAAGCGTATAGTACCAATTTTCTTTATTGTCCTCTCATATACCATGAAGAATATTTTATAGTGAATTTATCAAAATTGTTAATTATTAATTCAAGCGAATTTTTTATATTTGAATTGAGGGGACTGGCCCCGTCTCCCCCCCCCCCCCCCCCCTTTTTTAACTTTTTCTATGAGGAAATGATAATAAAAGCAATCTACATTCATTTTTATACAGACTTTTATTTATTTATGTATTGCTTTCTTATAAAGTACCGATTAAATTTGACAGATCACTCAACCAAATTATTCATTATTAGTTTATATGAATTTTTATTTTTATCGATATCATTCTTTATAAATATCACAAATTTGCTAAGAGAAAAAAATCTAGTTTTGAAGAAATCTAGTGAAATTTTTTTCAATGTTTATTTTTATGCCGAGTCCTAAAATTGGTCCAAAGTAGAGAAAAGTGGTTCAGAAGAACAAATGTCTTACATACTTCATGACAAAGCAAAAATTGATGAGATTTCCTCATATTGGTGGCTGAGAGGACGATGAACCACAAGTATGAGAAAAAGTAGCGTGCGAGATTCTACTTTGCAACTTGGTTGATTTATGATGTCGAGACCCAGCACTCCCATCACTATTTCTCTTCCGGACCAAAAAAAGAAAACGGAAATCTTCGCTTCTCTCGGAGCGTGAAGAAAACTCTCGTATACTTCAAGCCATTTAGAAAAATATTTTAAAACATTTTTTGTCAAAAATACAAACTTAAAAAGTAATCATTATTTTTTATTTTTTTATTTCTTATTTTAACTCATGAAGTTGAGAGATGAACGCTTTTTAGATGGTCTAACAAAAGAATGGCTAATTTGTAGCTGCGAATAAAAATGGTCATATTAGCCTTCTTTCTGAGAGAGTCGAATTAATTTTTCCCACTGGCTTTATTGTATCTGGAAGAGCCGACGCAGAGGCGCAGCCTAGAATACTCGGCTAATGTTATTCACGATGTTTGCGTATACCGCAAACTGCTCTCTTTTTCATCCTTTTCTATGAAGCGAGTTTTTTAATTTCTACGTTTGAATAAATTCCCCGGATGCTACTGTTGAAACGTGGCGCAGAAAACTTGTTTGTTGTATCGTGAAGCTCGGCAAATAAAAAAAAATGCTATGGGAATTGATGTACGGCCTTGTATACACGCCAATTCTGGTCCCTCGTCGATTTAACAAACATCCAATAGAGGAAAATTATTGTGGGCTCGAACAGATGATGAACTTGGATTCACTTTATTTTCGGCTATGCATAGGTAACTGTTTTTAGCATGTGTCTCAATAAAATATTGATATTATTTGTATACAATTTTGATGTACGATACTTCAAGCTTTGAAAAAAAAAAACGATTTATTGTTCGCCAAAAATCACTCTCGGTTCTTCGAACTGTTAAGTATGTATCGCACTTTTATTCCTATATTGCATATTTTATTACACTGAGAAAAATGCATGGGACAAATATATCAAGTATAGTGAGTTCTACTATACAAATAGTTATTCGTCTCATAATTTAGGCGTTGGGTACATTATTTATTGTTGCGGTAACCATAAAAACATTACCGTCCTCTCAGGGAAACATGTGTATAGTACAATTAACCATACTTTTTTCTCAGTGTACATAACTACGTCCTTACATATGGGGCATTCCGATTCGACTTCGATTTTTTTTTTCATGAAAACAAAATGTCTTGAAAAATCTCTCTCCGACTGGAAAGATAACTTTGAGAAAGCGATTTTCTGGAATTACTCATCTCAAGATTGTGAAAATATTTTTTTGCAACAGTAGCCAACGGACCAGTGACGTAGTGAGTGGGTGGACCCGAGGGCTCGTCTCCCATCGAAAGCAATCCCCCCCCCCCCCCCCCAGTCCTCGTTACGCCACTGCAAGGGACCAAGCGTTATTTTCACAAAACAAAACGAAAAATAAAAATGACTCGTCTTATCTCGAGAATTGTTTGAGATTCTCGAGATTCTCGAAAAATGTTCATGATTCTCGTAAAATGTTCGAGATTCTCGCGTTTCTCGAGATGCTCGAGATTTTTTCAAGACTCTTGAAATTTTTTCGAGATTCTCGAGAATTCGTCGAGATTTCCGAGAAACGAGACGAGAAATATATCTCGCCATTGTTTTCGAGACGAGACGAGAACTTGAACTCGTCGAGACGAGACGAGACGAGAAATAGGGAATTCTCGTCTCATCTCGTCTCGTCTCGACGGCATTACTACTGATAACCTCACATTCTCTGTTCTCTTCCACAGGGTCTAAGGACTTGGAGGATAAGTTTAAAATTTTTTTAAATTTTATCTATCTAAAAACGCTGGTCTCAAGTGCGAGAATTTCTTCCATCCCCAAAAAAAGTATGAAAATCTCCTAACCGTCACGTCAGAGGCTTTGATTTCCCCAAAACGAAGGTCTTCCGCAGATTCTAGTGACTTGAAGCCTATCTTAAAATGACGGTACGAATCTTTTCTATACGAAAATGCTGGTCTCAAGAGCAAGAATTCATTTCTTCCTACAAAAAAGTATCAAGAACTCATAAACATCATTTGAAAGGCTATGATTTTTTCCAAAAATGAAAGCCTTCCGCAGGTTACGTCGGCTTGAAATTGATTTCAAAATTATCAGAATAATTTAATCTATCAGAAAAAGGTCTGTGGCTGAAAAGCGAGAATTTCTTCCTTCCTGTTGAAAAACATTAAAAACCTCATCGTGAATTGTGGGCGCTGGCGTTCGGAAACCATTGCAACTTTGAAATGTTTCTAACTTCACCGACATTTTCGTTGGCTATTACAACCATAAAAGACGGACTTCTTTGACTTATGTGCCAAATTCCAGATGAAACGGTTCTTCGGTTATAGCCGATTGAACTTGCAAAGCACTAAACATACGCGTACGCACGTACGCACACGCATTCAAATTTTATCATTTTGTACCACACTCAATATTACTTTACAGTAAAAATTTGAATGCAGGTCCAAAAAATATCTTTTGTGAAAATGTTCAATAGCGATAATAGTAATGTTTTTAATAATTATTAATCATTTAATTTAGCTCAAATACCTCTATTAAAAATCACTGAAGAATCTTTCCCATTTCAATAAATTTCCAGATCATTCCTCATTATATTATTTCGACTTTTTAATAATTCCATTAATCCTAGTTATAAAACGAATATATATTGAACTGGTTGTATTGACCCACATTAAAAGATACTATACAAAAATAAATAACGTTCTATCATATCAACTTGGATTCCAAAAGTAATGTTTCTTATTTTATTTAATTGATGAATAAATTGCAAATAGGTGTTGCGAGGTTCCAAATACATGAAGATTCATTGGCTATAAAAAGTTAGTGAGGATCTCGTGCAAATCCTTGATCCAACGAAAAGTTCACTGCAAATATACCTGCACGTCGGAGGAGAATCGACGTGGATATACATCGAGGTCGAGTGGCTAAACTCACATGAGGGGCCTCGCTTTTGCGCTCCTCCAGTCTTCTTGTGGGAAACGCAGCAGCAGGGGTATATCGCATCTCCGTTTCTTGCACCCCCTTCACCCACCCCCCTCTCTTTAGAAAGCTGCGGAGGGTTGCTGGGAGTCGAGAGGTGAGAGACTTGCCACTCATGATGGAAAGAAGAAAAACATGAGTGAAAGCATCGCGAAAGAAGCAGAGTCCATGAGCCAGCAACTTGTGTCATGCTGGGGGCGGAAGGTACCGCCATGATATAGTAGCTCGTAAAAAGCATCAGTGCTATAAAGGTCATGGGTGACCGATGGCTGCGGCAGGGGCGAGGTCGGTAGTATGATTTTGGAAAGGGGTCCATTCTACAGGTATTCCGATAATCCTGGAAATCAATTTTTAAGTACTTCCTCTTGGTCATATTTTTCGAATGGTTAATCTTATCAGCGACGACATTACAAACAAGTTTGTAAATTTACAATCCAAATTGTGGTTATTTTGTGCAGTTGCCATAATTACCTTACAGGCTTCTGATAATCAATAACAAAAGAAACAAAAATTTGCTGCTCTAATGTACTTCACAGCGCGTGATTGTCTTATCACATTTGTTACTGGCGTACTGCTTTTATTGTGACGTTACATAGCTCTGTCTCTCTCGCACTATTTGTTTTTTAATTCTTACAAAAATACGACTAAATCGATTGAGGAGTCAGAAGCTGAGCCCAATTCTGCCGTATTTCCGCATATTCTCTCAAAATTTGAGTTCTATCTGTCGAAAAATTTTGAAGAAAATAGCTTTCAAAATTTCTGCGTGGGGGAGGGGAGTATCACTGACTCTTAAGCAAAAAAACGGTTCATTAGTAGCACGACTAAATATATCCCGTCAAAAATATTGGCATTGAAATATCAAAAACAAAAATATCGAAATCAAAAATATTTACATCATATTATAATATCTATAAAGTGGATCGAATCCAATTTTGTGGCACGCAATGTCTCTTGAATAAACCTTTGGAGCATCGCGATCTTTTTTTCTTTTTTCCATTGCTCGCCGGGCTTAAATTGCAGACCTGATGGGTCCGTAGTTATGTTCCGGACCTCCCCAAGTGTAACGCTTCCTATCAAAAAGCATAACTAAGCGTCCAACAACAAAATATGTACGACAAAAATATCTTTTATAGCAATATTTGTAAGCTCTGAGTACACTTTTCTTGTAGTTCATGTGTCATCGTTACGAAATTACACTTGCTCTATCATTTTTATAAACGTGATGTATCGATTATCGTTATTTCCATTTTACTCTCTGAACAATGAAATTGAAGTCAGATAACTAACCCGCTTGATCTTTTGATGTTGTGTGAATCTTTACACTACAATTCAACTTTTTGTAAAGTGTACAGCGCCAAGTCATTGCCGATATACCTTGGTGAATCTCTGAGTATGTAAATCCGTCCTGCACATGTAATGGTTTTCCTTTTTGACTCCGAATAAATTTTAACGGCATTTTGTGGTATTCGTATACAGAGTCGATGAAACGTCAGTCGGCTTGACGAGCAAAGCTTCGAGCAAACAACTAAATGCTAATTCAATCAACGTGCTTACCTGCTACTCAAATCAAAATATTGAATACATACGCACGCGTAGATACGCCGTAATCCGTGTCTAACACACAGGCATCATATCTGTGGCATAGTGATTTTCAGTCAAACGTTATGAGAACTCTGCATGTTTACTTTCTTCGAGCTATAATATGATACTGTTTTCATTTTTTTCGTGTTGACGCGTCTCTTCTTTATGTCGTGTAGAGAGCAATATTGTAATAATGCGATCATTTAATTTTTTTTCCTGTTTTTGATTTTTATATGTTTGTTTTCGATATTTTGTCGTTTGATATTTAGATACAGAGTCGGTTCATGTCTCCCCAGCGGCTGTGATGAAAAAAATAATCGCAAAATGTTGTTATTGTTTAAAGGTAAAAGTATACTTTTTTTAGATTCGCGATAAGATATATCGTATGTCACGCGAGAGGGAGCGTTATTTTCACGTCACACTCACCTAAAATCACACAATCCGTTTCTTCAACCAACTACTCAGTCGGTTGAAGAAACTATAACCTCTTTGGTAGAGTATCAACAGTAACAATGACCAGCTGAGATCATAACCACAACTCAGAGGTTGGTTGGCGCAACGAATCATTTGGATTGGATACCAGCGGTGATACACGGAAAGAAATGTTTGTTTGTGGCAACTACGTTTTCGATTTGCTGTACACGATGTCTAAAAAATTAGTTGCCTCAACCATATCGAATAGTAACCTCAACTATTCACGATTAGTTCTCGCGAGATTAAGTTAGGTTAACTAATCCAATCGTTGGGACTACCACTCGAATAGTTGGGACTACCATTCGAACCGTCGGTATTATCATTCGAATCGTCTGTATTACCATTCGAATCGTTGGTATTACCATTTGAGTTGTAAGATAAATAGAATAATCGATTGGTTGTGTCAACTCATTTCTTGGTTATGGCAACTAATCTTTTTTTTTCCGTGTAGTTGAAGGAACCAAGTCGTGGTCATATGTACTATTTTTTGCTACCAACCGAAAAAGTCGAGACTACAGCCGTATTTTCCTTTTTCCTAATTCCGATTTAGTTTCAATTACGGACACAGCATGTGTTAGAATTGGTCACCAAAACATTTTTTTTCTTTACGTGTAATCGTATTACATTGTTGTTACTGAGAGAATCTGACCGGTCGGATTTACATCTCCATAATTTTCATACCAAATGTATCAAAATTTATGCTGCTTATAAGCCCTTAGGCCTCCGCTAGACAGAATGATTCGGAATTCGTATGAAATTTTATACAAGCAACAAAAACTATAACACTATGAATGTTTCTATTTCAGCTTTATTAATCTTTATAGTCTCAAATCCGTTCTATTTGTGCAATTTTTTGTGTTTATCATTCCATGTGAATATTTTTATTAGTTCAACAGTACTTTTTTTATACAAAAAAAATCAGACATCTCACACGAGTTGAAATTACAAGACTGAATGAGATTACAAAATCTTATCTGTACAGAATGACTTATTGTTCAATGCCTATTTGTTGTTAATTCTGTCCGTCTGAAACCAAGGCATAATAACTTACACTTCACACGGTGCGATAATGGACGCTTGTAAAACGACTATTTTCACACCTTGTGAAATAAAATTTGGTACAATACCGGGAAAAATTTTTCATAACTGGTGTGATTGCAAATAAAAACTCATACTCATGAGTTTTGTAATTATTGATCTGAACACGAAGCTTGTCGTAACTAAGATAAACAGAAGTGAATACAAAACAAAGAAAATAGCAAAATGTCAACTAAAGAAATAGTTCCAACAACGAATAGTGTGTTTTTCTGAAGATTTCAATATTCGAATAGTAGCTTCATCACTTTCGCTCATTCGAACATCGCATAATTCATTGCTTTGGGCATAATTTGACATTCAATAATTGTCGCAGGTAGAAAAATCGATGGCGTGCAAGAGATTTCGTAAGTATGTCGGCATGTTGTTCCTTTGCAGACACGTATTCTACGTTGAAAAGTCCTTCATGCCATTTCTCTCTTGCGAAGTGATTTCATACAAATATATCCCTGGTAGGTTTAAAAAGGGTACAATGAAAAATGTCAGAGGGCCGAAATGAATATATAATTGGCGACTGTTAATTTCGAGGGCCAACCGTCAGGTTCGACTCCCGGAGTAGAACTGACTACATAAGAAATTGAAAAGTGGCGCTGAAGTCACAGCGCACACTGAGAAAAAAATATGGTCAGAGTAACCATATTTTTACTATAAACTATGTTTCCCAGAGAGGACGACAATGTTTTTATGGTTATCGTAACCAATAAAAATATAGTTATCACGTGCCATATTTTCGTAGTTATGTCAACTATTTCTGTATGTTAGTGGCAACTATTCGTTCTTTTACTATTTATAACGTATTTTAAACCATTGTAGAACAACAAAGGCATATAAAATATATAGTTATTTTCCAGTCATGTTTATTTATTCCTATCATCCTGTATAGTCAATGATGATGATGTCCATAGTTCAACATACTTACTATTGTTGCTAGATTCACAATACTTTTGTGTACTATAACACAAACATGGTGTAGAGCGAACGCTTCTATGTGGATTTATATACCATGTGAAATGAGTTCCTGTGAATAGTATGTTTTACATTTATTATGGTCCACACTCACTATCGACTTCGTTGATGAAACGAAGTGTGTATGGCAATAAGTCTTTTGTATATAATTACAAGTAATATCTAATATTTATATCTTTACTATATTCACTGATAGTAGTGAATATAGAAGAGCGGGATGTCGGCTTAGAGTGACTTTTTTTCCCAATACTCACTGTCGCCGCTGCTCAGTTGCGAGTCGGACGTCGGAGTTAGACAAAAATAAGAAGTGACAAAGATTGAATATTCCACCTCTTATATAGGGGCCAGATGACAATTCGCTCGCGAGAAAGTTCTATGCCGCTGGCAATCTATCGGAAGCGAGGGAACTAGGCAGCACGTGAGACTTGCATCATGGACGCTTGTAATAATGCATAGTATTCGCTGCAATATTTTATTGTTATATTCAACATCAATTTTTTGTCCGCAAGCGTCCATGATGCAAATCTCACGCACTGCCTAGTTCCCTCGGTTCCGATAGATGGCCAACGGGATAGAACTTTCTCGCGAGCGGCAACAGTGAGTATTGGGAAAAAAGTCGCTCTAAGCCGATATCCCGCTCTTCTATATTCACTACTATCAGTGAATATCGTAAAAATATAAATATTACATGTAATTATAAACAAAACACTTTTTGCCATACACACTTCGTTCTGTCAACGAAATCGAATGTGATGGTAGACCATGATAAATATAAAACATACTATTCACAAGAAGTCATTTCACATGGTATATAAAACCACATCCAGTGGCACATGCCGCCCAAAGATGGCGATAGCCAGGAGGAAAGGAGAAGAAGAAGAAGAAATCCACATCCAAGCGTTCGCTTTACACCATACCTTTGTTATAATACACAAAAGTATTATGAATCTAGCAACAAATAGTAAATATGTTGAATTAATAACCGATCTCATCATTTACTATACTGGATGATAGGAATAAATAAACATAATTAGAAAATGACAATGAATTTTATATGCCTTTATTGTTCTACAACCGTTCAAAATACTTTATAAATAGTAAAAGAACGAATAGTTGCAACTAACATAAAGAAATAATTAACATAGCTACGAAATATGGTACATAGTAACTATATTTTTATTGGTTACGATAACCATACACTGAGAAAAATGCATGAGACAAACACGTAAGATATAGTGAGTTCTACTATGCAAATAGTTATTCGTATCATACTAATTTTATTGTTACAGTTTTAACGATAAGTTATAGTATTCTTAAGTGTGGCGCATATTTAGATTCACTATCTAAACTGCATAGTTTCCTTAACTCCACGACAATAGTTCGGTAAACCATATAAAAGCTGGGGATACTACGATATCCGAGGCCCCAAGATTTGACGGTGGTTTCCGGTAGTACTTTTCGTGGGGAGTAAAAAAGTTCATATGGACTATGGTCCTAACTGCCTTAGTTTCCGAGATATGAATTTTTTTTAATTTTATTTGGTAAAAATATATGACATCTTCGTGTGTAACTTTTCTGTACGATTTGATTTAAATTTGGTAGATTGTGATTATTGAGGATGCCTTTCAATGACTTTCAAAAATTCAAAATGGCGGATCCAATATGGCGGAAAAAATATTTAAAAAATAACTTTATTTCAATGAAACTTAATATTTACAAGTCTATGAGGTTATTGATTGTAAATATAGAAAAAGGATGAAAATCAAACCTAAAAGAACCTAATCTAAAATACTTAAATCAACCTAAATGAATCTAAAGAACCTAAAAGAACCTAAAAGAATCTAAAAAACCTAAAAGAACCCAAAAGAATCTATAGAACTTCAAAGAACCTAACGAGAACCGGAACCCTGGAGAACCTTAATCCATTAGCGCCTAAGTGTCCATTTTTTCTAGTCTGGGATCAACATTGTATTGTCGTTTAAAAATGCTGAAAAAAATTATATTCGGGTTCGCGGACGAAGATCTCGGCGGGGTCCAGGGGCGAAGCCCCTGGTGGGGTGCAGGGGCGAAGCCCTAGTTCTATCTATATTATCTATAAAATCTATATTAAAATCTTAAAAATTCCATATCTCGGAAACTAAAAGAGATAGGACTATAGTTCATATGAACTTTTTTGTTCCTTATGAAAAGTACTACCGGAAACCAGTGTCAAATATTGGGGCCTCGGATATCGTAGTACTGCCATTAAAAGTAAATAGGTACCGTCGATGAACACAATATGAGGCCAAGAGGTTATTGATTGTCTCATGTCTGGCGTAGAAAAATACAGTCCTTTCAATTCTAAAACTTCAAAACCTTGTGCAGTATGATTTGTCCGTGTCGGCCGGTCTATTAATACTTCAACATCAGCACCTGTTAATGATTAAAAGAAACTGTATTGAGAACTGGACCGTAATTTAAATACACTAGGGTTAAACGGGCACCCGGACACTGAAGCAATGACTGCGAGACTTTTCAGATATATCGAGCCACCAACTTTTTAGAATAGAATTAATTACAAAAATATGACATAGAAATAGAATTCCACAAGGCAAAACGGAACAATATCGTTTTTTAAAGAGGAGGGTTTGTTAAATGTGAAATTATAATGCGCATTTTCTAAATGCGTCTGTCGCAGCGCAGGTATCGTTTCAATGGTCCTGCTTTTTTCTCCAAACCAGATTAAAGTCTCATGCACCTTTCTGATGCAATATGTTTATGCACTGCATGATGTTATCATCCCGATCCTTAAAAGTTCCTTGAAGATTCCATAAATCTTTAGTGGTGAGATGGATACCATGCTCTTCTTTCAATTGCACTTGCAGTAATTTCTTATTGCACTGCAACTTGAGGGCTTTCGTAACTTCCTCTCGAACCACTGGAGGTAGTTTTCTTCTTTCCAGAATCATGTTAAGTAAATCCTAATAACATACACGAGAAAAGTAGATATTACCATCAAGACATTTGGACTTGATTTTTTATCTAAATGAAGAACAACCAATGCTATTTATGAGAAGATTGAAAATAAATATAATAGGTTGTAGAATGTATTCATTCTAAATAACCCCTGTTACTTTATTTTTAATGGAAAATAAAAATCATTTTTAGGTCTTAGTCGTTGAAATCAGTATATCAAAGACGTTCTTAATTTAACAACTATACTATTGTCTCCGGGTTACATCAAACATCGACGGAGTCACGCCAAGCGGAAGCGAGATACGTTGGTATAAATACTACTGTGCTGAATGTAACACAGCGCGCGAGTGGAAAGTTTTTTTTTTTTTTTGCATAATGGTTCATATCTTTTGGAAAGGAGAGTGAAGCGCAAGAGAATCATAATTGAAATAATCTAAGATACTTGAAAACAGAACGAGACGCGCGCAACTAAAATTTTCACTGCAATTGTCACGCATACAGATTACTCCTAATGCCATAACTATCATAACATTACCTCAGGAATATCATCGTGGTTGTGAGATAAATTCACCGAAGTAATCTCCAATGATTGTCGGTCTTTTGAGATCCGCAGTTTGATTGCAGCCGGACAATTCTACTTAAAGGTGCTACAACGAGATTTAATTTGTATTAGTGAAAAAAACGTAATAATCGGAATCATATTAAATAGATACGGAACATTCTTATACGAATTTTTAAAACTATTAATAAATATTCAAGTGCCGTTTGTAGGATATTTCCAAAAACGGTAAATTGACAGAACATTGACGGTAAGTAAACGGTAAACACACGGGAAATCAACGGTAAGCAGACGGCACAACTAATTCAATAATATATAACGTTAGATAACGTCAGTAATTGTACCGTGTCTTTACCGTTTTCCTACCGTCAATGTTCTGTCAATGTACCGTCTATGAAAATATTAGTATTAATAAATATTTAGGAGCTATTTGTAGGATATTTCCAAAAACGGTAAATTGACGGTAAACACACGGGAAATTAACGGTAAGCAGACGGCACAACTAATTCAATAATATATAACGTTAGATAACGTCAGTAATTGTACCGTGTCTTTACCGTTTACCTACCGTCAATGTTCTGTCAATGTACCGTCTTTGAAAATATTAGTATTAACAAATATGTGGGTGCTGTTTGTAGGATATTTCCAAAAACGGGAAATTGATACAACATTGACGGTAAGTAAACGGTAAACACACGGGAAATTAATGGTAAGCAGACGGTACAACTAATTCGGTCATATGTAACGTTAGATAACGTTGGTAATTCTACCGTGTGTTTACTATTTGCCTACCGTCAATTTGTCATTCACTTGCCGTCAATTTCCCGTGTCTTTACCGTTTACCTACCTTAATGTTCTGTCAATGTACCGTCTTTGAAGATATTAGTATTAATAAATATTTAGGGGCCGATGATTTATGCGTGTTCTAACAATTAATTCCGTAAATTATCAATGCCCAAGCAGCATACCTTGTTTTCCGCTCTCCTGCTGATTTTGATTTGACGGAGCCGCCGAATTTGCAGCCATAATCCAGCGAGTAAAACTTCAAATTCATATTAATTTCGCCAGTGAGTTGAGCCCACTCAAGTGTCAGGCTACGACGTTTAGTGAAAATCACCCGAAATTTTGATTGACATTCTTGGATAAACGTTTGCACAGCATCAAAGCTTTCAAATTTCCAGTGCATCAAATCTTCCTCGCGCCACCTTTCCATTTTTGAGAGTAGCTGTGAAATAAAATTTAAATTATATGAAAATTAGGACGTTTCTTTCGCCAATAACTGTTTCGGCGTACTAATGTTTTATTCACAGATACGGAAAAGCGATATTATAAAAATGTACAATCGGTACCTGACGAGGACAATGGTTAACAATTGTCGGATTTTTTAATTTAAAAGTGTACTAACTTACCTTAGTTTTATTCTAAACACCGTATATCACATGAGCACCACAGGACTGGATGGAACGGAACTAACAGATCGTTGTACTGCCCTCTGGCAATACAGCGGGTAACATACAGGTATCCGAAAGCAGAAGTTCTATCGTGTCGATGCGTTCCCGTGTACGTTGAGTCAGCCAATCGCAGGTCTACCATTCGAAAACGATCTATACTGTCTGCTAACCGTAATTTTTACCATTTACTTGTCGTCAACTGGCCCTGTGTTTACCGTTTACTTACCGTCAATTTGCTATTAATTTGCCGTCTTCGAACATATGCTAAATCCCACGCTGACGGAGTACCGAGATTATTATTTTTTATTATGAAACTGTTCGACACCGTATCGCTCGATGATCTCCTCTTCTCATATATTTTGTTGTATTAGCATTCGATAAAAAAATCCCAGCTCGAATGAACGAGATTGTTCTTTCTTGAGATATACAACTGTTTGATACTCGATGACTCGACGACCCGGTCTTCGTTTATATATATTTTCTCGTAATAGCTCTCTATTACGCTTCACTTTAAGAAATCAAAACTGTCAAAAATCATAGTTTTGTGAAAAATTTGTAAAGTGCAATACACAACTTAGTTAAGAAAAAAATCTGTTTCTCATTTTTATGTCGATTTAGTCGAGAAACATAGTTTCTATGAAAAATTGTCTGGATGAACCTAACCAGCCGTTCACTACGTTGCTTTTCAATTGGTGAACCACATACCTCGATTCCAAGTTCGCTATTATTTTCCTTAAATGAACAATATAGAGTTCTTTATTTGGGGTGCAATAAAAAACTGCTTCAGCCCTCCGCCCGTAAAAGTGCACTTTCCGCAAGCTGTTGTTTGCGAAAACTACCGTTTCCTGACGTCGGACTGAAAAATTTCGGTGAACACTCGAGAGAAAAACCTTTTTCTAGCTCGTGTGATTGTAGTAATCGACTTCAGCTCGTAGCACAAGCCCACACTCGCTAAAAAAAAGTATTTACACCCTAGTGATGAAATGTACTATACTGTTTTAGTAGTTCATATCGATCTGTTTTCAAAAACGGCAAATCGACGCTAATCAGCCTTGACAATATTTTGCTTCAGGCACGGCAAAACAACAGTAAATTAGCTTCAATCAGATTACATACAGGCACGGTTTTTTGACGGCAATGTCCTTTACGCGCACGGTAATTTGACGGTAATGTCCTTTACGTGCTTGGTAAACTGAAAGTAACTTACCGTCACAATTTGTTTTTCATCGACGGTAAGTATATGCTGTCTCTGTTTTCCGGGCAACTCAAATTCTAGTAACATTTTATATCGACGGTAAAATCCCGTCGATATAAAAATAGTAACACATTTATATATTACTTCTGTTTCAAAAAAATATAAATTAAAATTAATAATCTTATAGAATCCCGTCTGTGCGAAAGATAGGATACCGTTTGTGCGAAGCTATCATCCCGCCTGTGCGAACTAGGATCCCGTCTGTGCGAAAAATCTGTGCGAAAAACGACCGAATTTTTAAAAATATTTCAGACAAGTTTCGAGACATAAATCACGATATCAGTGTACTGAAGAAAGGTACGAAGGTCGTTTTAGTCTCAAACCTAATATTTTTTGCTGCAGTATCTTATTATATCTAAAAAAATCTTCAAAGCGCTATCATTTGATCAATATAACGTATTAACCTCGAAAAATAGTGGCTAAAACGAGTTGCTTCGAGTAAAAGATACTGCGGCAGCGTCTTGTAAAATGTACTTGTCTCAAGACGTTACCGCGTCTCTTGATAAATTATAGTTTTGTAGTTTTGATTCTGAGCCTCGCAGATTCGGCCCTTTATTTTTACATTATTGTAACCGTAAACGGAAATACGCATTTTTAAAAATACTTTACACAAAATTCCAAAACTTCCGGCATCTGAGAAGAAAACAGTTAAGCCGATGGGCTTAAATATAAAAAAGGGAGCAAGATTTATTTGTTTGCGTTTTCAAATTGTTTGAAATTTCTTTAAATGCTCTAACTCAATGAACCTTCCACACAAAGAATCTAGACAAGAATGGATTAAAATTAAACACATTTCTATATCAAATTTATCGAGATTCGTTGAAAGCATTAAAATTACATGAAATTCGTAATGTCGAGATTTTTTCCGAATAGTAGATAACTGTACCACAATATTTCGTATAAAAAAAAATGATATTAGTTTTAAAAAATGCCCGGCCTATCTATGGATATATATAAATAAACATCGGTCATGATAACAATTCAAGAATGAAATCTGTCCGCTTTACTATCTGGGATGAGATAAGTATCAATATTGCAAAGGTCACAATGCGGAATGAAGGATGTTTCACGGATCAGAATCTATCGTGGTTTGTGCGGGTACATGGTCGCCCCACCTCAATGCCAACTCGTGCCCAGTTTCGTGCTCCGCAGGCTTCGGCTGCACGTTCGACAAACTACTCGAAACTCAGCATCCGTTCCATTAAGAGCTCGGCAGCAGACGAGCTTGAAGTGACTAGCTCATCGACTAACGTCACGAACAGCAAATGCTACTCATCGTCCCCGCCTCCCCCCGCCCCCCCAATTCGCGTGTTACCAACTTTTTTTTATTTGCCCACAGTTGAATACGACAGCAAAAAAATTTTTATGACGCTTGGGTACGACCGATGGGATTATATAAAATAAGTTGAAACTGTTGGATTTATCTCCAGAAGTTTTTTTCTGTTCTTTTATTGAAGCCCAGCCGGTGGCTTCGTTATTTCAGCAGTAGTATTCTCCGAGGAAAACGGAACTTGTCGTCTGTCGAAAGGAAACTCCGCACAGCGTCGTCTCACTATGGATACCTCGCAAAGGATCGTCTTGTTATTCACTTTAAGGTATTCCTATAATGCTTTGCAATATTATAAGCTCTTTAACTAGAATTTCATCCTAAACTGGAAACACCTTAAGAAATGATGTTCACCAATTACTGAAAATAGAAGCCGAAATTTCTCAAATTTTGCTTCATGAAATAAATATTTTTATTTTAGCATAAATTGATTTATGCTAAAATTCAATTCCGAATTTTTATGTTATAATAATAACCTGTAGTGCTTCTAAAAAGATTAGAAAAATGTTGAACAGCTGTAGATAAAAACATATAAAATATTCCGCGAAAGAGTGTGAGAATTTTGTTTTTTGTGTTTTTTATTGATTCAGAATTTAAAAAAAATTTTTTAAGGTAAATGGCCCAGTTTCTGACATCTTTAGAACCGCGGCCCCGATTTTCTATTATTTACAAACGCGTTATATTATGAAACAGAAAAATAATTCCTTTGACGTGTGCATTAAGCCCTTTTTAATGAGATTCAACCGGTTTCAAAGTTAAATAAAAAAATAATAATTAAGGGGAGGGAGTCAGGTAAAAAAAATGATTTTGGCCATTCAATATCATCCAAATCATATTGCATATAAATATGCCCAATGCACGGGCGCATAAGCTCGAATGATACAACGTCGAATTGTCACAAGCTCGAATGGTTATAATCTCGAAATGACATAAGCTCGAACGGTTATAATCGCGAAATGTCTTAAGCTCGAACGGTTATAATCCCGAATGGTCATAAGCTCGATTATAACTATATATATATATATATATATATATATATATATATATAATATATATGTACATAGATGTATATATATATGTTGAACAACATGTACTTGACTTGCTGCAGATATTTTTAGTTTATTTCACAACTTTTTGTGCTGACACATTTTTTATGTCTCAAGTTTTTGAAACACTGTTTTTTATTGGGGTGTTGATACCACTCACGTAAATATTCTTGTCTCAATTTTTTTACACATTGTGTTTTTTGAGGGGATTTCAACACTTTTTGCAAAATCTATATTGAATCATGAATCCTTGGTTCAACCAAAGAGAATAAAAGAGGATAACATTCTATAAAAGTAATGTGTTTTTCAAATAATTAATAATAATAAAGCATTGATTTAGTTTAAGTTTTCTACTATAAACTACAACGATCTTTCCATATTAGTACATTTATAGAATTGAGACTATAAGTCTCCTCAAAATCCTCATAACATCCTCAAAATCACAGTCAGAATCCTAAAAACACTGCCACATTAAAAAATGGTATAAATATCAAGATGAAAATTGTAGGTTTTTTTTCATGGAGAACTACAAAATCAACAATACAGATCATTTTGATTAATGTCATGTGATGTGTGCTATCGTTATTATTTCAGAACCTGTATATAATTAAGACTGACAGCTTTCATGTCTTTTCTAGGTGACTTTGTTACTCTATTTAAATTTAGAAAAAAAATGTATATTACAAAGGTCACACCACCTCTGTTTGTTCCAATAATTTATCTTAATAAAAATTGACTTTTTCCTGGACAATGTTAAGAAAGTGCAGATTGCGAAAAACATTAATCCACAAATCCAAGTTAAACCCGAATAGACACTAACTTTACCAAATTTATTTAAAAATGAAGCTTGTTACACATATAAATTTACTACACTTTATTAATTAATTTTTTCTCAGTTCTCATAACTTCTCTTATAAAAAAATCCAGTGTTTCATCGCATGACATTGTGAGCTCAGAGTCAATCATGAAGCAACGAATAAAACTCACAGAAATCACCAAATGTAAATCATCTTTTTTGCTGTATGGTGTTGGTTGCAGGTTCGAACAAACTATAGTACACAAATTTCAGTTAATTACTGAATAACCCATGGAGCCTAGAGGTAAGGAGTACGAACTCAGGCTGAAAAAACGTTCGCGAAACTGTGTAAAATTTTAGTGGACTGTGCACCACTGAATATCAACGGGAACCGAGATGAAGTTAGCCCCCGATAAAAATGAAGCGAACGCACCCCAAAGTGACGCCATATTGGCGATGATATGAATGGCGAAAAATTAACAAAAATTGACGCACGACGCAATTACAACAATCTCTGATACAGGTTACTCGCAAAATGGGCGTTATTGAGCGGGAACAACGCGTCATCGTCAAAAACCGCAGGGCTGCGTTCAACAACATGACCACTTCACTTCGGTCTCCGCCAACTTGTCGCTTGATTCACTTCGGTTCCCGCCAAAAGAATTTTCCACGGTTTGGCGAACGATTCTCAACAGCGATTTCCATACGAGTTCGTACTCCTTACCTCTAGGCTCCATGGAATAACCACTGATTTTTATGAATATATTAAACAATGAAACTTGTTACATATATAAATTGATAAAACTTGTTACACATAGAAATTGAAAAACACTTTATTATTCCTGTATCAGTTGTGATAACTTGTCAAACCAAGCGACTCAGCATCATACCAAATGACTTTGGGAGATTGCGTATGATTGAATTATGCTTAAACAAATAGAAACCACTAAATTTTACCAGATAACATTAGAAGCTTAAGAGTAAATAATCAACCAACAAACATAGAAAGTCACTGAATTTAGTACATAAACAGACAATATGGCTATATGATGTTAAGTGTCATTATGAGGTTGCATTAAAAAACTGGATTACGCAAATCTCAGTTAATGACTGAAAAACCACTGATTTTATTAAGTTTATTAAAAAAATAAAACTTGCTATGCATATAAATTGAAGAACACTCTATAATTAGTATTTCTGTATTAGTTTTGATATTTAATTTCACCAAGAGGCACATTATTTCACCGCATGTCATTGGGAGCTTGAAAGTCAATCACAAAGTAGCAAAAAATAAAAAAACCTTAATAAACCTTATTACACTATAAAAATTATCACGTATAGGAATAACAAAATCCTTGTTTTATTCATGAATGATAAAATAGTCTCATTAAAAATCGGGTATTATGTTACATGATATTATAAGGTTAGGATACAAAACAGGATGATTGACTAGTCAAGAAAGCTTAGAAATAATAAAGAACGACTGAATTTATTGAAACAGTTAAAAACCATCACTGCATATAATAATAATATGAAAATAATAATAATATGAAAAAATATTTCAGTTATTGCTACTAAATACTTTATTAATCCGAAAAAAGATCTAGTTAAAACGACTAAATACCTGTATTGGATATTTTTTTATTAAAATCAATTAGAACTATCTTTTAATCCAATATATTGTTACGACCGAGCGAATGAATAAAGCGTATATTTGTTTGTGGGGCGGATATTATTAATTACAAAAGCTTCGATTTATCCTGATCGCTTTCGTCCACACGTCTACCCGTGGTCAAAGTCCTGTCAAGACTCTCTTCTGTCACGTTTACTGTGAAGTTTATCAAGTATTCGTTTGTCACTTTTCACATCAGAAGATACAAAATCACCTTTCTATCACTTTTCACATCAAATGATTCATTGGTGCCAATACTAGGAAAAACTGATATAACCTCCGAAACTAAGTGAATAAGTGAATATATAACCACTGAATGTCAAAAAAATAGTAACACATTTATATATTACTTCTGTTTCAAAAAAATATAAATAAAAATTAATAATCTTATAGAATCCCGTCTGTGCGAAGCTACCATCCCGTCTGTGCGAACTAGGATCCCGAATGTGCGAAAAATCTGTGCGAAAAGCGCCTGAATTTTTTGAAATATTTCAGACAAGTTTCGAGACATAAATCACGATATCAGTGTACTGAAGAAAGGTACGAAGGTCGTTTTAGTCTCAAACGAAATATTTTTTGCTGTAGTATCTTAATATATCTAAAAAAATCTTCAAAGCGCTGTCATTTGATCAATATAACATATTAACCTCGAAAAATAGTGGCTAAAACGAGTTGCTTCGAGTAAAAGATACTGCGGCAGCGTTTTGTAAATGTACTTGTCTCAAGACGCTACCGCGTCTCTTGATAGTGCGTTGGGCATTTTTATATGCAATCGGATTTGGATGATATTGATTTTTCAAAATCAATTTTTTTTACCTGACTCCCTCCCCTTAAAGTATTTTTTTAATTATAATCGTCTACTACCGGGATTACTGTCACTGTTGAATCTTCCATGTCGCAGTTTCTGACACCGACGCGGATCCAGTTTCCGACATGTATGTCGCAGTTTGTGACACCAATTAGTCCCCAGTTTCTGATGCGTCGACATAGGTAATACATGCGGTGTCAGAAACTGCAACATAACCTGAATTAGGTGATGCACTCACTGACTCCGAGAATTTATGGGGAGAACTAACCTTTAGATGAACTTTTGCGTATCAAATCTATAGCGTGGTTTATTCTGAAGATATTTATGTCACCTTTATAGTATATCATACTTACTTAAGCGTATACCCATAAAAGGATTTAGTAATATTAACTAAAATTGTTTATTCAACAGTTAATTATTCCCCTCAACGAAAACTTACTTTCCCTCGAATAAATTTGTATATCATTCTATTTTTCAGTTTTTTTATTTCCAACATATTTATTTATATGAAGGAACTTTCACTGTGCAGCGGACACTGAAAAAATATTTCAGTTATTGCTACTAAATACTTTATTAATCCGAAAAAAGATCTAGTTAAAACGACTAAATACCTGTATTGGATATTTTTTTATTAAAATCAATTAGAACTATCTTTTAATCCAATATATTGTTACGACCGAGCGAATGAATAAAGCGTATATTTGTTTGTGGGGCGGATATTATTAATTACAAAAGCTTCGATTTATCCTGATCGCTTTCGTCCACACGTCTGCCCGTGGTCAAAGTCCTGTCAAGACTCTCTTCTGTCACGTTTACTGTGAAGTTTATCAAGTATTCGTTTGTCGATCGTCATACCATGTGTTCCTAAACAGCCTAATCTCTATATTCATAACAATATATTTATTTGCTTTAATCATTGAACGTTATTATTATCAAAATGCAGCATTTAACGATTTGATTGAATTCTTGTCGTATCTCTCTATATTATAAAAAGATCTCGCCGCCGCCGCCGCCGCCGCCGCCGCCGCCTCCGCCGTGTCAAGAATCGAGGGACTTAGAAAAATTTCAGGGGTCTTTCCCATACTTCCTGGAGGTCCTTCCCATACTTACTGAAGGTCTTTCCCATACTTCCTGGAGGTCTTTCCCATACTTCCCGGGAGTCTTTCCCATACTTCCTGGAGGTCTTTCCCATACATCCCAGGGAGTCTTTCCCATACTTCCCGGAGGTCTTTCCCATACTTCCCGGGAGGTCTTTCCCATACTTCCTGGAGGTATTTCTCATACTTCCCGGGAGTCTTTCCGATACTTCCTGGAGGTCTTTCCCATACTTCCTGGAGGTCTTTCCCATACTTCCCGGGAGTCTTTCCCATACTTTCTGGAGGTCTTTCCCATACTTCCCGGGAGTCTTTCCCATACTTCCTGGAGGTCTTTCCCATACATCCCAGGGAGTCTTTCCCATACTTCCTGGAGGTTTTTCTCATACTTCCCGGGAGTCTTTCCCATACTTCCCGGGAGTCTTTCCCTTACTTCCTGGAGGTCTTTCCCATACTTCCCAGGGGTCTTTCCCATACTTCCCGGGAGTCTTTCCGATACTTCCTAGAGGTCTTTGGGGAGATTGCGAGCGCGCGCAGCCCGCGAGCCACAATAAAATCCTAGTATTTATATAAAAATTATATAATCTTTAAATCGGCAGCAGTGGGCGCGCGGTCTCTGTGTCGCTCGGCGGTCTCCAGAGTTAAGCAACATTATTTGCGATCATAACTTGGATGGGTAACGGTTTTGCCGCGCACTGGTTGGCGCGCCAACTGCACTGAGAGAGAAATATGGTCAGAGTTTCTATATTTTTACTACGAGTTACCATATTTGTTACTATAAATTATGTTTCCCTGACAACGACTATGCTTTTATGATTATTGTAACCAATAAAAATATAGTTATCATGTGCCATATTTTCGTAGTTATATCAACTATTTCTGTATGTTAGTTGCAACTATTCATTCTTTTACTATTTATAAAGTATTTTGAACTGTTGGAGACAATAAAAGTGTATAAAAGACATAGTTATTTTCAAATTATGTTTATTTATTCCTATCATCCAGTATAGTAAGTTATGAGATCGGTTAATAGTTCAACATACTTACTATTGTTGATAGATTCACTACTTTTGTGTTCTCCAACGGTTCAAAATACTTTATAAATAGTAAAGGAATGGATAGTTGCAATTAACATACAGAAATATTTTTATTGGTTATGATAACCATAAAAGCATAGTCGTCGTCTCAGAGAAACATAGTTTATAGTAAAAATATGATAACTCTGACCATATTTTCCTCTAAGTGTTTATTTCACAAATGTGTTAAATATATCATAATTTTATTGTTACAGTTTTAACGATAAATTATAGTATTCGTAAGTGCGGCGCGTATTTAGATGCACTATCCAAACTGCATAGTTTTCTTAACTTCACGACAATAGTTCGGTAAACCATATGAAAGCTGATTCAACTATAAAATATGGTTCCACATATTATCAATTTTTTACTATGGCATTATTGTTGGAAATACCATGGTCCTTTTTCTCAATGTGCTGACCGGGAGGCAGTTATTTTGAGATTCTAAGGCATACAGAGGAGAATATCGCAATCATTTTGTTTTTTAATCAACGTTTATATAACTGCCGAAACAAATACATATTTCTGAGACTTGAATATATTGACTACTCAATAAGTATATAACTTACAAATACATTTTTTTTCAGGTGAATAGAAGTCTAGTATGTGGACATCCAAATAAGAAATTTTATTTCCAATGCGTATATTCTAGTCCTGTTAACTAGATACTTTTCTGAGTGTATAAATACGACATTCCGCACGTGCTTGAGCTAGAGTCTTCCGACTATATACGAATGTCGCTAGAAATCCACTGAAACGTCAGTCGCATATCTCACTATTAAATTTCGATATGAAATATTCTATAAAAAGTTCGTAACTCGGCAATATTCAGCAATAAAAACTGCTCTTCCATTTGCCTGTGAATTTGTCTATATTTGATTAAAATTTTATTTACTACAGATATAAATGAGCCGTCGATGTCAGAAAATGCGGCAAGGTCAAGAGCTGGGCGGTTTATATTGCATCTTTTCAAGACCGCTGCAGGCAAGTGTTGTGAAAAAATAACTGCTGAAAAAAATTGAATTTTCAACTCCAATGTTATAATGCCGAAAACAAAAAACAGTGAAAACGGTAATTCATTGAATCAAACTGCCAATAATGTCAGATATAATGTAATGGCAGAGAGGTTCACTGAGAAAAAATAGGTTTGTACGAACTAAATCGGCTTACACCCCCAAATGAATTTTTAGTTGGTATAACAAATATTTTGGTTACCGCAAATATATTTTAGACAACTCAATCTAATAATTATCGAAAAAAGTATCATTTGGTTGTCTTAATGAAAACATAATTTGAACAAGTGTACGTACGTCGATTTAGGTAATTCAAACTTTTTTTTCTGTGTTGTAATTCTGCTGCTGCACGGTGCAAAATAATTATTATAATGCTGAATCTATAAAGAGAATCGCGAGAGTGCTCAAGAAAAGGACTTTCTTTTTTTAATTTAAATATAACTTACCACGGACATCTGCTTCCCTAACTTCTATCGACAAAGTTTTCTCGCCTCGCCACTTTTCCGATCGTTATTTCAATTTCCCCGAAGGCTAATGCGATGTTCCGCGAAGCGGTAGCGCCAGAAATACTCGAGAATATAAAACATAAAAATCTCTTTGAATGTCGAAGGTACACAGTTTTATTGGATCTTTCTTGTTAAGGATTCTCCTGTGAACCTTATGTTGCGGAAAAGTTGTATAAGAATTCAAAGGTTGATACGACTGCACGAATATCGGTGATCGCATATCCAGCGGAATTTATAGTAGATATTCTGCAAATATTAAATTAAAATGACAGTATCGAACATTTATTGAATTCCGTTGAAGCAGCATCATAGCCATGATTCGTCAATTCGGAATAGAACCCACTGGTGCGTTCAAGACGTATCTTCGCGGCAACGTTTATTGTATCTGCTGCGGTTGCAATGAGCTCAATAAAGCTTCTGTCGATTCATTCCTATTTTACCGTGTTTGTTTTTCGATTTACTCATGCGAGCTCCATTTTATATCGAAAACTTTCTTTTCGACTCAGATAACTCGGTAACGGTGCATCCTATCGTAAAAGTATAAAGAGCAAAAGTTTACTGTTTTTTTAATGACTTCGAAAAAAAACAGTACGCAAAGTAGAACCTTGCGCATTGCTTCCCCATTATTTTTCGCTTTTTGCAAAGCTACCACTATAAGGATGTATGTTAATCAATTTTGGCTTCGTCATAGAGGAAGCTTTGTAAAAAGCGAAAAATAATGTGAAAGCAACGTGCAATTTGCATCCTTGTTTTATGACATTTAACGTGAGTTATAGCAAAATGTAAATTTATGAAAATATTCAAAATGCTATAAAATCCAAACCTATTTATAGATTCATCCTAAATTCAATACGGATCCTCCTTTAGCATAGCTTTATTTGTAAAAAATTATTTAGCTCGAAAGCTCCAAATTTTGAAAAAAACAAAAAAAATGCCGCTTATACTTTTCCGATAGGATTCAACGTTACGAAGTCATCTGAGTCGAGAAGAAAAATCACCAAATTAGCGTAGTCCAGCTAATGTAGCACTAGCTATCTTAAGGTAAGCGGCCCAATGGCTGGACATTAACCAGTGACAGGACGCTTTGTGTGTGCAAGAGAGACGAAAATACGAACTTCTATGTATGTCCAGTGATTAGGACCTCACTGTTAAGTGTCCAGCAATTCGTAGATTTACCTCAATACTCCGAAACAATTATTATACTCGAATATACCAAAAACTAAAAAAAAACTAATTGGTTCAATAATTTTTAGGGTCCCGTGCAGAAATTCGTTCAGGCAGCCGCGATAAAATAAGGGGCCTTAGGCATAAACGTGGCATCCACAATAGTGAATCCACTCTAGAACCCTACAAGACTCAACAGAAGCAGCCACGACAAAATATACAGACAAAAATGTCCACTTCAACGCCTAATCTGGCTTAAATTTGGAACCCTCACCAGGGTCGCCCATATTGTACCTCTTGTTTCCCTACAAAGGTACCCTTTATAGGCAACTGTACAGGCACTGCATGGAAAGAATAAAGTTGTTGTCACTACCAATTCCAGCATATGCTGTACCGCGTGTTAGTTACTGAAACTAAGGTAAACGTCCCAGTGATCGACACGTTAACCAAATTGCCCGACTTTATAAAAACGTAACTTTTACATTAAGATACAAAAAATGGTCATTCTAGGTAATAATGAATCAGAATAGTTGTATAAAAAAATAACCTCAAAAATTTTCGTAACTTATCTTATTGTAGAGAAAACTTATTCTAAAGCTTCAGAAGTGCAAATGTATCAGTCATCGATATACTAAAGTTATAGTTGGTCCAGTAATCGACCGTTATATGTCCTAGTAATCGACACGTTAAGAAAAGTCACAAATTAAGACGTCAATAACTGTCATTGTAGGTTATAAAGAATCAGTATAATGTTGTCAACAAATAGAACGCTTAACTTTTGGTCTACCTTGTCTTCTTGTAACAAAAAATTAACATAAAACTTGAGGTATGCAAATGTCCCAGTCATGGACATACTAAAGTCAGTTGCCCAGTAATCGACCCATGACATGACATGACCCAGTCATGGACATATGCATGGCCCAGTTATCGACTTGATTTATTTTGCTGCTTAATTATTTATATAGAGCCCAATACCCCTGTCCATAACTACTCCTCGTACAGTTCGATCGATAAATGAATTGTTACATTATTTTTTATCATCTAATTCATAAAAACAATACGCGATTTACACTAATTTTCTATCCACAATTTTGTCCTAGTGATTGACAGTAGGTCGATTACCCGGACATTTATGTGTTTTTCTGAACCAGTTATCGACCTACGCGATTTTTTGCACAAACAACAATTTTACGATAAAATCATATTCATTTGGTAATACCAGATTCTTCATATGTAATATCAAATAAAACTTACTCAGCCAAAGTCTTCGTGCACCGCAGAATTTAACTAAATGTCACGAGACGCACCTTAACCTCCATATCAAGGATTTCGACGAAATCACGCTCGGCTCGGTCACTGCAAGTTTACGATTTTCTTATTATCACTGTTGTGATTTTACAAGCCTCAAATTTTCATATAATATTGTACATAAATCGGAGGAAGTGTTGTTAAGGGTGAAAAAAAAATCTATTTTTTTTGGTCTTATCCGTTAATGTATACGGTCAAGAACATCCTGTCCAAATTTTAAACCGAAATTCGAAATACTTCGCTGGCAATAGCCATTTTTAGCGAAAAGGATTTGGAGCAGCGGCGAATGGCCTGGCGCGAGCGGCGCGCCGAAGACCCTCGGCGTTCAACCGTTATTCTTTTGTCCCATACCCCCCCAGCCCATCTTATTCTCGACGTTGCCATAAAGTCAAGCTTTTGTAAAGCTTGCTCGATCTGGAAAGGGAAAGAAAAAACGATCGAGTTCGATGCATGGATCGCAACGCATGAAGAAGACTGCAACGTGAATCACGAAGGAAGCGCTGGAAAGATGGAAGTGGATGGAATCATCGAAATTTTTCCAAGTTCCGAGGAAACCCATGACGCAAAATTCGGGTTTTATATTGGCGACGGAGACACGAAAACGTTTAAAAAGCTGTTAGAAACGAAGCCCTACGGTGACGATTTGACTGTAAAAAAAAGGAATGCGTTTTGCACGTCAAAAAACGTGTATACAAAAGCGGCAACGAGGCGAGAAAACGACAGACGTAATTGAAAACAGCGCGAAAACAAACGAAAAAAGGATGCAAAGTAGAACCTTGCACATTGCTTCTTCATTATTTTTCGCGTTTTACAAAGCTACCTCTATGAGGAAGTATGTTATTCAATTTTTGGCTTCCTCACAGAGGAAGCTTTGTAAAACGCGAAAAATAATGAGGAAGCAATGTGCAAGGTTCTACTTTGCATCCTTGTTTTAATTAGATAAATATACATGTTGTGGATTCGCTTTTTCTATTTCGTTATTACGTTATTTCGTGATTATTAGAGCGTTTCCGAAAGTGAATGTGATAATGTATATTTTTTAAAATAATTCAACATTCCATAAAATCAAAAATTTCAAACCGTTCGGCACTAAATTATATATATAATGGCTGAATATTGTTTCATTTATATACAAAATTTGAGCTCGCTATCTTAAGTTTTGCAAAAGTTACAATACAGCGATAATGTCAATTTTTTGAAAAATTCAAAACATCATAAAATTTTAACGGTTCAACCGATCTTAACCAAGTTCAATAGCGATTACCGGCGTATGAAAGTTCAAATTCATACCAATTTTAAGATCAATATCTCGAAAATTGAAAGAGTTATCGGGTAAACAGACATTTTTCAAAAAATCGAAAAACGCGTAATAATTTAACGATGAAGTGGATTTTAACAAAAATCTGTATGAACGATGAGGCTTAATCCCTCTATCTATGGTCCAAATTTCAGCTTGATATCTCAAGGCATTCCCGAGTTATAAAGGTTTACATTTTTCGATCGTGTAACATACACACATACACACACGCACACACATACAGACTGTCGCGTCAGATATACCCTAGAGGGGAAAACTCGGTTGAGTAATGGGAAAAATCAGCTTCACGTTACCACCGTTGCGCGGTCGATCCCACAGCGCTGCAGGTCACTGCTCCGCGTTCGGTTGCAGTCTCGCGCGCGCCACTTCCGAGTTTCCGGCGCTGCCGCCGGAATTCCCTGGTTTCCGTGGGGACTTTTCTTCTGAGTTACGATCGAAGGGCCCGCGCGTCTGCCCGAAAACTGGCACTCTCGCGCAGACCGTTGTAGTGCGAAGACGTGCGAAGTATTTAGTGTTGTAGTAGATCGAAGCGTACCTACGTGATCGTGCTGCGCATTTTATTGTTTTCTCGTTCAGTTCGGGTTTCCATTTGATAATTTAGTTGTATTTATTAATTGTGTGTGTTTTATTAACATCGTAGAGACCTTTCAAACCCGCGTCCGCGTGCGTGCTGTTAGGCTTGTGTGCCGTGTCGCGATCTAATTCGAATTCAGTCATTTACGGGGAACGAGTCCACGGTCGAGCCATTCGTCGTGACTCGGTCCCGGGCGAGCGTCGACGCGACAACCTGTAGTGGTTGTCCGGCACGAGCGTTGGTCTTCCCGAGACGTCGGGACGCGCTGCGTGCAGGCTGGCAGCCATCTTGGGCGCTCCCCATGTCCAGCTTCGCCACGAGGCTGACGAAACGCTGCGACTAAGGACCTCCTCAGGTTCACGAATTGCGAGGGCAGTTCGGCCCAGGTAAGAGAGCTCTCATTAGTGTATATTTGAATGATCATTCAAGCCGCTTATTTTTAAGTCGTTTTACGTGTGTTCGGGTAGTTCATTTTCTTGTGCGGCGTCTGTGGCGGCCATTGCGGGCCCTCGTGGACGCCTAGTTCCTTTCTTGTGCGTTTCACGCCGCCATCTTGTTCATTGTTCGCGTGCATTATAAATATTAACTGTAAATTCCTTTATAATTTTTAATTAGCTGTACGTGTGTTTATTATTAAAATAAATCATTATCTATCACTTGCTTCGGCTTTTCCCCTGATCCGTGGGGGTTTTTATGCCGAAGCAAGTTGTGTGAGTTTCACGATAAACTGTGTTATTATTTATCATCCTTTCCTCACTCATTCCACCCAGTCTAATTTTCTAGAATTCACGCATGGTAAGTTTGGTTTGTAATTCTCTTTCGAGTCTTGTTCACAGACATTTTTTCTAAATCACTTTTCTCGACGTTTTGGCCCATTCTGAGTGCACTGACTTGAAAATCTCGAAAAAAAAAAAATTTCATGAAAACAAAGCTTCCTCTATGAGGAAGCAAAAGGAACTCCGACTACATAAAAAAATGCGAGGAAAAAATCTGAGAACGCTCCGAAAAAAGCGCAGCTAACTCTCAAATTATTGACGAATCTATCCGAATATTATGGATTAGCAGTTCGCCGAAATTCGAACTCCATTGAAGATATGAGAAAAGCGATATGGGCGACCTTCCATCATAAGAGTTCAACGGATCAAAATCCAAAACACGAATTTTGTCGTCCTGGCGCAGATTCGTGGTGCGAATGGTGCAAAGCTGAGGCTAGCGCAAATGCGTCTGAATATTCACATCCGCCAGCTCTCGACGATGGTGTGCAAGAAGTTTTGCGACCCATATATGAGGACTTGACAACAGACGACTTGCTAGAGCGATGTACAGGCGCGAATACGCAAAACAATAATGAAAGTTTCAACCATTGCGTTTGGCAATTAACGCCAAAACACGTTTTTAATGGGAAAAAAGTCGTCGAGATTGCAACGTATTGTGCGACTTGCACTTTCAACGAAGGTTACGACGCAATCATAAAAATAATGGAGACGATGGGCATAACAATTGGTACATCAGTCGCGGCATTCGCAGCGAAATACAAAGAAGAGCGCATCGCCACCGCGGACCGTCGGAGCTCTTTCGACAGTAAAGAGGCCCGAACAGCTCGACGACACGAAATGATGGAAGAAAAGGAGAATTATGAGGAAGCCGATGGGATTCTCTATGGACCTGGCATCGCCGATTAAGCGTAAGTACACAGTTTATATGATATTACCGCACTTGAAACTTTAAACGCGTTTTTTTCAAAACAGCTTTTTTCAAAACGGTGGACATTCTCCACCGAACAATTTTCAATCAATCGTTCTCAAATTTTAGGAGAACATTCTTTACGTCACTCTTTATCTTGCTATGGAAGCTTTTTTTTGAGATTTTCATATTAAAAAAAAATAAAAACTGTAAAAAAAAACGGCGAAATTCGATACTTTCTATTCAAACTGCCGCCATTTTGTCAAATTCGATAAAAAAAAAGCCTCCATAGCAAGATAGCCAATACGATCTTAATTAATAATCCTGTGGGTTTTTTTTTTCAGATCCAATTTACGACCTCTACAATGTCCACCGTGCGGCTACTTTTTTGGTAAACATTGTTTTCGAAAATAAAAATAAAATGTTTAAACAATAAAAATTGTTCAATAAAAAATCGTTTTGTGTCATTTATGATTACCTTAATATAGTATAAAAAATTCAGAACGATCGCCGCAGCGCAACCCTGCGAAAAAAAATCGCGAAAATAGGCCATTTTTCGGGCCGGCACACTAGCAAGATCCCTTAATTTATTTAAGCGTCGAAAAGCACTCACAGTCTTATTTATCGCTGTTTTACCACAGACTGGTCGATTACTGGTACATGGTCGATTACTGGGACATTTACCTTAACTCGGAATCGTAATCTCAACTTTTTTCGATTGGTAGAAAAAATAGTATGTATAACCAACAACTTGGTTCCTGCAACTATCACGGCTGCTATCGAATCCAAATGATTCATTACGCCAGCCAACCGGTGAGTTGAGGTTATGATCTCAGCTGGTCATTGTTACTATCGATACTCTACCAACGAGCAAAGAACATATATTATATGGAAGTGTATGGCCCGTGTTAAGACGATGTGCTACTGCTCGGTCGGTAACAAAAACTGTAAAGCGTTGTTCTTGGTCGCAATTGATGTTTCAGGCAAAAGATGAGAAGTACAGACTGCGTCTTGGTACTCTGCAGTCAGTACTTCTCGACTTTTATTCGAAAAATCAACCGTGGCGAAGAATAACACTTTGGGAAGATTCAGCTATCTCACTCGCACTTATGGCGATCTGAGAGAGACAGACGATATGTAGCACATCACCTTAACTTTTGGCAGAGAAAAAGTAGTTCGGAATTTCGCCGATAGTTCGCGCGGCAATGTATCGGTGTGTTGCACACATTGAAAAAGCCTCAAGCCCCGCCCCTCGCGGTCGACTCTCTCGCACTCAAGCGGCCGCACCTTCCCGATGTTTGCGGTGGGGATGCTCTACCGCTCATCATTTCAAATTCTCATTTATTTGAACTCTAGCATTGTTTTTACTCAGACCATGCGCACTGTTGCATCAATCTCTAATCGATTAATTTGAACTATTGACACGGTTGGTGAAATAGACTCACATTTCAATTAAATTGATTATACGTTTGAGCGAATATAAAATAATAAAGAAAAATAATTTCTTAATATTAATTTGTGCTTATTGAATCGAGTAATCCTGCATTTTTATTAGATATTACGACTTCCTCCTTATGATGGTACATATTTATCGCTGAAAAAAAACATATTTAATTTTTTTACATTGACGGGAATCGACCCTGGAACCCTCCGGATGGTGTTATTGCGCTGTGCTTTAGCTCACTCGGCCATTCAGATCATATGATTCTACAATTTTTTTTGTTTATTTAAATATTGGTAACGTGATGAAGTTGCTTGTTTAGTTCGTTAGTATTTGGGTGGATGACCGTCTGTCTAACCTGAGGGTCAGTACTAGGATGGGTCACTACCTGGCTGTCTCTGGCTTTCAGTAGTTGGATAGGTCACCACCGGGATGACTGTAAAAATTAGTACTCGGATCTTCAGAAACGGCTTCCAAACAATCGGACGTGAAGTTGAGTCAACCTTATATTTCGTAGGAGCCAGTTACACCGAGATTCTTTCAAGAGCATAAAACAGTACTTGTAACCATTCCAATACAGTTGCTTTATAGAAATCATTTCTGATTGGAATGGCACTGGGATTGTCTCAACCACTTGTGACACGCGTATTAAGTACCGAAAAATGTTCGATTGTGATTATTCAAGATCCCCCTTTCAGTCATGCCCTGAACATTATACGGTTTAAATACTCAAATATGAAAATTCGGAAAATTTGGCCTTATTTCCCCCTGTCAGTCTCCATTCCCTGGTTATTCTGTTCCAAACCCTACCATGACTTTAAAAAATAAAGTGCTAGCACTAAAGTGTTAGCCAGCTGTATAATTTGACAGCTCTTCATTCCCGTACAATTTTATCCACATTCATTCCTTCGCAAACTCTATCTTATACACCGTTTTTTTCGATTTTTAAGATCCACACTTTTTTCCACGCACCTTGATCCTACACATTTTTATTATACACATTTTTTCCACACAAACAGTTTGAATACACTCGGATTACCGCGCCTTCCGAAACGCCGCAGCTGGAAACAAGACATTCGCTCCTCTATAAACTCAATACTACTTATGTACTGCCTTTTTCTCAAGGATATTATCTTGAGTTGATATCGACTGAGGTAATGTGTTGGATCGAAATGTATTGCAAAATTTCATTTTGCAGTGCCTCTGAGTATAATCGGGCTATATAGAAAAAATGTGTGCAATTGATCTGAGTTGCAATAAAAGCACCAGGGTGGAGTCCAGGAGAGTATTTGGCATCCCAGATGGAGTCCCGGATGGAGTCCGGGAAAGTTTTTTGTGTGCGGGATGGAATCCAGATTGAGTCCTTTCGGGAGTTCCGGATGGAGTGATGGATTTCAGGATGGACTTCGAGATCGGATTAAAAACTCGGATTCCATCCGAGACTCCAATCTGGACATCATTCTGGACTCGATGCTGGACTGAGCAGCTACAGTCGATATTTGTAAAAAGATTCGCATTAGTGAAATTTGAATTGGGATTCGGTTTCGCGCGCTTTGAATCTTGCAATCACTGTCTCAGACCCGAGAAGCGCTTCGCAAAATTCCATCATTTAAAAAAAAAATATTGACCGAAAATAGTCGCAGACGATGAAAATTAATATTGCAATAAAAGGTTTTATTAAATCCTTGTGAATCATCCGATTGTACAGTCAACTCGACGTGAGGTATCGTGTTTATATAGCAGACAATATGTATAATCGAAGTGTGAAAAAAGCGTGTGGACATTGTAAATGTGAGGGAAAAACAGTACATAGAATCGCGATTGTAGAGAAACGAATGTGTTGTTTCGAGACTGTGGCGTATCGAAATGCGTGGTAAACCGAGTGTATTCAAACTGTTTGAATACACTCGGTTGAAATGTGGTAAAAAAACCATATGAATATTTAAAATGTTAACGAAAAACGGTGCATAAGATAAAGTTTGTGAAGGAATGAATGAGATGGATCTCTGCTGCGGTAGATAGAATTGTGCGGAAAAAAAGAATTGCCTATAATATCAAAATGTATTACAGTAAAACCTCGATTATCCGAACTGTGACTTGATTTATCGGAACTATGCCGCAAAATTTCGATGTTATTGTCGAGCGCTACTTTGTTGCAAGCGCTTTCAAGATGGTATCGTGCGTCTATACGTTACACCGCTTACACGTCGGTCGATTTCGCGCAATTTAATAAGTGCGTTCAAGCTTGTATTGTACGTCTATACATTGAAACCGCACGCACGGTAGTCGATTTCGCGCACTACTCATTATTTCTTGGCAACGAACAGAGATTTCTATGTTACTACTCATCAAGAGTCGCGGTAGAGACTCGACGCTAAGTTAAAATTACTCCTGATTAAGCTATTCCGTGTGTGAAAGTGTGTGTTTTGTGGGTGCCTGGGCCCCCAAAAAAGTTAATATTCTCGAGTATGTAACACTGTACCGTCGTGAAATGATTTTAGGAGCTTTTTTAAAGGTTCGATTAAACTCCTTGATGCATAACCCGAGTAGAAATTGATTCAAATTGCCTGAAGTACCATCAGGTCCGGATGAGGCATCGGTCAGGCATGTTCAGGCCTGTTCAGGCCAGCCAAATAAGGCCCTGGTCCTGCCCGGATCATATATCGGTATAATATTTGAAAACTGGCTAGCCTGAAATATTCCCCATCAGGCCGGGACCAAGCACCGATCGAGCATTCCTGATTCGGTTAGCTAAATGAGGTCCTGACTCCGCCCAGATCATGCATAGGTACAACGTTTCAAATGTGGTCGGACTACAGTTTTCCACATCATGCCGGGATCAGGCATCGGTCAGGCACCAGGTCCTGGTCGGGCTAGCCAGATTCGGCCCTGCTTTCGGCCGGAATATGCAAATCTGGTTGACTTAAAATATACACCATTTCAGACGAACTTGTCAGAGTACTGAAAGAGCATAGCTGTCATTACCGGTGTACAATAAATGAATGAGAGATGTTTCCTGTATAATATCGCTTATTATTGTAATACTATCGATTAGAAATAGTTGTATTTTTATGTGTGTCTCTTACACAATTATTCACGTATAAGGGAAACAGCATATATTTTTTTGGCGCGTCACTTATATCCAAAATCATAATTTTGCGATCGATTAATACTATCGTAAACATTTTTCGACGTTGCGTTTTTTTACGCGCCACATTTAAAAAATTGATGATTCGCATGTCTATATGTACATAGATCTTTTAACACTCCACATTGTTCCTTTTATTTTTATTCTGTTTTCGTCTTGAGTTTTGTATATATTTTGGATCTGTAAGATAGATCCACTATTTTAAAAAAACCCCCATTATTTGGCGATTTGTTTGAGATTATCAGTCCTTTGTATGTCAGTTGGTTTAGTTAAAAGATAAAACAGTAATACTCATTTTTAAAGCTTCCACGATCATGTATGGTACCACCATAAACTTCCAATAATTAAACTGGCGTTATGCGTTTTATGCATATTGGACCTTCTCATTTTGCTTCCTCATAGAGGAAGCTTTGTTTTCATGTGTGTGTGTGTGTGTGTGTGTGTGTGTGTGTGTGTGTGTGTGTGTGTGTGCGTGCGTGCGTGCGTGCGTGCGTGCGTGCGTGCGTGCGTGCGTGCGTGCGTGCGTGCGTGCGTGTGCGTGCGTGTGTGTGTGTGTGTGTGTGTGTGTGTGTGTGTGTGTGTGTGTGTGTTTGCGTGTGTGTGTGTGTGTGTGTGTGTGTGTGATGAAAGGCCAAAAATTCAATTAACTGTAACTTTTAAACTGTTCGACCGAATCAGCTCAAATTTAAACAACATGTGCAGTACTACCTAATCTTCAATTGGTATAAATTTCGGGAAAATCGATTGACACATTTCATTTTTATAAGAATTTTTAAATTTTGAAAAAAGTACGTAAATGCTCTAGCTCGAACGAATTTTTAACTATCGGGCTGAAACTTCGTACTAAAATTCAACAAAATGAAGCGACCTTTGGTATTGAATTTAGGCCAAATCGATAAAGCGGTTCGGTTTTTAAGAGATTTTGAATGTTTCGAAAAATTTTCGTTTTGCTCTAATTCAGGTAAAATTTCAAATAATCGAGTGAAATTTTCTTACCAAAATAACATTCAGCCCTGCTACGTACCAAATTTGGTGATGATCGGTAAAGCGGTTCGGATTTTACGTTAATTTGAATTTTAAAAAAATTGACTGGTTTCGCTCTGCATTTCGTAAAACATCAGAAAATAAGAATAAAATAAAACTAGGATGCAAAGTAGAACCTGGCACATTGCTTCCTCATTATTTTTCGCTTTGTACAAAGCTTCCTCTATGAGGAAGCCAAAATTGATTAACATACTTCCTCATAGAGGTAGCTTTGTAAAAAGCGAAAAATAATGAGGAAGCAATGTGCAAGTTTCTACTTTGCATCCTTGTTTTTTATAGACCAGATTAGGAGCCTGATAGCGGCCGGATTAGCAACCTGATAACACCCGGATTTGAAGCTTGATCACGGCCAGATCAGAAATGGCGTTAAATACCATATGAGGACCGACTAGAGCCTTCTTATCCGGGCCCGATTACTAATTAAGGAAAACCCGATGAGGCCCGGACCTCAGCCAGAACAAATTTCTGCTCGGGAAAATGTACAGGATCTCCGTTTTCAAAATAATGTACCAATTTTTCAAATCTTACGGCCCTGAGCCTTCGCGGAGGATCTGGTAACGCAGTTGTAGCGTACTACTTTATTGAGCGCTATATTGAAAGAAAGGGCGTCAAAACAATAGCTGCATTTGTCAAAATCAGAATACAGGATCGTTTCAAATATGACGGAAACGTCAAACCGCACCGGCCGGTGTTGTATTGGCAGGAATAAAGTTTCTCAAATGATTTGTACTAATTATATTATTAATGCGAATTAGTAACACAAAAACAGAATCTGCATTAAGGGGATGCTGGAGTAGATTTTGATACCGACTTTGGTCGGTGAAAAGTTTCGGTTTCATAGTTTACAAATTACGTTGTTAATATATTACAAATATGTTTCAAGTTGCACAGGATAAACAGTTAAACATTTAATTGACGACAACTGATTTCGTATGACTGATTAAAATAAATAGTCAGTATTAGGGAAAACGATAACCTGAACTATATTTTAAAAACTTCACGGTAAATATTACAAGTGTGTGTCAAACGTGTATAAGTTGAACACTTGATGTTGACTCGGCAACAAGTCGCTGAAGACTGATTCGAAATTGATGCAGAAAAATGCACGTTTTGAGTTTTTACTCCCTACTTCCGATATGGAAGGAGGGAGTAACAAGTAACGAATGTTTCAAGAATTTGTCTCGCGTATTCTCATTGGCTATTAAGATTAGCGTCGCTCGAAGGTGAGTGCGGGGCGGAAGGCTAAGGGCTCGTGGAAAAACCCTTACGGTCAATCGGCAATAAACCATCTGGTTGCCAATGACTGAAGCGTTGGTTTTTTCCCGCAATAAAAAATCTGCGTGTCAGATTGGGTTTTCCCAATAATATAACATCTGCTTGCAGGGTTGAATTTTTAAATAGCCTTTGAAAGTACGCAGTGAGTACATTTTTCTGATCGCTTGAATTTTTGTATTACATTGTGTATGAATGAGTGTAAATATGCTTATTCTAAGAAAATATTTCATTTTACATATATACTCGAATATCGTCGTTGTCGACGATCCAGATGATACGACGGTACGACAGAGTTAATGATTCTCAAGTTCATTATTTACGAATCGTCAGTCGCAAGTAATAAATAAACAAGAAAACACGTACTTACGTTTGAACACACTGATATACTCGGATAGATTATTGTTTGTAAGTAACTTCTTGATTTCGGGATCCATCGTGAGGTATCTGTGAAGTCGCACTTCACAGATAAAAATCCCGTACACTCATCAACGCGCACAAAATATTGGCACAAAGCACTAAACTATACACCCTGAGCTATGGAAGTACAAAGGACAAAGAGCGTGGTTTGATAATGTCGAGAATGTCCTCGAGTCGATGTGTAGGCCGTTCGCGAATCAACTCGCAAAAAGCACGCGGAAACGCGCGTTTTTTCCGGATCCGGACGTTCCTAAAAACGACGCATACGCCGTACGCAAATCAACACGCACGAAATACGCGGGAAAGCGCGTTAAAGCCCAGAAGCTTATCGAGGCGCCGCTACGTCATACGGAAACCTAAGCGGTACATTTGAACTGTATAAATATATTTATTCGTTCTACTCTATGGCTCCCCTATTATTAAACATGTATACATCTACACATTTGAAGAATGAATAGGTCTGTTGAAATGTTGTTATTTAGAACAATCTATTGTATCTAAGGTCAATATCGATTAAGTGGAATTTTTTCAAAAATAAAAAATAAAACCGATGGCAAGGGACCGACTCTACACCTCCCAACTCTGCACAAAGACAAGTCGACACGAATGACTGTATACACTTTGAGTTGCCTGGGTGTACAGTCATTCGTGTCGACTTTTTGTGTCGACTTGTCTTTGTGCAGAGTTGGGAGGTGTAGAGTCGGTCCCTTCCCAAACCGATCATGAATCCGTTACTGACGAACAGAAAGCGGGAATGCGTATTTCGAGAATCTTCCTCATTATATAGTCTTCCATTATGAAAATTCGACACTTATTACGAAAGGCTAATTAAAAAATATAATTGTAGAATTAAAAATAAAAATATATATTTTTCGTCTCGAGGATTATTTATTGAGACATTGTCAGTAGTAGAGGAAGGGGGGGGGGGGTTCGGTTTCTGTCGAAGAAAATTTTTCCTACCTGTACTAAGATTGGAATCCACGACCTACCTATACCTAACTTCCTAACAACGCTATCGCTACCGACTGTGATACTGAGTACTTGCTGATTTAGAAAATCTAAATAGCATAATAGTAGTGGAAGCAGAAGATAGCGAGAGATAGATGGAGAACACATTACATTCTGACTTGTTTTCCTATTTCCAACATTACCCCACACTGAAAGAAAACCGTAGTTTTGGTTACCAATTCCAGCATATGCTGTTAGTCACGTGTGTTAGCTAGTCACTGAAACTAAATCGGAGCCGTAGTCTCAACTTTTTTCGACTGGTAGCAAAAATAGTACGTATGACCAACAACTTGGTTCCTGCAACTATCACGACTGCTATCCAATCCAAATGATCCGTTACGCCAACCAATCGGTGAGTTGAGGTTATGGTCTCAGCTGGTTATTGTTACTATTGATACTCTACCAAGGAGGTTATTGTTTCTTCAACCGACTGAATAGTTGGCGCTATTCTAACGATTTCGATTGGTTGTCGGGACCGATAAATCCGTTTTTACAAATACTTTTTTCTTTCCGTGCAGCAATTTATTTAAAGTCCCGTGCACTAGCTATTGACAGCAAATTTTGCGTCAAAATAGCAAACAACCACCGTGTATCCATAGCAAACAAATGAGTTGCTAACATTACAAACCTTTTTTTTGTTCCGTGAGCAAATCAAACACGCAACGATAGCATATAATTTGTTATGTCAGCAATTCCGATGCTAGATCAACAAACTATTTAAAATCTTACATTTTTTGTCGCCATAGCATACATTTATTTGCTATCGGTATATAGTTTTTGCTACAACGGCATTTTGAATTGCTACGACAGCAGGTAAAGGTGAAGTTTTGCTACAACAACATACGAATTTCTCCCCGTGTAGATGCATAGAATATAAATAAACTCACTTTAGATACGTTTCAGTCGGTTGGTCGAGCAAAATGTTTTTGAAAACAGCAATTTTTCCCCGCTGTACATACGTGGTGAAACACGTATTCATCATATTTCGTAACGTGAACAAAAATAAATAATGTTTCGCCCTTTTGATATTGGAATGAAGATTCTCTTTTTTATGTGTAGTATTTAATGCAGAATAAAATCATGACCAGGTCAAAACCGACTTTAATTTGTCTCAAGTGGGTTAAAGACATAATGCGTTGGAATATATTGTAGTTATGGAGCTTCTAAATTAAATCTCTTTATTTAACGTACGATTTAATAAAGATTACATAAAATAATGATTGACTCAAATGTTCAATCAAGAAAATAATTTCAACAACAGACATAACACGTTTTCGTACTCGTCATAATATTTCGTTCCGTGGACAAAAATAAATAAAGCTGCACCCTTTTGATATTAGAATTATAATACTGTTTTTTGTTGTTGTAAATGCAGTATTTATTTATTTATTTATTTATTTATTTATTTTCTTTGTAAACGGGGCAAGCCCCTTGATAACTACGGCGCGATGGATATTCAGGACCTACAGTTTTAGGTGGGTTCCGAACCACCGGGGATTACAGAAAAAAGCACATAGAAAAATTCCATTGGTGCCCGGCCGGGAATCGAACCCGGGCCCCCTGCTTGAGAGGCCGCGTCTCTATCCACTGCGCCACTGCCTTCGATGCAGAATAAAATCATGACGAGTTAAAATCCTGTGCTAGAATTCTTAAATCGATCACGATTAACTAACTTTATTTTTTTTCAAGTAGGTTAAAGACAGAATGCGTTGGAATATATTATATTGAAGTTATAAAGCTTCTAAATTAAATCTCTTTATTCACCGCATGAATTAATAAAATCTACATAAAATAAGGGTTGACACAAATGTTTAATCAAGACAATGATTTCAACAACAGACATAAAACTGTTCAGCTGTTTCGCAGGGAAATAGACAATTCCGTGCTTTTGCAGTATTAAGCAGGCGGTATAAACTGCCACTGGTGCAAAATAAAAGAGCACAGGTTCAAATAGCATTATCTGCATGCGATTAAATTTAAAGTGACTCATTTGAGCCAACAACAAAGTTTGCATCCCGGCAATTACTGCAACGCTTGGACGTTTGTGATATATACCTAGTTTATCTATGCAACAGTTGCCGTCGAGTTGCCTCATTGAGTTAGCTCTATCTCGTTCAGTCGCTCTACAACTCGTACACAAGGGCCAAAGTGGATAGTTTAAATAGTCCCAAGAGGCCGAAGCTAGAACCGGCTAACTACGCGCCAGTAGGTAGCTGAGTACTCCATATAGAACCTCGTTACTCGCGTCCTCACTCGTCCACGAAATTGTCACTTTATACGTGTGGTATGTTGAATTTTGACTTGCTTAATGCGAAAGCATATTTCACATTTTCTTTAATAGCGAAATTACAATTTCTATAAAAACACAACAACTTTATCGATTTCACCCAAATTCAAAACCAAAAGTTGCATCACTTTATTTATTTCCATGCGAAGTATCATGCCAGCAGCTAGATTTTGAAAGAATTTGCTCGAGTTAGAGCGTTTACACACGCACATATTTTCCTGAATGCGATTTTTATAAGTAATGGTATATTTTGAATCACTGCACTGGGAAAAGAAAATTGTTGAAAATTTTGTTCTTTTAACTGAATAAATGATTGAACTGACAGAATAAACTATTACCCACTATATACCAATAAGTAATATAGATATCACTTATAAATTATAGAGAATTATTTTTATTGCCAAGCGTTAAGTTAATAATAGTATTCCATTAAAATTCAACGACAAAAATCCAAAAAATAAAAGAAATATGTTGTCTTTTTCATATCGCTCAGAGAGATATGACCGCTTATGGGTTTCAAACCTAAGACCTATCAACCTACCTGCTCGTCATCGATATGACCGCTTGTGGGTTTCAAACCTAAGACCTATCAACCTACCTGTATACCTAAGTACCTAAAGACGAGCACGCTAACCACTAGACCAAACCGACTATGCGAATACCGTATACTTTAATTTCATATTAACTGCAGCACAGTTATCAGACGGATTTAGATTACACTGTATCTTCGGTGAGGGACCAAATTGGTGATTCCGAATCTGCACTCCACCCGAGTAGAAATTTCATCAGGCATGCCTGCTGTCACACGAGGTCCAGATCAGTTTTAGGTACGGTAACCTTATTTGGGGCCGCCGTAAATTCACCTGCTCAGGTCCATGTAAGGCCGAGATATGGCATTCTACCTTAAAACTGCCGTCTTTCCACCGGATCAAGCCCATGTCAGGCTTTACATACGGTAACCTCATATAGATATGCCATTCATCGACCTTATCCGTTTCGCATAAGGTCTTTCTGTGGCATTTGGACCAAGATTTTGTCCAATTTACCTTTACTTTCCCTGGTCAGATCCGCATACGGTCTTCGTATGCGGATCTGTATGCGTAAATTTACATTATCAGGTTCGTGTAAGGGATAGATACGGCATCCATTAAAAACATTAAAAAATTATTGTTATGCAAATTCAATCTTTTCAGCACCTTGCGTGTGCTGGATTTTTTTACATCTTTATCCAATCAAGAAGTATTCGAAGTTTTCGCTGAAACTCACGTTTTACGGGACTGTACCGCTAGAATTACTTCGAAATCTATCCAGGTACTGACCGTCAAACGTCAGTACTTGGATAGGTGACCGCCCCATCATGTTTGAATTTTGAATATTTCGGTCGTAGTCACAATAAATGGATGTACAGTCTTGACGTGTTTTTATTTTAAGTATATTTCAAATGGACAATAAATATATAAAATTTCTAAGATGCCAATGGCCGAGTGGGCTAAGGCGCAGAACTGTCACCCAGAGGATCAAGGTATGATTCCCACCAACGGCAAATAAATTTACAGTTGTTTTTTTAGCAATTAATATGTACTGAAAACTAAATAAGCTCGAATATCCAATAGAAAGTGCAAAATAAATCGAATTCAATGAGCGCAGATAATTATTTTGCAATTTTTTTTCCGTTTTTATAAGTAGGGACTTAGTAAGGCAGCCTCTATCCGGCCCTTATCTGGAAAACTTAATCTGGCCCCGATCATGCGCTGCGTTACTTTCCTGCAAGGCCCGTATAAGGTTGCTAGACAGGGGCCTTAGATTTAAATTCGGCTACCATGCTAGGGCCTGATATTCCCCGTAGCTGAATTTCTACTCGGGCATACGTGATAATTCAAATCGACAATTATAAGTCAACTAAATATATTTGTTTGAATTGACTATTTTCTTTTCCCAGTGCACTGTTGCCGCTGTACTACGATGCGCACTACAATGTTGAAATCATTCAATTCAACTGATTGAATTATACTTTGAATCACGTTGACCGCCAAACTGATACAAAATCGATGACTCAACAAAATAAATGGGTCCATTTATAGAAATACATATGTAATTCCCATAACAATAGTTTAGTCCAATCAATTTCGGTTGCAGTTATACCAATGAACATATTGCATGGATTGTTTATTTGATAGTTTTGTTCTTCGAAGCATTTATGCTGGGTTGACGGAATGAAATATTTGCACGTTGTCGACTGTTTAAATTAGTTCATCGAATCGTTCATATTGTCTACTTAAAAACTTATGTAGTTATTTTGACTCTGTCTGTGTTGAGTCAACCAATTGCAGGTCAACTAAATTTATTTATTTGATTTGACTACTTTCTTTTTTCAGTGTGACATTAATAACTCGAAAAATAAATTTTCAAAGCGTCGTCTGCGAGGAAGCGAAAGCACCAATACATAGTAGTAGGACAGATTTTGGTCGAAGGTCCTCAAATCCGACGCCCGTCCAGAATCTAGTTTCTTAGGATTATCCTAAGAGTCTCCCATTGTTATATGGCCCAGTTGATTGTAGATCTGTTTTGAGTCCCGATTACAAATTCGATACAAAAACAATGTTCGGAACGTAAACAGCCGATATTTGCGGTTTAAATAGGGTAAAAATCAAATGTCACTACCCGTGTGGAAATTCCAACTCGCCATCACCTAGAAATCGACTAGTTTTCTTATTTTCTGTACAAGATCTAAGTCGGAAAACTAGCTAAATCCGAGCGCTATGTGTAATTTCTCGCTGTCTAGTCGTTGTAAAGAAAAACTGTCTAAAATTTGGCTAAGATTCTATTAGTTCGCCCAGTAAACTTAGCTAGTGATTAGCCAGTATGGAAATCGGTTAACCCTATAGCATAAAATTGTCTAGGTGCTAGACCGGATTTCTCTATTGAACCCAGATACTGGTTAAATAGCCTAGGATAAATAAAAAACAGAATTAATATAAACCCTCATTTATTGCATCAGCACGTAACATGGAAGCTGTTTAACACTATTTAAACAGGGAACACTATTTAATAACGTACGTAATCACTTTTTCATTAATAATCAAATATCCCGATAAGGCCTATCGCAAAAAACAAAAAAATATAAATTCTTTCGCGTCGTACAAAACAAAAAAAGTCGTAGTCCTCTAGAACGTATTTTTTGGTACCTTTCACGAACATGCACATGCCACTCTACATAATAACAACTCGCTGCGCAGCGTGTCACGACTAGACCCTGTATCGGAATCTCCCTGTATCGGAAAACGCCCGCGTAGCGCCAAATACAAATATTCAAGTAAAACTAGATTGACACTAGATGGCCTCGGCATCTATACGTGTATGCTAGATATATTATGTCTACCCTCTAGTCAGATAAGCTGTGCCATGAAAGCTAGACAGATCCTAGATAGATATGCTATCTATCAGTGCATTCTAGCTAGATTATGTCTAGTCCCACTACAGAAAAACTTGATAGAAAAAACTAGCTAGATGCTAGGTTCAAACCAGTTTATCCCCAACAGATTTCCACATGGGTAGTGCTTTTTAACCGGAGGAAGTGCTTTTTCCAATTGTGCAATTACAATGGTAACCACATTTGCAAAAAAAAATCTACGGCAATTGAACTGAAAAAATATTTTTATTTTATTTCTTCCCTTGGGCTCTACTTTTTTTCTTGAAAATTTTACTGAGCATTGTTCAGTATGTTCCAAACCCGTCTTCAAATTTTTAAATTGCCTTTTTTTAAATTCGCTGTCAATAAAACTATTGTAATTGCATAATTGGAAAAAGCACTTTCTTCCTGTTAAAAAGCACTAGTAACATTTTATTTTTACCCTGTTTACATCTCAGATATAGACGGTTTACGGTCCGAAAATGGATTTTGTATCAAATTTTTAATCGGAACTCAAGAGAGATCCATAATCAACTGAGTCCTATAACTATGAGAGACTCTTAGGACGATCATAACAAACGAGATTCTGGCCGGGCGTCGGATTTGGGGACCCTCGGCCAAAATCTGTCCCACAACCCGTGTACTACACCAAATATACACGAATTGCCCGCGTAGAAAAAAAGAATCTGGCCAAGATTCTTAAGGAGATTCTCACTGAGATTCTCAGCGAGATTCTTAAGAATCTCTGCGAAAGTCTCGGCGAGAATCACGGTTGCGCGCCGAACCGAGATTTTTTAAAAATCTATCTGAGAATCTCGGTCAGCTTCTTAGCGAGATTAGTTAGTGAGTAGCTGAAAATAAAAAGAATCTTCATCAGAATCTCGCTGAAAATAAAAAGAATCTCTATCAAAATCCCACCGAGATTGTAGAGAATCTAGGCCAGCTTCTTACTGAGATTCTTTAGTGAGAAGCTGGAAATAAAAAGAATCTATCAGAATCTCGCTGAGATTCTGGAGAATCTCGCCCAGCGAGATTCTTTTCATTTTCATTAAAAATGAAATGAATCTGTATCAAAAAAGCTCTTTACGAATATTGAAGGACTGCTAACACTAATTAGTTAGTACATCAACGAACGTTCAACCCCTCGTGTGTAGTCAAACTCAGAAAAGCTTTCCAGTCTTATATATACACTGAGGCTTCAAACCACTTGCGAGAAACGCTCCGTCCGTTCGCCACCTAGAGACATCATACGAAACACTGGTGGACAATACTCCGCTAGACGGCGAAGGAACAAAGCGTTTCTCGCAAGTGACTTGAAGCCCCAGCGTATATATAAGACTGGAAAGCTTTTCTGAGTTCGACTACACACGAGGGGTCTAACCTTCGTTGATGTACTAACTAATTAGTGTTAGCAATATTAAAATATTCGTAAAGATCTTTTTTATATAGGTGCTTTTCATTTTCAATGAAAATTAAAATGAGAAGGATCTCGCTAAGAAGCTGGCCAAGATTCTGATAGAGATTCTTTTTATTTCCAGCTACCCACTAAAAAATCTCGGTAAGAAGCTGGCCGAGATGCTCTAGAATCTCAGCGAGATTCTCTAGAATCTCAGCGAGATTCTCAGATAGATTTAAAACAATCTCGGTTCGGCGCGCAATCGTGATTCTCGCCAAGATTCTCGCTAAGATTCTTAAGAATCTCGGCCAGATTCTTTTTTTCTACGCGGGTGGTGATAACCAACTATTGGGTAAAAAAAACCAAGCACAAGCACATGAATATACATAAATGAATAAATAAATAATTAAACCACTAAATGGGATGCGGGTTAATTTATTACATTATTGTTATTACAAAATTCTTTATTCGATGAAATTTTGTTTGCATGGATTTCTTCACCGTTTGTCGTATGCAAAGGTACCTTTTCACACCCGTCTGTGTTTGTTCCGGTCAATGATTCAACATGAAAATATTTCAGGTAAAAAGAAGGTCTGTGCCTCTTCTCATTAGTCGAGCAAAGCAGTCTTGTATTATTATTATACTCGGAAAGTTTAAATGAGTCTGAGCCTTCCACCTTTTTTCGCCCCATTTCTCTCAGAGTCTCATTTCTTTGCGTTTCACCAGAAAAAAAAACTTTTTCCTTTTTATTGCTATAAGCAAATTATTATCATTAGTAATAGCAATTCAATAGCATTTTTTTCTGTTTCAGATACCACGCAAAAAGAAGAGGGCTTAATTTGATAAAATTATATTACCATCGAGGTAATTTTTTTTAGTAATATTATCGATCGGGCTTATGCACTGTATTTGGAGCACTCTCTAACTTTCGTCTAGGCTGCTTCAAGGATGGAAAAAAAAGTGCTGTACTTTAGCTGCCCCTACTATCTTTCACATACGAGAATAATGAAAGACGTCTCGATGCTTCGACTCAACAAAATTAATACGGAGACCCTTGTTCTCGAGAGTTTGCTTCATCGTAGCGGTGCAATGGTGGCCATTAGGATATACAGCCCCGAATAAATACACCGAGGTGATTAACCCGGTAAAATAAATAACAAATTACCTCGAGTAATGTGTAAAAAGAATACTAAATAAATAATTCAATTTAAAAATGTGAAAGTAAACGATTGAATTTAAAAAAATCAAAATGGCGTGGTCTACTGGACTTCCTCTGGACATTCACAACGGTACCTTTCTCCTGTACAACGAGAGTAGTAATTTTACGACGATCAAAGAAACTCCATACACACCGTACATCGAACGCCCAGAAACTTACATTGTACCGATTGTGTTTTTCCTGATTCTCGTAATCGGCGTTACCGGAAATGGGGTTCTGGTACTAACGATACTGCGTCACCGGAACATGAGAAATGTACCGAATACCTATGTTTTGTCCCTCGCCCTCGGCGACTTGCTGGCAAGTATTTCATTTGTATGCTCTATTGTTGCTCGTTGAATATATACACCGTGAAATCTATTCACGGTATAAAGAAATCTTTTTTTTTCCTCAAACGTAATATATATGGCTTACTTTTCGAGGGCTTTTGTGCTTTTTGGTTATAGTAGATGTCCTCGACGAGCTCTGTCCTGCTTTTTACGACCACCTACACTTTATGGTGGTGGATAGTGTAATTAAAAGCTTGGAGTGTGCAATGAAGGCGGATCTTTATTTAAACAGTATTTATCTGTAAATTATCAATAAGAACATACAGATTACAGATTTTCTTGTAAGCACGATAACTGTCGTAATTATAGATGTATCTTCGTCAAATTTGGGACGCGCGGCTGTGATGTACCAACGTATGGGATTGTAGATGACGCAAATCGGTAGAATTATCAAAATGTTAAAGCATTTTGAAAATTTAAAAAATGTCGTTTTCACGCTATAACTTTCGCAAATGAAGAGATATCGGGCTGAAATTTTGTACGTTAATGGACTACAATAAAATCGTGATGTATACTACATTTGGCGAAAATCGGTATGGTGGTTGTAATTTTACTGCAATTTCAACTTTTTTTAATGTTTGCAAGACTCCTGTTTATTCTGAGATATCCGACTACAATTTTCGACATGATTTCACGATTACTGATTATTAATGATGAATTTAGTCAAAGGAACTATCGATATGTTGGTAATTTTGTTCACATATGGACTATCATCGAAAAACATTTGAGTAGAAATTAGACGCAGATCTGTCCAGCCGTTCAAATTTTATAGCATTTTGAATTTTTCGAAAAATCTCATTCTCGCGCCGGTTCTTGCATATTATGAGATATCGGGTCTTAATTGGGTCCACATATGGACTACCATGGTACAAGATTTTAAATAAAAATTCTTCGGCACTTTGAATTTTTAGAGAAATGTCTACAGTATAAATAAGCCTGCAAAGTAGAACTTTGCAAATTGATTCCTCATTATTTTTCGTTTTTTTTACAAAGCTTCATCTATGAGGAAGCCAAAATCGATTAACATGCTTCCTCATAGAGGTAGCTTTGTAAAAAAACGAAAAATAATGAGGAAGCAATTTGCAAAGTTCACTTTGCAGGCTTGTTTGACAAAAAAAATTGTCAAAATGATTGAAGGGGATCAGGGTCAGAGCATGAAAAATCCATTTGAAATCGCCCATATATAGTTTAAATTATTTTTGTCATAGACGATACTTTACTTTCAGCCTGATAGCGTTGTGACCCTAGAATTAAGTATCGTTTTCCGCCGTGTTAAGCTTGTCATGTCTGCGTAATTCCGTTTTTGGGTTTAGTAGACGTTTTTGCTTTGTGGTTATAATACACGTCTCGTTGAGCACATTCCTACATTTTACGATCGGCTACACTTTATGCTAGTGGATAGTGTAATTAATTGCTTGGAGCATGTAACAAAGGCGGATCGTTAGTTATACAACATTTTTTTTCAAATTTTCTTGAGGCAGCGCATTGTTGCATAACTCGTTTTTGTCTGCTACACTTGATATATGGGACATTCCATACTAAGCGAGCCACCTCAATTTAGCATAGTCTCAAAAGTGTTAGTTCATTTTGCTTCCTCATAGAGGAAGCTTTGTTTTCATGAAAATTTTTTTTTCGAGATTTTCATGTCAGTACACTCAGAATGGGCCAAAACGTCGAGAAAAGTGATTTAGAAAAAATGTCTGTATGTGTGTGTGTGTGTGTGTGTGTATGTGTGTATGTTACACGATCGAAAAATGTAAACCTTTATAACTCGGGAATGCCTTGAGATATCAAGCTGAAATTTGGACCATAGATAGAGGCATCAAGCCTCATCGTTCGTACAGATTTTTGTTAAAATTCACTTCATCGTTAAATTATTACGCGTTTTTTAATTTTTTGAAAAATGTCTGTTTACGCGATATCTCTTTCAATTTTCGAGATATTGAACTTAAAATTGGTATGAATGTGAGCTTTCATACGCCGGTGATCGCTATTGAATTTGGTTAAGATCGGTTGAACCGTTAAAATTTTATGATGTTTTGAATTTTTCAAAAAATTGACATTATCGCTCTATTGTAACTTTTGCAAAACTTAAGATAGCGAGCTCAAATTTTGTATATAAATGAAACAATATTCAGCCATTATATATGTATAATTTAGTGACGGACGGTATGAAATTTTTGATTTTATGGGATGTTGAATTATTTTTTAAAATATACATTATCACATTCACTTTCGGAAACGCTCTAATAATCACGAAATAACGTAATAACGAAATAGAAGAAGCGAATCTACAACATGTATATTTATTTAATTAAAATAAGGATGCAAAGTAGAACCTTGCACATTGCTTCCTCATTATTTTTCGCGTTTTACAAAGCTTCCTCTATGAGGAAGCCAAAAATTGAATTAGATACTTCCTTATAGAGGTAGCTTTGTAAGAAGCGAAAAATAATGGGGAAGCAATGTGCAAGGTTCCACTTTGCATCCTTATTTTAAAGTTGTTTAGAGTATCACGAATATCCTCAAATTATTCCCAAATTTTAACACATCTGACTTGCTCAAAATTTAATACCGCTTCTTATTCGTTTTTTTTTACTTCGCAGTATAATCGAAACCATTGATTGTACAAAAAGACTTTACATTTAAGTTTCCGAATGTGGTTTTTAATTAATTTTTTTCCATAGTCGCCCAGAATCATTTTCAGACACTTTTCGCCGAAATTATATAATCATATTTTGCTTCGGTGAGAGGGACATTTTTTATTTTTCTGAAAATTCCACAGAACTCCCGTCATTATATTTACAACTTAAAACAAACAAAAAACTCAATCCATAACTTCTCAAGATTTGATCGTGTTATTGGCTAAAAAGTGTATTTTTTCGATAGTACTTCTTATTTTTATCCTTTGTTAAACATTTGACAATGATTTTTTAAACCTATTTCCTCCGTACGGAAAAATCATTATTTTTTTTCTGGCGAAAGAATGTTATTTCAGAATGCCTAACGATTTGTATATGAGGCATTCCATATGAAGCGGGCCACCCTGATTTTCAATGTTCGTAGAGTAGGTTCATAATTTTTTTCGAGAGTATTTAGAGTTCCCCGAACATATACGAGTTATTTTAGATTTTTGATCTCCATAGTTTTTCCACAATAAAATACGCTTTTTTATTTTTATTTTTTTTCCTTTCGCTGCCGATTTAAAACTATCTATGACACAACAAAATTGTTCCGAGATAAAATGTAGGGTTTCGCGTATACTTTTTGATAAAAATGTTTCCAAATTAAACTTGACAAATTTTCAAACATTTTTTGGCAAAATAATGCCATATCATTTCACAGAATTTCACAGAATTTCCGTCATAATGTCAAAAACGACGAAAAAATCGTCACGATGGCAAATTGATATCTTCACAATGTACGGCTCGGTTATTTACTGAATCGTACACAATTCACATGTTCACATTATGATGGTATGAATTGATCATCGCGCATATTTTGGTGTAGTTAGTGGACATAATAACGGAAATTCTGTCAAATTTTGACCAAAATCAAAATGTTCCCTCCCAACGAAAAAAAAAAAATGGTATGACTTTGTATTGCCAAAAAGTGATTGAAAATTGAGATTTTTTTGAGATTTATAAATCGAAGCGCTATTTATTGACCGTTTAAAAATTCTTTGAATAATGTTATAAAACGGAAAAAAAATAGCAGGAGTTCTCGGCCCACTCTGATCTATGGTTCAAACGTTTTGTTGCATATCATAGTATTTTGAGAATTTTTTGGGATTTTTAAATTAGAGCGTTTTTTTAAATAGCTCTAATTATTCGTAACTCAAAAATTTCGATAAAAAGAAATCTGAAAAAATGTCTGCATGTCATGCATTTTTCAGTTAGAAGGATAACATAAAAAATTGCCGATAAAAAAAATTGAGGTTCAGCTGTTGACCGCGTTGGTATGGAATGCCCCATACATTTCTTTTCCAATTAATTTTGCCCAATACATTACATTGTCTTACATTATCACTGTACTGAAAAATTATAAAATACTTATGGAGACCAATATTTGGGATACTTGCGATTTCCCGGTCATACGAAAAATAGCGCCCTTTTTTAGACGAATGCGAAGTCAAACTTAAAATTTGCAGAGTACCTTTTCAGATAGATACACTCAGAGAAAAGCATATCATTGATTTAACGATTTCACATGATAAAACGAATATAGAAAGACTTCCAATGTTTCATGGTTGAAGCGATGATAATATAGTTCAAGAAACGATACTTGCAAAGTTATTGGAAACAAACGTTGAAATCGTATATGCAACGAAACAGCATATAAAAAAACTATTATCATTTTGATGATTGTTACGATAATTATATTTTCCTTTAACCATAAAGTAGAGACATTCCTCCTGGGAATTATAGTTTATAGTTAGTTTATCGTCGGACTAACTATATTTTTTTTTCAAATAATATATTTTTCTCTCTCCGGATATACATTTTTATAAAATGTTTCGTTGGAATAAATTACTAGCTTTTTGACAAAAGTTATTTTTTAGGTTTTTGGTCAAATACTAATACATTTTTTTTCTATTGTTATATTTTTTTCGGAAAGCGCGGAAAATTTCCTATCGGAATATAGTAGAAGAAAATCATTCATTTAAATTTTCACACCTTCCCACAGCTCTAAAGTATTGGAGACGTCAAAATTGAAAAATGTTCATTTCAGTCTGCTCAGGGGAAAAAACAGTTAAAAATCTTAAAATTTGTGTATGGCGTCCTTTGAGGCAATACTAAAAGGTAGTCGAATTTCAAGAAAATACAAAAATATCAACCAGAAAGGGGGTTCGGTTCAGCTGGAATACCTCATATATATAGTTTAAGTTGTATAGACGATGATTTGGCTTCCGGCTGATTGCATTGTGGCGCTTGAATTATTTATCGTCCTCCGTTGTGTTACATGGTATAAAATGTCTCAGTAATTTATCTCTGCCATCTGCCCACGGGCCATCTCATCCCTTACCTCGTTCGCCAACGCACTCCTCTCCTTTTGACCCTCAACATATATGTATATATATGTAATACATCGTCGCTTTATCTCAGGTGATAGTGACATGTGTGCCCTTTACGTCGACTATCTACACTCTCGAGTCATGGCCATTCGGCCTCTTGCTGTGCAAAGTATCCGAGTGTGCCAAGGACATATCAATTGGTGTTTCCGTCTTCACTCTTACCGCGCTTTCGGCCGACAGATTTTTCGCAATTGTCGATCCATTGAGAAAACTTCATGCAACAGGTACGGTAAATCCAAAATTGCAGCTCCAGACTTTATTCCCAGCTCACTTGATTATTAGCATTATAAATTATTCAATATTAATTATTTTTTAAATCGAAAAGAAAATTGTTTCTCGAAAGAAATTCATTTTTTTAATCCTCAAAATAAAATAACAGATAATGATCCTAAAATTGGCCCATCCTTTTTTCAAATTAATATAACGTCTAAAATTTTCAAAGTGTTCAGAAACTTCTGTGATTCCGTGACATTGAAGTACTGTATACTCACAAAAAAGTACCAAGTTTTAAGAGCTTGAGTGAACCCATTTACGAGATAATTATCATTTTTTTTTTAATCCGCCATATATCGGCCATCCTAAACGGTATCATAACTTTTAAAAGGCTGAAATTATAGTTTTCAAAGTACTTTCAAAACAAAAATTTACCAATTTTTCGAATCGCACCCAAAAAACGATCACATTATTTTTCTTTAAGTAACCAATTTTTCGAATAGGTTGCCTGATCCATGAGTAAGAGATTAGCAGAAGTGCTATTTTGGTATACGCAATAGTGCTCGAGATAGAAATTGTTTATCTCTGTATTTTAGCAAACATCAATTTTTTTAATCGCAGTATTCTATTTTTTAGTTCAAACATTCTATTTATAATCAGCGATTTTAACAATACCAAAGGATCAATTGTTACTGATATTGTAGAAAAACAAATTATAATTCCTGGATCAACCGACGAATACAGCTAACGCAGACATGTACCCCTTACGGAAAAAAACTATTAAAAACTATTAGGATTACTGAACTATTAAACCATAAACCAATGCTAAATAGGCGGACTATTGGGAGAAACTATTGAACTACACTATTGAGATAAAAGTACATTCAATAATGTATTTGTGTTTCAATAAAGGAACTATTGCGTCTAGAACTATACAATAGTTTACTATTGAAGAGCTACTGAATAGTTATATAATTCTAGCACTATAGTTATGTAGTTCTACAGCTGTAGAGTTCTATGGTACTTTAATTTCTACTATAACTCAGATGGAAAAACGTACCGCCCGGCGTGTCGGCAGAAATGCGTAATGTGGAACGTCTCTAGGCAGAATTCAGATGGCACGGCAGGTTGTACTCCTACTTTATGCCCGCACAATTCCGGCACGATGTGGAGCGTCACGAAGTACTGGCACCGTGTGGGTATAGTGGTACTGGATTTAGCACGTTGAGCCGCACGCCTAATGACGTCGCACATACCGCATTTCTGGCAGCACGCCGTGCCGTTCGAGAAATCACGGCAGTGGCTCGATCCTACATATCCCAACTAAACACAGACGGTATTGAACATGGGCAACTGCATACAAATCAACTGGACACGTTACCCGTTCGACACGGCAGAACTCGACACAGCAATAACTAGATACGGTGCAACTCGACACGGCAGAACTCGACACAACACTAACTGGACACGGCGCAACTCGACACGGCAAAACTCAACACATCACCAACTGGACACAGCAAAACTCGACAAACATTAGTTCGACACCGAAAGACTGTCCAATGGCTCAATTGAATACAGACCTCATTGGACACAGAAGAGACGTTTGGTAATTCAGCTTTGTTCCAATTGGACACAGACTCAAAAGGATGCACTCGTCAATTGCGTCTGTTCTTTTGGGTCTGTGTCCAATTGGAACAACTCTGGATTACCAAACGTCTCGTCTGTGTCCAATGTGGTCTGTGTTCAATTGAGCCACTGGACAGTCTTTCAGTGTCGAACTGATGTTTGTCGAGTTTTGCTGTGTTGAGTTGGTGATGTGTCAAGTTTTGCCGTGTCGAGTTGCGCCGTGTCGAGTTGCGCCGTGTCCAGTTAGTGCTGTGTCGAGTTCTGTCGTGTCAAGATGCACCGTGTCCAGTTAATACTGTGTCGAGTTCTGCCGTATCGAACTGGTAACGTGTCCAGTTGATTTGTATGCAGTTGCCCGTGTTCAATACCGTCTGTGTTTAGTTGGGATATGTAGGATCGAGCCACTGCCGAAATCACTATGCCGCCACTGTGCCGACATTTTTCTATCTGGGAACAAACCTGTAGCTCTGTAGATACCCTGCAGATAGCCGATTTTTCTACTTAGAATATGCACAATGAATTTATACAAATACACATATTTATATTATCAGATAGTAATTTCTTTACATTATTAACATAACGTGAAAAAAATAGGTAATATGTCTTTTAAATTACCTTATACTAAAAATGATGAATTTCAGTAGCCCTTCATTAGTAATGTTATGATCTCAGATCCCGGTTATGGCGTACGCGAAAATAAATCGCAATCATTCAATCTACAAACTCGAGTATTTTAATTGTACTGTTAAATTTCAGAAGTTATATCACTCAATAATTACTGAGTTACTGCTCAAATAATTACTATTCATGAGGAATAGAATCTATATCGAAAAATTACTACACAAATGATTACCATTGGTCTATAATAATACTTACTATTGAACACATACATTACATTTTCAAAAAGTATCTACCCCAATGTTTACTATTCACATCTAATAGTCGATGCTATTGCCAGTCAACAGTAAATATATTGAGTAATAAATATTGGAATACTTAATATTCGTATAGTGACTATTGACAGTTCATAGTTACTTTTGAATCCGAGAAGTAACTATTGAGTGCTCAATAGTTTTTTTTTCTGTAAGGGGCGCTTCCTATACGCGCAGACATAATCGTGAAAACTACGAGGTAAATAGTTCAGAACGATCCAGGCTAGAGATTATGGTCTCTGTAATATTGTCGTGCAGCATACACGACAGGGAATATTTTATTTTTATTTGTGACGGGTACGGGTATCGGCCTAAGCAGGAGCCCGTCTTAATAGTTAACAGTGATTCTCGAGTGATGCTTCACTGAAAAAAAAAACTTTCTCAAGCCATCACTTAACCCTTTCAGCCATACATTTTTCATTTACGAAATGAAAAAAAAATCATTAATTATTATCAGAAATTAGCTTAAAACATTTAAATCTGAGCGATAACAAATGGGTCACTTAGTAACCCACTGTGACTTGAAGTGTTAAGGTAAACGGCCCTGTTTCTAACGCTGGTCCAGTTCATGACGCGCTACTTTAGCATAGGCAAATTCCCCCACCATTCCAGAAACAACCAATAGTAATTCGTAAATGGCGGCGTCAGAATATGCAACACTCGTTAGGTCCTCGTTTACCCTATGGTTTTACATGGGCAGAGTGAGAGGGATGCCTTACCTCGTCACAAACTGGGCCGTTTGCCCTATCTATCCTCACTAATTTGCAGCACATCAGATTTTTAAACGGTGGCATTCGATATGTTACTTTAAAGAAATATTTTTAAAAAATTTGCATAGAAGAAATAAATAAATAAAATCTGGTGCATTTGAGGGTCTAACCAATCCTATAAAAAATTACGAACCAAATCGGGGAGGTCGAGGGTCAGGCCCAGGTCGAATCGAGATGGAATGCCCCATACACATTTATGTGCGAAATGATTTAGTTCAATTGCATCAGATATTTTATCAGAAAAATTACATGATTCAACCAAATCACAAACATATTCAAACGTATTTTGAGATCTAGTTTAACAAATTATTCTTGTCAAATCAAATAAACAGACTAAACTATCAGTTGGATTCAACCAAAACGAGCATTTATTCGAATTAACCAACCGTTATTCAAGTCAACTAAATTCATATCTGCTGTTTCATCTAATCGCGATAATTAACCTGGGTTTGTGAGTCAACATTGTTCATTTTGTTCATTCAACTAAAATTTATTCAATTCAAACTAACGTTTATTGACTTGACAAAATCTCCAATCAACAGAATGCATTTAGTTCAATCAACTGATTTTTTTTCAGTGTGCACTTTTAATTGAATATTCGAAATTTCTTTAGTAGATCTGTATATATTAATTGGTGAAAAAACACATGTAAATTTATTTGCCGTTCGTGGGACTCGAACCTGGATCCTCTGGGTGACAGTTGAGTGCTTTAACTCAATCGACCATTGACACCTTAACATTTTAATATTTTTATTGTCCATTTATTGTATATTTGTAACCTAGAATTGCCTCATGAGATCCTTGTCCGGCCAAATTATTATTAATTTGTTGACTCGGTATCATGATTAACCCTGACTGGGCCTTTAAGTAATTATCCTATCAAGCCCTTATTATACTTCGCTGTGGAAACTTAGAATTGCCTCATGAGGCCTTTAATTGGCAAAATTATCATTGATTTGTTTATTTGCTGCCATGATGAAGCCTGACTAGGCTCGTAATTAATTGACCTAATAAGGTCCTATTAAATTTCGGCATGAAAACCTACAATTTCTTTATTAGATCCCTAATTGGGAGTCATATGAAAATCTCTTTTATGGTGTCCACATTTAAAGCCCTACATTGTCTTAGGGCATACTTGATCATTTTCTTCACGGGAATGTGGTCTAACATGCCTAAATCTTATTTCACTTCGATGACACTTGGTACTTAAAGGTTTTGGAGACTGCTTATTTCAGATTTAGAGATAAAAAATGTTTGAAATACCAATTTAATTATTGTGGTTAAAAAAAATTGATGTTCTCAAAAATGTGAAGATAAAAAAAATTCTATCTTAAGCACTATTGCGTATCCCGTAATTGAACTCCTGCCAATCTCTTAATCATGGATCAGGCAACACGCCAAAAAACTTTTTAAAAAATTAGTTCGAAAGAGGATGGCCCTGCTCGAAAAATGGTAACGTGAAGAAAAAGACATGTGCACATTTTTTGAGTGCCATTCGAAAAATCCGTAAATTTTGATTTTAAAAGTACTTTATAAAAACTAGAATTTTGACTTTTCAAAAGTTATTACCGTTTAGGGTTGTCGATATATCGGGCCTGGATTTCGACGAATCACAGAGCGGTATTCTCGGTAATCGAGTTCATTTGTTAAAAATGTCATCGGTAATTTCACCCGGATATTCCACACTAGCTCATCATTTGTTTTCAACCAACCCAGATAGAATAATGAAATGCGGATTGTGCTACGTCTCTAGGCAGAATTGTGACGGCAGGGCAGGCTATAATCCTACTTTATGCCTGCACAATTCCGGCACGCTGTGGAGCGTCTCAAAGTGCTGGTACCGTGTGGATACAGTGCTGGATTTAGCACGTTGTGCCGGACTTATGCCGACACAGCACCGGATTCCAGCTCGCCGTGCCGTCACAACACTGCCTAATGACGTCGCACATGCCGCATTTCTGCGAACATGCCGTGCTGTTCGGGCAGTCACCATGTCACCACTGTACCGACATTTTTCTATCTGGGAATGTAAAATTCGGATTGACATTTTTGTCTGTCAAAAATTGGTTTAACGTTTCCTCGAATACTGCTCTGTGCTTAGCCGAAATCCAGATCTGAAAAATAATCCGGCAAATACCCCTCGACTCCAAAATTCATCGTAATATTTCCCTCTAGTTTCACTGCATATCAACGATCGGGATAAGTTTCGCACAAAAACCGGGAAATATTCCGATAATTTTGGAGGTCTTGGGATATTACTACTGATAGTAACATTATCTCGTAAATTAATACACTCAAGATCTTGAAACTTAGGACTTTTTTATTAGTATGTAGTACTTCAATATCAGGGAATCACAGAATTTTCTGAATACTTTGAAAATTCAAGGGGCTCAGTTGGTAGCGCAATGCCACATTTACAAATAAACCTTCGTAGAAAAAAGAAAGTATTTTGTTTTAAACCAGCTTCAAGTTGTTTTCTTATCAATAAACTTGGTCACTAAAAGAAACAATTAGTATGAATTAATGATCAACAAACGATGGGTTGAAAATTAACGGGAGATTTGGAGCCCTGATCCGCAGAAACCTACCATAAAAAAAACAATCTCCATTATCTTTTTCCGCTGTCTTCTATAAGTAGTGTGATTTTTCTTTCATGGCAAAGGGGGTGGAAAACGAGCCACACGATTCACCACGATAATAGCAGGTCTTATCTGGCTGCTCGCCATAGGATTTGCTATTCCAGCATCTTTCGCTTATCTGAAAGTATTAAAAATAAACAAGGATGTTAGTTTCGAGGTATAGTTGGAACAATTTAATTTCCTGTCAACAAAACATGACCAGCGTATTGTTACTCTTATTTTTAATGCAATAATTATTTGGTAAAATATAGAAATAGCGATTTTCAGGCCTGCTATCCATTTCCCGAGGAATTTGGCCCGTCTTATCCTAAATATGTGGTGGCCTTTCGATTCGTTATTTACTACGCTATACCTCTGTTCGTCATTGGCATATTTTATCTACTGATGGCGAGACATCTTGTACAGAGCACAAGAAAAATCCCCGGAGAAATGCAGGGCCAGGTCAGCAAATTTTTTTATTACAGTAGAACGTCGGTTATCCGAACTTTTTGAAACCGACTGTCATTGAGATAATAAAAGATTCGAATGACCTAACAGCAATAGTTTGTGAGGGGGGAGGGAGACACTGAAGCGATCCAAATGCCTATATTTACGGAGGATCGGTGGCGACTCCCAAAGTCAAATCAGTGCTAAATTCTCGTAATTGATTTTTTTTGCGTTAAATAACCATAGTGGAAGATGATTTGTATTAAAGCATGTATACACAACCCTTATAAAGACCAACAGTGAGGGATTTACATAAAAATTAACTGGTTAAAGTTTCTTTTCAGTGGGATACATTTTCATCCAGTTTTTCCAAAGTGTTGATCGTTTCATAATTATAGCCAGAAAGTATTTTAATTTCTGTCAAACAATAGGCTACAATTAACTAAACAATCAACAGTATGAAATATGTAGGTGGTCAATTTGTAGAGTATCTTTTAAAAAAGAGACTGATCTGTCATTAAAAAAATCGGCAAATAATTATAGATTATACTTGAAAAAAACTGAACGAAAATGTATCCGATTGAAAAGAAACGTTAATCAGTTAATCTTTATGCAAATCCGTCACTATTAATCGTTCTCTGGATTACGTCTACATGCTTCAAAACAAATCACCTTCTACTGTTGTTGTTCAATGCATGAAACTTTAAAGAATCGATTGAGAAAATTTAGCACTGATTTGACTTTGACAATCGTTACCGATCGTCCTTAACGGCAATTAATATTTTCAATATGTTATTATTAACATATATTACACATTTTGGTAACGGATTCTATTTAATCTTCTATTTTCTTAGAAAAAAATCGAGGATTTTCTTCTGCTTTACGACAGAAATTCTTTTTTGGGCTGCCAAATTATGACAAAGTCGTTCGGAAAATCGTAAATTCAGATAAATCGAATCTCTATTCGGATGATTGACGTTTCGGATATTCGACGTTCTACTGTACATACATTAATGCACTAATTTATTTTAACGGTACAAAAATGACATATGTATTTATATTTTATTATTTTCTACCCCAGGTGAAGCAGGTGAAAGCCAGGAAAAAAGTGGCACGTATGGTTCTCGCTTTCGTTGCTGTATTCGCAGTCTGTTTCTTTCCCCAGCACGTGTACATGTTTTGGTTCTGGTTTAGTCCAGATGCCGAAAATAATTACAATGAATTTTGGCACACCTTTCGCATTCTGGGATTTTGTCTTGCGTTCATGAACAGTTGCATCAATCCCATAGCGCTTTATTGCGTCAGTGGAACTTTCCGAAAATACTTCAACAGGTAGGGAGAAAATGATAATTGAATATTATTTAAATTAGAAAAAAAAATATTATAAGGTAAGATGCCCAGTTTCTGACACTGCCATATTTTCTGTCATCGACGGTACATTTATATCTGTAGTAAATAAAGTTTTCGTCAAATATAAAAAAATGTACAGGTTACCCTGGCAAGATGTGTCACCGACTTTTTAACCGATGTTTTAACCGCTCTCGATTAGCCGCTGTTTCACCTAGTTTAACTGACCTTTTAACCGAATTTCTTGTTTTTGAAACGATTTTTACTGGTGAATTAACCGGTTGCAACCGGCTTTCTCACCCAATTAGAAAAAAATCTATTTTGTTTGGTGAATTCAACCGATTTTCACTGACAATTTAACCGAAAGAAACATTTTTAATCGGTTAAAATGTCGGTTAAAGCTGGTGTCACAGGGTGCTAATCGAGACTTATCTTTTCTCGGTAAAAAAATCGGTTTACTGCAGTTATTTTTGGTTAACACTTCGGTGACACAGCTTGCCAGGGTATTGTTAACCGGCATTGATATACCTGTGGGAATTTCTTCGCCCAATATTAAACGCCTATAAGTCAGTCTCTCTCGCATCTAACCTCACTTTCGGGTTTTTTGATACCCTTGAACTGTGATGTAAAACCGAAACGTGACTATCACAGGTCCGTCACATGACGAGTATAAAAATTACGAACATGACAATAATTATCAAGATCCGAAAGATAAGGCGCACATGACCACATCGGAACAGAAGAAATGACAAAAAATATTGTGATCGTCATTTTACATCTATATAGATGCACGTCTTGTTGGCTATGTGATACGACTTGAATGAACATGACGGTCATGTGCCAAATCGTGAATGAACATGACCTGAATGAACATGACGGACATGAGACATGACCTGAATGAACATGACGAACAATGAACATGACGGGTATTTTTACTTAGAAAAATCGTCAAAAATGAAAATGACGTCACGTGACGGTCATTAGACACGTCACCGACGCAAGTCGAAAGTGACGGTCATTTTACGTCACTGCCCTTGAATAAACGGCTTTGAGTTTCGGGAAGGGAGAAACTGTGTAGTTATTTAAGGGTAAACAGCTTTTAAAATGTTGAAAGTGGTGGGGGAAAGTATCACTGTCTCTTACGGTAGTTATCGCGAGGTATCGATTTTCTTAGGATATTATTGAATTCTTGCCTACTTATTGTTGAATGGCTTCTGAATACACGTCTAAAGATTAAAAACTATTTACCACCCAAACTAGAGAAAATCCAGATTGAAAAAAATGTCCTTATACACGGCATTCCCTGTCTAACTTGGAAAATAAATTACATTTACGATCACAATAAACATATGCTTCTTACCATTTTGATCAAATTTTTGGTAAGCTATCTTATCGCCGAAAAGTGTATAACCGAAAGTTATAACCCCGAAAAAACAAAACGCGGTTCCGGCTAATTTTTCAGTTCATATCAAATGAATAGTCCGAACTTCAAACTCAAGTTCAAAGTCAAGATCAAACTCAAGTTCGAATTCAAGTTCGAACTCAAGATCGAACTCAAGTTCGAACTCAAGTTGGAACTTAAGATGGAACTTGAGAAATTTTAGTTCGATCGTAAGTAGATACTTAAGTTTGTGACTTCATCCTATAAAAAATGTTCATTCCGGCAATCCGAAGTTCACGCTTACTTTTTGTAAGAGCAAAGGTATAATGATTTTGGATTAAGGCTCAAACAACGGCCGCTCATAAATCGGATTGAAATTATATATTCACCCCTTGATTATTTCTGCACGTTTCGCAAATTATGAATATTTTTACATATGGGTCATTCCACGTGATTTCGCACAAAAAAAAACCCGACCGACTCCAATTTTCGCCTAATTTTTTTATATTGTTGACTATGTCAAACGGAGCATCTGTGAATTTGTTGAGAATTTTATTCTTATATTTCGACGAGCCATAAAATAAAAGGTGAAAAAAATGAAAAAAAAATCTGACGTCAAGTGGAATAATGATATCGACAAAAATAACTAGGTCAAAATTTTCGTAATTCAACACAGTTTACGGTAAAAATAATCAAAATAAAAAATAAACATAACTTCTATTTTATTTATGTCTTTTACCAAGAAAAGGTACCATTTCGCTAATTTGGCCCCCTCCGATTTCAATACAAAAAATTATGAATATACTACATGGAGTCCCAAACATTTTAAGCACAAGCCCAAGATGGAGAACGCATTTTACCCATTTTTAAAAAAATATTTCGGGTAATAGATTTTTTTAATTTTCTTCCAATCTTCTGCGTATTTTTTTATGTAATTGGTAATATTAAAAGGAGCTTATGTGATTTTTTTCATAATTTTATATGTAGATGTATTCGATTCATTAAATGTAATCGAATTATAAATTTAACTCCACATACAGAAATTTAACCAACGCACACTTTTATCTCGCTCCGGGGAGAAATCTCAAGAATCAAAGTCTCAATAATGTCAAACCGTTTTTAGCCCAAATCCCGGATTAATTAGCTTCGGTTAAGGTCCAAAACAGGGCAATTGTATTTGTTGTGTTACCCGGACGTAACAACACCAAGGGCCATCACCTTCAGACAGGGCCGGATTAGACGTCGCGGCGCCCCAAGGCAACTGTAGATTTGCCGCCCCCCCCCCCCCCCCCCTCCACCCCCTCCCGTCCAGGAGTTTTAATAACAAGAATGCGATAAACCAAACAGTATTACAACGAAACATGGCATGTATCTAAAACTTTTTAATATGACACATCACAGTCACAGTTCATACTAAAATTAATACGATATTTAGATATTCACCCTACGAGCTTTTGCTCTCGCGAAATCTCTAATGAGGTCGTCAAATTTCATTCTTCTTGTCAAATCTGCTTCGATGCATAAAATAGCTAAAGCATTCAAACGATGTTGCGATATCGTCGATCGAAGATAGTTTTTCACGCGTCGTAAAACAGAAAACGATCGCTCAGCCGAACAATTCGTGGCGGGCATACTTAGCAACATACGAAGAGCGATGTTGACATTCGGATATACAGATTGCAAGTTTTTCTCGAATAGCATCTTGCACAAGTTTAACGCAGATATTTTTTCGATCTGCAAGGTTCTTAGATGCGCACCGAGATGTTCGCATTCAACGCCAAATGAATAGCTATTGGCTTGAAATGCTTACTTTTTAAGCATTTAGTCTTTAAAGCAAGCGGGCAAAAGGCAGGCGGGCAAAAAAGTGCACAAAAAATCTGGGAATTTGAAAAAATGTAACCATGATTTCGCAAAAAATTGGGCAAAAATGCCGCCCCTCATTACGGCGCAAATCGTGCCGCCCTAGGCCCGGGCCTAGCTGGCCTAGGCGGTAATACAGCACTGCCTTCAGACGATAGCTCCCTCAAGTGCAGTGGAATCCTAAATATCTTTGCAGCTTTATAAGCACTCTGGCTTCAAATCGCTTGTGAGAAACGCTTTATTCATTTGCCGTCTAGCGGCATTATGCGAAACACTGCCTAGTAAGAAGAACGTTCAGTGCCGTCCGGGACTGCGTGTCGTCAGAAATGACTTGTGTGGGATCGAATGTAGCGACACTGTGATGCCACACCGTGCTGAATCCGGCATTGTGCCAGCACCGTTCTATCACGTCGTGCAGTATAGAGAGACTGCACGATGTGCTGGAACATTCGGTCGCACATAACTGCACGGTGGTACCATGCTGTCTTCGTGTCGTCATATTCCTATCTGGGTAATGAGCCGTCACTTACATTGTGCAAGCGTTCCTCGCTAACGATTTGAAGCCAAAGTGCTTATAAAACTGCAAAGATATTTAGGTTTCGACTGCACTTAAGGGAGCTATCGTCTGAAGGTGATGGTCCTTGGTATTAATTTTTGTATTCCTTCGATGAAAAGAGACACGCCGGCAAGCTGTCTTTTTTCCTCGACTCGGAATTTCAGATCTTAAAAGATTAATAAACCTAAAACATGATTTCCAAGGGCGGGCTCTGCCGACAGACCAAGGCTCAAACAATTTTAAATTTTCGGTGTGGCATGCCGTGATCGCATGGTGACAGCACGGTGCCAGCATGTGGCGACACAGTGGCATACTGTCAGGACAAACTGTGGCTCGCTGTGCTGGATATATACTATTACAGTTCTATTACTGCGCTTTTTCGTGAAACTTTATTGGACTGACAGCGTGATGCCACATTAATATCTCAACTTCATGTCCTGTAATGTATACGTGCTGTCACTGTGTTGCTTGCTAAGCTATTTACGAAATGGCAGTGTAACGCCACCGGGGCGTCCGAGCAGCGTGCGCACGGTGCCACGCCAAGTTGTGTGTGTGCCTTCACTGTGCCAGATTCTCAACCGGCGACGTGTTAATATTCTGACTGCACGGTGAGTCCCCATGCGGGGACAGCCTCTGTGCTGGCACGAAGCTACTTAATGACGCCGCACATCATTTTGATCTACTGGCACGCCGTGTCCGTCACAAGCTGACACGGTGTCTGTAATGTGCTGACATTTCATGCCTCGATGGCACAAAATTCTATCTGGGTAAATAATTAAGGATTATTAAGCCTACTAAATAATAGAACTCATTATTAATGTGAATTTGAAACCTGAAAATGAGACCGGCCTTAACGTCAAATACTTTACAATTCCTGTCCTTCCCAATGGGGAAGTTTAGCAGTTTAGAAATGTCAAATGATTTATCGTCAGCTCGGAGACCTAAATTGTTATTAATGAGATTCATTCTGAAGTTAATGAGTTTCTCTATTAGTTGTATGGGACAAGAATTTAGTTTCCGTTTCCGAAAGTAAATGTGATAACGTGTATTTTAAAAAATAATTCACCATTCCATAAAATGACAAATTTCATACTGTTTGTCATTAAATTATACATATATAATGGCTGAATATTGTTTCATTTATATACAGAATTTGAGCTCGCTATCTCAAGTTTTGCAAAACTTGCAATAGAGCGATGATGTCAATTTTTTGAAAAATTCAAAATTTCATAAAATCTGAACCACTTTACCGATTCGAGCCAAATTCAATATCAAACAGCATTGAGTGCACCTGCTCTTATGACCAATTATTTAGCAAAATAGACTACATTTTACGAAAGTTAGAGCGACCACCTCCTTTAAAAAAAAAAATTCAAAACGGCATAAAATCAATATTTTAGTACAGGTTTTGTCGAAAATTGCTACAGTTGAAGAGGATCTGCTGCTACACTTGTGTGCCAAATGTGTGCACCATATACAAAACCGTTCTTGAGTTATCGGCGTTCGAATTTTCGGAGTTGTACACGCAGACACACACACACGCACACACGCACACACACGCACACACACGCACACACACGCACAGACACGAACATATACGCATACTTGCACATATACGCACAGACACACAGACACGCACGCATACGCACACACACTTAGACTTACACTTTCATACACTTTTATACTTTCATACACCAGGGATCCCTATTAAATTTGATTAAGATCGATTGAAACGTTAAAATTTTATGAGATTTTGATTTAATGAATTTTTTTCTGCGATGCGAATTTTGATATCAAATATCGAGCTGGGAGTTAAATGAGTGCCAAATTCATGATTAATAGAAAAATACGTCAGATATAGCCCAAAAATGTTGAACGATACCATATTTTCATAGCAATGTTGTACAGTCTTTATTGCGAAAAGTAGCGATTTATGTCGTATAAACATCCTTGCTTCCCAATGAAATTTCGGAAAAGACCGGTTTCTATCCTCTTCTACAAAAAAAAAACAGAGGAGATAGAGTATTCGCGGGAGTTCTCGGACCGTTCGTCCTTATTATATTTTCACAAAGCGGGTGTGCGCTTACTTACTTATTTAAAACAAGAATGCAAAGCAGAACCTTGCACATTGCTTCCTCATTATATTTCGCTTTTAACAAAGCTTCCTCTATGAGGAAGCCAAAATCACTTACCAAACTTCCTCTTAGAGGCTGCTTTGTAAAAAGCGAAATACAATGACGAAGCAATGTGCAAGGTTCTGCTTTGCATCCGTTTTATACATTAATTTCTTATTCTTATTCTTAATTTCACTGTAGATATGAGAATAATAAAATTGTTCTGAAGAGAGTCCGCACCCTGGACCGAAACGTAAACAACTATACATACCTCGTATGTGTTTTTCTACATCCCATAACACTCGAGGTTGGCCGATTCGTAGCCGCCACTATTCCACCAGTTTTAAAATATATAGTATTTCAATTTTTTAAAATAATTTACCAATTTTTCAAATCGTACAGCCCTGAGCCTTGGTGAACGATCTGGCAACGCAGTTGCAGCGTACTATGTGATTAAGGTATTCCGAGCGTGAGGGTATAGTCTTCAGAATTCTATAATTTTCGACTATACTATAGTTTTATTACGTAGAATTGTGTCAAAAAAATCCCATGCGTGATAGCCATGCATTTAATGATTACTTATACCTTCAAAAAGTGCAATATTAGCACAGAGAGATATGGGAAAAGCTCCTGGCCGTGTTTCAATTGCAGATTTCATAGTCGAACATCTCGACATCGGAAAAACAAGATATGCAATGGACACAGCGGATTTCGGAGATAAATTATCGCGCTTAAAAAACTATCCCGACCGAAGTCTTTCGCGAGAAAGTATTATCTGAAGGTGTGAAGAAAAATGTAATATCATGGCGGGACCTGTGACGTGATAGCTGGCAACGCTGTACATTGTCAGCTGTGCTTATGACGTTCGCCGGCATGCGCGCGAAATTGAAAAAATATTTCACGTTAATGCCGGTCTCATTTTCAGGTTAAAAATTCACATTAATAATGCAATTAGTCCAACGCATTTGACGTACTGTGTTTAGCAGGGATTGACATTCGTTGAATGAAAATATATTAAAAATACTGTTTGTATAAGTTAAATATGATTGATTATTAGGCAAAACTCAACATTTTCACATGTTTGCGATGATTATGACTAATTTAAATGAATAATTCTTTTCAATGAGTTCTATTATTTAGTTGGCTTAATAATTCTTAATTATTTACACTGTTAGAAAAGTCTGGAATTCTTTATGCATGAACTCGTCAATAAAATATAAAAGTGTAATGTAAAAAAATAATCAACAGTTACAGTAAAACTAAAGCAAATTATTACAATTGAAGTATTTTCTCAGTAAAGTTGAAGTCAATTATTAAAATTACTGTACCATATCTTAATTATACATCGCATTTGTATATTAAATTGCGTATACCGCAATACGCGTTTGTACATAAAAACTTCCAGTACTTGTGCATTAAATGTCAAGTTTCTTATAATATATTATAACCGGCTTCCCTTTTTATTAGGAGGGGGAAGGGGTTAGTGAAAAATACAGAATAAACAAGAAAATAATTATAAGAAAAATAACAAAGGTCTATTTAATAACAAAAATCTCAATAACAAACAAAAGAAAAAAACTCGATAAAATACTCTAAATAAACTTAATATAATCGCTTGAATTGAATAAATATCAGGGCAGGAGGGAAGGGAGGGATTTTCGCTAACGAGGGGGGGGGGGGATAAAAATAATTGAATTCACGGAAAAAAATAGAAATAATTGAAGTTACGGGGAAAAATATAAACAACTGAATTGAAGGGGAAAAATGGCAATAACTGAATTTACGGGGAGAATGGGCGACAGTTACGTATCGTGTAGCAACGTTACTTTACCGGTGATGTTTCGCGGTCGTTTAATAATCCCAAACAAAAGGAAATAGAACTCAGAAATAATAATACACGGGCACGGCTAGCTGGGAGAGGAGACGGGTCTCAAGGACGTGAATTCCCGAACTCGACGGCTACTTAGATATTACCTCGGTGTGGCTGAAGTGGGGGGGGAATATTCACTAACAGGACAAAAATAACGGGAAAATAATAATGGAAAATAATAATGGGAAAATAATAATGGGAAAATAATAATGGGCAAAACTGATAATGGGAGGGTAATACTGGCGAAAATAATAATGGGAGAATGATAACGGGCAAAAATAATAATGGGGAAAAAAAATAACGGACTAAAAAAATATCGCCGAGGTATTCGCGGTCACCACCACACTACCTCGCACGCAGAAAACACTCGCAATAAACACTAATTAACTCTATCGAAAAAATGCCGGTCTCCACGTGGTGGCAACCGGTTAACGCAATACAAAAACAATACTCGAAAAATACGGGGCAAAAAGGGGGACTCAAAATATCACACAAATTACTCACTCAAAATATCACTCAATCACACACAAAACAGTACCGGGGACAATTCCCACCGGTCACTCTCGAAATATAATATAAACGGCTGTAACGGTGACGATGTCCTCTCCGTCTTCTTCGATTTATTCGGTGGCCTTCGGCGATCCTCGGACGTTGTCGGCTCGAGAGCACTACGGCGCATTGGCATCGATCAGCGGATCGAGTGTGGCTGGTCAGTGGCGCTCGAGTAGTGCTGTGGCGGAGCAGTGTAGCGCAGCTGGACGGTGTGATCGCCGCGGGCTGTTTGACTGCCGCTGACGATCCTTGTAGTGCGAGTACACTCACGCAGTTGGGCGGCTAACTCCAACATATGTCCACACGAGCGTGGAGGCTACTCGTGTGGTGCGGAGTGTACTCATCAGCTGGCTGTAGATGCTGTTCCGGGTCAGATGATTCCTCTCCAGCCCACACTCTCCCCACGTCACTCTGCCTAAGCGGCCGTAGTCTCTCTATCTCGTCCTTGAGGGCCTCGTCGCTCTTCGTTCCTTAAAACTACGCACTCATACCAGGGATATCAATGGGGAGGGGAGAGGGAAAGCGTGATCTCTACACAAAATATTAATCTGTACTAAACCTAGAATATAATTACAAAATAAAAAAAACCAAATATGGGCGGCGTATGATGGCCTTCGAGCCGGCCTACAGGGCGAAGCTTGTAAACAATCTACTTTGTTACAATATAAATTTGAAATATTATTTTCAAAAACACAAATTCTGAATATTTTGTGCATCAGGGAGTTTGATCGGACATTTAAAAAGATTCAAAAATAATTTCACGGTGGTACGAAGTTACATGCTCGAGGATATTAGGGGCCCTGCACAGGCACCCACAAAACCCGCACCTAGGAGCTCGGAATACCTTAAGCGCTATATTCAAAGAAAGGGCATCAAAGCAACCCTAGCGGATCTGAAGAACCGCAAAATAACCGAAGAGTGACCGGTCGTTATGGAACAAAAAATCACTCCAGAATAACCGAGAAGGAACCTAGTGACCGGCGGGTAACCGTAAAGTGAACCGTAAAGTGACCCGTAATGAACTCAATGTTCCGTTTCGGGTTACTATTCGGTTATATGAAGATCTTTCAAATAACCGAAAAACAACTTTTAACAAACTGTCGGTTACTTCTGCGTTACTTTAAAGTTTGTTTTTGGTTAAAACATTGGTCGCTTTGCAGTTGCAATCGGGTTCTTTTTTGTTCCAAAATAACGGTCGCTTTGTCGGTTACATTACAGTTGTTTTACGGTAAAACAACTGGAAATGAACCTCATAATGACGGTTACTTGTATGTGACCGTAAAGCAACCACAAAATGACGGTTGCTCGGATCCGCTAGGGAATGGCTGCATTTGACAAAATGATAATACAGGATCGTTTCAAATATGACGTAAACGACAAACCGCGCCGGTCAGTGTAATATTGGCAGGAATAAAGTTTCTCAAATGAGTTGTACTAATTACATTATTAATGCGAATTAGTAACACAAAAATAAGATCTGCATTAACTTCAAACAAACACTTTTGAATTGCGCGCGAATCGCCGACGACGGTTATAAGCACAGCTGAAGGTGTACAGCGTCGGTCAGTGTAATACTGGCAGGAATAAAGTTTCTCAAATAAGTTGTACTAATTACATTATTAATGCGAATTAATAACACAAAAATAAGATCTGCATTAACTTCAAACAAACACTTTTGAATTGCGCGCGAATCGCCGACGACGGTTATAAGCACAGCTGAAGATGTACAGCGTTGCCATGCTACAACGTCGCAAGCCCCACCACACGGAGAGAAAAGTCTGTGGATAGCTACGCCGGTTTCCGTTCGTAATTACTATAACTTGCGTACCGCGGTGATACATGGGCTTTATCGTAGTTGTTCTTATACACGTAGAAGCTTTCAAAATGTGTATTATAATGTTTCCGATTTTGCTTTAGTACCATGCTCATTATTCCTATATTAATGTTTCCAACCGAAATTTTACTTATACGTACACGTATGAAACTATTCCCTTTTCATATAGGAATAATTATTGAATTTTTCGTACTATATTTTTAATTTAATTTTGATTGTCTGACTGTTGTGTTGAAACTGCAACACGCTAGCCAAAGTAGGTCGATAAGTCATAGTGTTGAAACTTATCATATGACAACTCGACCATTAATCAACCATTAATTACAACATTTCTTATACACTCTAAATTCATAGTTCTACTCATTTGTACTGTCGCTAGATGGCAAATTCGTGTTCCGATTCTCGTAAATGGAAGTGACTACGGATGCGCATATAAACGGAGGTTCCATGCCGATTCGTCCTGTCGCATTATACCACAGGCCAATATATCGATTTTTTGTCACTCTCTTCGGGTCGTTATGAAATACTAACGACCCAGCGCTTTTGAATAAAACAAAGCTTTAAAAAAACCCTACATGTTGATAATCCCAAAGCAGTATAGAAATTTAATACTTTTCGATGGTAATAAGTTCCATGTAAATGAAGATTACTCTAATGTTTTCACCCTTCAAACAGATACAGATACAACGGATAACTATACTGTTAAGGAATAAGTCATTACAGTTATCAAGCAAATTTGGGACGATTACTATACGTATCGTAAGCTGTAAGTTGTTCATATGAGCTTTTACAATAGAGGCCATGTGTCGCCGCCGTACCATATTTTCTGCGAGTGGCAGCTATATTCGCGGATCCATTTCTCTCCGTGCACAATTCCAATACGATATTGGACTTTTTCTCGAACCTTTAGATAATATTTTCTCGTTTTTTAGGCACGACAATTCAGCTCGGAAATCCGCTGTATCTATTGTATATTTTATCTTTCCGATATCGAGATGTTTGAGTCATGAAATCGGCAGTTGAATCGTAGACGGTAGGTTTCCCATATACTAGTTTGCTAATATTGATCTTTTTAAAGTCATAAATAATTATTAAATGACCGGTTAACGGGACTGAGTTTCTTTTAACACGATTCTACAAAATAAAACTTTAGTATAGCCAACAATAATTATTAAATTTTGAAGACTATCTCTTACGCTCGAAATACTTTAACGACCGACTGCAGTGGACGTACGGTCGGTGTGTGGCTCCGGTGGTCCCCAGAGTTAAGGATGTTATAGAAGTAAACAATTTTGAAGATTTTTGTCCCAATATTTTTTATGTTATAGAGAAAAGCACGACATTTAAAAAAAATATTTTTATAACATTTTTACCCACATACTTTCTCAGTTATAAATTATCAAAGTTCAGCGATTTAACATGGGCAGTATACGGTGGAGGATGAGGACTGTCGTGTTTTCAGCGAAAGCGCATGTTTGCAGAGAATATACCATGATAAATTTGCACTTTTCGTGTACATTGGAGTCTGAGCTTTACAGAACACTGAAAAAATCCGCGTGCGCCCACATTTTATGAAAGATATTACGTTAAAACTAAACATTGTCTTTTTCGCATCTCTCTTGTTCATGTATCTGCATGCCGTTCGCACAGTACCTCCGTCTCCCGCCGTGCGCCACCTTGCCTATCCTCCTCGCCGTAACCTGTATAACATCCTTAAGGAGGGTCTTCTGTTACTTGTAGTGCGGAGGCCGAAGAGCGGTGAGACGTGAGACGGAAGTAGCTAGCCGTGCAACAATGTTGCGTCGGAGGCGGCAAACTCGTGTAACACGAGTTATACTTATCACTTTAATTTCAACAAAACGGTACAGACGAATGTATCGAAAATTGGATATGTAGTTCTGGAAAGTACGTCGTTTCAAGCGGTATACGTTTCCAAAAGATAACATCACTCCTTCTATTTTTTTTACACGGTCGAAAATGCACTATTTTCCATAAGCCCAATGTTAAATCTCTTAGCTTTGAGAATTAATATCTTTAAAACGGTGCAGACAACCTCATGAAAACTCCACAGTTTGATGAAAGGATTACTCGTGAACATGCTGTCCAAAGTTCAAAACGCTGGCATCACGTCGAGATAACAGAAGACCCTCCTTGAGCAGCATTTCTTGTGGCCATCACTTGGATGGGTGACGGCTTAGCCACACACTGGCTTGCGCGCTAACAGCTGAGCGGAAGGTAGTTTTTCTGAATTTCTAATGTATCCTCATACACTCGAAATTCAGTAAAAATTAAGCCGCCTGTATCGGCCAGGTTTTCCGCAGTTTTACCTATGCCCATGTGCATATGCGATACAATAGCACATCAGGAAGAGTGACTGCAAAAAATACTCTAGGGGCATCACGATGAATGGAATGGGGAATAAAATGGGTAGGGATAATAAAAGCCAATAAGCGTACTTGCGGAATGTCCAATAAATAAATTTAAAAAAATTATTTCTGAATGATTTATCTTTTAAGAGGCCATGTTAAGGGGGGGAGTCAGGTCAAAAATGTAAAAAAATCGAATTTTTTTTTTCTGTAAAAATGTTAATTTCCATGTAATCTATGCGTTAGTAAAGTTATAAGCCGAAATTCGCAAAAATGGCCAAGTTCTACGGTACCATTTATATTTTATTTTCTCAACAATCTTTAAAAATTATCTTAATATTATATTTAAATTTGAAACTATTTTATTTGTTTATTGTTTTTATATGCGGACATTAAGGCCGGTTTTTTGTTGATACAAAATAATTAAGGGTGTTGAATTTTTTTTTTTTTTAATTTAATAATTATCTTTTTTTTCACTTACTGCAGCTTTGTTTAGTTAAGTATGATCTCCGAACCTTCAAAATCTTAGACATAAACCCGAAAAATTGCTGATTTCTGCAATATGCCTGTTTTTTAATGATTTTTTTCTATAGATAAAAAAATTAATTGCATATTTGTAAATAAATTTTTATCTGTTTACGATTTTTAAAAACAATTAGTGAAACGCGATATAAACGATCCGATGACAGTGTGAAGTCTCCAATGCAACAAGTAGCATTTACATCATATTTGAATTCGCGCGAATAACTGGGCATGCGCTATGATAGTTTGATGCGTATTGCATGCGCAGCGTGTTACTGCCGGGAAATTGTCTTCTGCTACACTCGAGCAGTATAACCTCTAATTGACGTTTCTATTTTTTGTTCATACTATGTTATTAGCTTAATTCTATTGGCCGTTCGCTGTTTTTTTTTTAAATTAACAGAGTTTAAAACAGAATCAACAATAATCAGAAATGTTCAAATATGTATTATTTCTTTTGAAGTGGTGATTTAATGTGTTTGCAGTACGTTTCTGAATGTTTCAACACTGGATAAATTGTCAGTGATGTTGTCAATAAAAGAGATCATCCCAGTGTTATTCACAGGTTTTTAAAAATATTATGCATTCATTTACTTATTTTTTTGTTATTAAAAAATTATATTTATTTGTAAAATGATTACTAATATTGTGAAATCTGACTTGAAATAATATTTTTATTTTGTTCATCAAAGGTACTAAGATTCCCCAAAGGTAAAAGCAGCGCAAACATTTTTTTTTGGGTCATAAACTTTAGATGCCATTTGCCGAAACTTGGTGTTCAACCTATTCTGCGCGTGATTCAGACCAAACTGCTAGGCAGATTGGACTGGTTGACGTCTCATTTTCTTCTTCATAAAAAGAAACACCGGCTAAGCGGAGCAAATGTTAATAAAAGGTAATAGTTTTTAAGTGACATCATTTATAATAAATAAATTTTATGCTATTTTCTAAATCATTGATTGATTTGCTTTCAGGATGAAAAAAAAAATATTTTTCTCCGCTTAGCCGGTGTATCTTTTTGTAAAGAAGAAAATGAGACGTCAACTAGCCCAATCTGCCTAGCAGTTTGGTCTGAATCACGCGCAGAGTGGAAAACCTAAGATCTTTGCTTAAGTTAATACTGAAAGGCATATGCAAGTCAGACAACAGTAAAAAATCCTTTCATCGAGTACCAATAACATAGTTCACTGTCCATTTTTATATGCAAGAGAATTCGGATGATATTGAATTTTCAAATTCAATTTTTTTGACGTGACTCCCTCCTCTTAAAAGGCGCCACCACTTCAATAATTTCGAAACCTTTTTCATCCGAACGGCTTGATAAATGGGGCTCAAATTTTGACAGAAAACACAGAAGGATAGTACAATTGATCCAAGCTTTTGGCTTCCCGAAACTCAAAGCTGTTTATTAAGGAGTACCGAAATACTAAAAAGTAAGTTTATGTGTGAAAGAGACAGATGTATAGGCATTTAAAGTTAGGTGAAGAAATTGCAACGGGTGGATTACTGCCTCTTAAACCTGATGAAACTTATTCAAAAGGCTTCGATGTACACGTTAAAGTAGTTGTGTCAGTACGCTGAAGTCAGAGGCGGCAGCATCAAACATATAACATCAAACATGTATTATACGAGATATCTCGAGCCACCAACTTTTTAGAATGTAAGGTTTTGCATTTTGACTGTGACAATGGTAATATAAAAAATAATCGAGAATTTGTCATTGAGGTTGACACAATTATTTGCAAGCAAAATATTTTTTCAGTGCGAATTTAACTTCGTTTTTACCATGACATCTTAAAAATCGGATGATAGCTAGGTTAGGTAACGTCATCTAACTGGCCCGGACTCGTGCACTTTTACTGTTAGTTTACTTTAACATATGTCCCGTGACTTCATTTTTTTATGATACGCAAAAATTCGCAAATAATTTTTCAATTCGCGGTACTTTCTATCTTTTCTCCATCTTTGATCTAAGTATGTTAATTTTTGTTTGAAAGATAAATTTTGCTAACACTCCCGTAAGCGCCGTGTAAACAGATCGATTTTTAAGTATTCATTATTTATTCAATTTGTCGGTAAGAACCATCCACATTTTGGTGAAGTAAAGCTGAACAATTCAATTACAATAGGCCAAAAGTTCATGAACATCAGTTTGATTTGCCTTCCTGAAATAACTACCTTAAAGGAGTTTCAATATTTTTTTAGTTTCATAATATAATGAGTCCGTAAATAATAGGAAACCGGGCCGCGGTTCTAAAGATGTCAGAAACTGGGCTTAGTATTTTAGTGATAGCAAATCATTTTTTTCCATATTTAATGCTTTTAGAACAATAAAAAATATCGTTTTGGTATTGTTACATCAGATATCTGCTCTGCCGCTGCTTACGGAAAAAGCACAGATCCCGCTCAAGCTTAGAGTCCCACAGACGCGGCCAAAGCTTCTCACTGTCGTCGAGGCGACAAACTAGCTCTAAGAGGGTCAGCTGCCGATCTGGTGTCACTCATCTCACACGATGGAACGGTGGAGGCGTCAGTGGTGGCGCAGGCGGAAATGGAAGCGAGTTTCTCCCAAGGGACCAGCGTCAGCAACAGAACCAAGAACAAGAAACGACTGTTTCCCTTTACAACAACGGTCTTGAGCATCGCCTATAAAATAGTATACCTCCATAAACCGACGCGTTTCTTCCCACCGAAGCACCATGCTATAAACGAGTCTTCTTGACTGCATTGATTATTTAACTCCCCAAATAAATAATAAGAAATCATTTTTTTTAATCGCGTTCTCCCATTATTTTTTTAATGGAGTAAGTGTCATTATTAGAGATGGATATACCAGAATTTGATAGGCAGTAGTTTCAGAAAGAGGTAACCCCATTTTTTTTTCATTAATGAGTGATTAGATATCTCTTAAACTAACTTTGTTTCGTTTAAAGTGGGTTACGGATATAATATTAAGAAAAAAAGAGTGGTTATCTCATCCGGTAGTTAGTTATGTACCTTGCGCACAATAATTCACGATCAAAGAAGTTAAAAAATGTTAACACTATTTTTCATATTAATAATTGTTATTAGGTTTACATACTAATTTTTTATTCGCATTTTACTTCCGTCTGCAGCTATTACGGCTATGCAGCGTCGGCTCGGATTGATCGTGTTTTTTCCTCAATACTCTCTTATTAATACTTTTGTATCACCCGGATCATTCCCCCTTTGCGACAGCATCTGACTTCCGGTTTTAAACGATGCTGTGGGGTAGTGGCTATTGTGCTTGTCTCTAGGTCAGAGCAATCGGTAGATCGAGAGTTCGAAGCCCGTACCGAGAGAAAAAGTTCCCTTGCCTGGAAGAAATGGGTATATTACATTTTTTTTCTTTGATTTCAATGTAATATTTGCTTGTTTCCTATGAAATTTTACGTTTGAATTTCAAAGAGAATATTGCATTGCCTTTACAGCAACATTTACTTGATGAGCATAATCAAGGAGACGTTTTCATTGGTCGGAAGGAAAGTGTTCATTGTTTCAGCATGTTGAAAAACGATTCTTTGTTTGAACGATAATTTTCCTTAATTCAGTGTAGTGTAAGTGTAGTGGACATTTCATTGAATTTCTGATCATTCAAAGAAAATATAATATTAGCCGAGGGGCCATTCACTAGCGAAATCACTGAAGCATCTCGTATGAAATCAAGAACGAAATCATAAGAAATCGCCCTAAATCATTGATTTAGGTTTTCCTCGAAATCACATTGAAATCATATGAATTCACGAAATCGTCATCACATGAATTCACAAAATAGAAATCAAATAAATTCCAGTTTCTAACCAACACTCGCTCGCGTACTGATTTTTTGCATAACGTCGCGATTATTAAACATTACCATATTATTATTTCTCTACCGGACATAACGGTAAAAGATTTAGCTATAAATGATGTTATCTTTGAGAAAATAAAAAACCTTTTGTAAGTTTCAAGCCCGGCAAAAGTCATTTTCTCTTGAGTTTTCCGTAAATGGAAGCGATTTCTTACTAATTTCCACTGGATTGAAATCATAATTCGAAAAATTTGGAGTCTTGCTCAATCATCCGAAAATATATGGGGCATTCCATCCAAATTCGACCTGGGTCTGATCTTCGACCTCCCAGATTTGGCTTGTAATTTTTTGTAGGATACACTGTTAAAAAAATCTGTATTAAAATTAATACAAAAGTGTTGGAAATTTTTTTGTAGATACCGTATATGAAATTTTGTATACATGTGCATATGAAAAATCATAACATTTAGAGGAATATTAAAATTCAACGTTATTAAGATTTAATGTCAATATGACCATATGCATAAACTGTGCATTAAATTGTATAAACATGTATGATGAATTTTCATATGAGCGGTATCTGAAAACTCAAGCACGTATGTGTTGGAAATTTAAAGTGGACATAAAAACAATTTTTTTAAATAGAAATATTATTCGGACATTATTTTTTGATGACGAACAAATTATGTCATCAGAAATTGTTGGGTATTGGTTTTCGCCACAGAAAATTTTTCGCTTACACTGGGGTTTGAACCTACGACCTACCTAACCTAAGTACCTAAGTACCTAACAACGCACGCACGCTACCAACTACGCTATCAACGACTGGGTATTTTTGGATATCTAAATGGCATAAGAGTTGTATAACTATTATTCTCTCAAGCATACTTATAATTGACATAACAAAATATTCAATTGATTGCAATCAGAGCGCGAAGTGGGTTGGAAATATTTTCAAGTGAACATAATTTTTGGACGAACGGAATCTTATTCTCACGAGGAAGCTCAGGTATCCGGATTTTCGAAAAAATTATATCCACAGACCTGTCAAGTTCTAGCAACAAACATAAATCAAGCATAAATTTGCCGCAATAGCAGCGCGAAATGCTCCAGTGTTTAAAAAAATCTATTTTGGAAATCTCGAGTAACTTATCGGAAGTCGATGCTAAGTAATAAGTGTTAGCGATCTAGTGCGGGTTTTTTTTCGTTATTGGAAAATGTGTATTAAATTTCAAATCAGTCACTAAAAATCCAAAAAAATTCATGTTCATTTTCATGTACTAATATAGTAATGATTGAATTAGTAACCATGTGTTATAATTTTATATCACCGGATTGGTAAAATCCATACACGCATATTAAATTTACTGTGCAACAATATTAATGTTTATTTTCTATACCGAGTTTTGTAAATTTCTCACACATTTGTGTCGAAAAAAACACAAACATTTTGCAAAAAGTAGTACACCTATGTGGACAAAACTGGAAATACTTTGACGGGCATTTTTCAACATTAGCAACTGAAATTTTGATAACTTCGATCTTAAATTTAATGCGACAATTTGTATTAAATTTCAAATCGGGCACTAAAATTCCTAAAATGCATGTTGATTTTCATGTACTGATTTTGTAATTATTGATTTAATAATCATGTATTGTAATTTTCTATCACCAGATTATCGAAATTCACTGATCTGTATTAAATTTATAATGCAAACATATTAATTTCGATTTCCTATACCAAGTTTTACAAAATTCATACACGTTTGTATAGGAAAAACTCGAACATTTTTTACAGTGTTGGTTTAAGTGCGCCAGATTCTTTATTTTTATTTTTTCTATGTACATTTTTTTAAAATATTTCTTTTAAAGTGACATATCGAATGCCATAATTTAAAAATCTGAAAAATACTTTACGTCACTGCGGCACGGAAATTGAGGTTTTTCCCACGAAATCTCTCTTTCCTCGCCTTGTAACATAAAATCGTATGCAATACTCGGAAGGAAAACATTTTCCCACATTTCGTATGAATGCGCACATTCTCGGATTTTTTCAGATTTTGCTGCACTAAAACCATTCCAGCACCATGCAAGCCACATTCTAATACCAGCATGGCATTATTTAAAAATCTGAAAAAATTCTGAAAAATACAGTTTCATATACAAAAATGATCGAAAAGTGGTCCATAGCAGATTGATTTTTTTCCAGTTTTTTTATAATTTTAATATCAAAAAGCTTAAAAGCTATATGAGAAAAATCTTCCTCACTTTGACTCTAAGCTAGAAAATTTTTATATCCAACAGCGTATTTTTTAGAATTTTTTCAGATTTATAAATGATGCTGATTCTAGAATGTGGCTTGTATGGTGCTGGAATAGTCTGAGTTCAGAAAAATCTGAAAAATATGAAAAAATTCTTTTAAAAAATCGAGTTTACATAAATAAAATCGCCTGTAGTAGATTAATTTCTTTGTTCTGTTTTTTACTCATTTTTTAAATTAAAAAAGCTTAAAAACTATAAGAAGAAAAATCTTGCCCACTTTGGCTATAAGCTAGAAAATTTTGATATTCAAGAAAGGAATTTTCAGAATTTTTTTAGATTTTTAAATAACGCCATGCTGGTATTAGAATGTGGCTTGAATGGTGCTGGAATGGTCTTAGTGCAGAAAAATCTGAAAAAATAAAAATAAAAATTCGGGTTCATTATCCCGAGTAGAAATTTCATCAGGCATGCCTGCTGTCACACGAGGTCCAGATCAGTTTTAGATACGGTAACCTTATTTGGGGCCGAAGTAAATTCACCTCCTCAAGTCCATGTAAGGCCGAGATATGGCATTCGTACTTAATAATGCCTTCTTTCCACCGGATCAGGCTGATGTCAGGCTAGATATGGTAACCTTATTTAGGGGTCGTCGTAAGTTCACCTGATCAGGTCCATGTAAAGCAGAGATATGGCATTCTACCTTAAAATTACCGTCTTTCCACCGGATCAGGCCCATGTCAGGCTTTACATAAGGTAACCTCATATAGATATGCCATTCATCGACCTTATCCGTTTCGCATAAGGTCTTTCTGTGGCAATTGGACCAAGATTTTGTCCAATTTACCTTTACCTACCCTGGTCAGATCCACATACGGTCTTCGAATGGCATAGTTTTTTTTAAATATGCCGTAAGTTTACATTATCAGGTTCGTGTAAGGGATAGATACGGCATTCGTTAAGAACATTAAAAAATTATTGTTATGCAAAATCAATCTTTTCAGCACCTTGCGTGTGTTGGATTTTTTTCATCTTTATCCAATCGAGAAGTATTCGAAATTTTCGCCGAAACTCACGTTTTACGGGACTCTGCCGCTAGAATTACTTTGAAATCTATCCAGATACTGACCGTCAAACGCCAGTCTTGACGTGTTTTCATTTTAAGTATACTTCAAATAGACAATAAATATCTAAAATTTCTAAGATGCCAATGGCCGAGTGGGCTAAGACGCAGTACTGTCTCCCACAGGATCAAGGTTCGATTCCCACCAACAGCAAATAAATTTATATGTGTTTTTTTCAGCAATTAATATGTACTGAAAACTAAATAAGCTCCAATATCCAATAGAAAGTGCAAAATAAATCGAATTCGATGAGCGCAGATAATTATTTTGTAATTTTTTTGCCGTTTTTATAAGTAGGGGCTTAGTAGGGCAGCCTCTATCCGGCCCTTATATGGAAAACTTAATCTGACTCTGATCATGCGCTGCGTTACTTTCCTGCAAGGCCCGTATAAGGTTGCCAGGCAGGGGCCTTAGATTTAAATTCGGCTACCACGCTAGGGCCTGATATTCCCCGTACACGGAAAAAAAGGCTTGGTTGGAACAACCAAGTGCCTTGGTTATATATGCGCCAGACAATTAATTGGTTAGAGAACCAAGAAATTGGTAGCTTAACAAATAACTTGGTTGGTCTAACAAATTAATTGTCTGGCGCATATATAACCAAGGCACTTGGTTGTTCCAACCAAGCCTTTTTTCCGTGTAGCTGAATTTCTACTCGGGTAGGGGGTCTAACCAATTCTACAAAAAATTACGAGCCAAATCGGGGAGGTCGAGGATCAGACCCAGATCGGATCGGGATGGAATGACCCATATACATTCTATAAAATCACGAAGTGTTTGAAATCACTAACATTACACAGGGAATCGCATGAAATCAGATACTCATTGAAATTTTGTGTGCATCTAAATGGGAAGTGACCCTCGACATTAGCTTAAGTATATTATTTCATTGATTTCAAATAAATATTTCATAGGTTGAGATTTTACAGAAATTTTTTTGAATCAAGGAAACTTTTCCTCTCGATGCGCTGTCGGCATTTCGCAGAATATCAACAAAATGTTTGGACGTTTTTTAGCTCCAGTGCATTGTATATTAGACCGGTTCGGAAAAGTGCCATCTTCTGGTTATCGGATTGCTCATCAAGATTCAAGTGATTTCACGTAAAAGACTTTATGAAGAGGTTAGATAAGTATAAGACTTATTAGTATAAGAATATCCTTACCTAATCGAGTTTCTGTTTAATTTAATTGAACCTCTAACAGTTTGTAGATATAAGTGCACCAAATATTTCGTCCTGTTTATTTCTTAAACACGAATAAGATTGCAAATTTGATGTTCCTAAAATGTACAAGACTTACATTTTAAGTTTTTACAAAAACCTTAATTTCCCCATCAATAATGTATGTACCGAACGGTTTTAACATACCTACATTTTCACACATTATGAAATAAAATGTTGTACTCGTTCGGTTACTTCGGCTCGTGCTGAGAAAGTTTTATCGCACTAGTACCGTAAAGTACTTTATGTCACACTGTGCGTAAAATGCGATTTTACGCACGCTTCGCGTGCGTTAAACTGCATTTTCTCACATCGTAACATAAAATATCGTTCGACACTCGTGCGAAAGACTTTTTCTAACTCGTGTGGTTGCAACCCTCGCCTTCGGCTCGGGCTGCAAACTCGCACTCGCCAGAAAAAGTTTTTTCGCACTTGTATCGAAATATACTATTTTGTAACGCATGCATGAGAAGTGCTACTTCTCGTGCCTGCCGCGCGTGGCGTAAGTGGCGCTTTACGGCCATCGATGCTATTTTACCTCTCGCATGGGAATCACTTCTCGCACGCACTTCTCGCACGCGCGCGACATTACACTCGGTAGCACTTCTCATGCATTTGTTACAAAAAGTATTATGCGATACAGAGCGAGAGAGCGATCATCATACGACGGTTGTGAAGTTGATCGCACTCGCCGCACTCGTACCACAGACAGCACTCACCTTCGGCTCGTGCTGCTGTAATACTTGTGGGGCTCGTGCGATCAACCTCCCAACCTGCGTATAATAGTCGCTTTCTCGCCCTTGTATCGCAAAGTACTAATCTTACATTTTAAAAAATTTCGATGTCCGACAGGAAGTTGTACATTTTTTTAAAGACATGTCATTCCTTTCGCATGAGCTTTTCGTTTGAGCGGATGTACTTGAATCTTAATGATCAGACCGGTAAAAAAACATGCCATTTTTTTTAAACAGTCTTTCATATAAGTGTTGCGCCCCGTAATCGTAAGGCGAACTGAAGACCGACGGTTTCAACAGAGATTTTCTCCAGTTTCCCTCTGGCCAGAAGCGAATGCACACCTAGAAAAAAAATCTTGCTAACGGGACTAGATTCTACGTATCGGAATTAGAATTTTTCATTTGGATGCCAACCTACTAGCCTTTATTCACCTCAAATAAATTTCTTTATTTCCAAGTAATATACTTATTGGGTAGTAAATACATTCGAATCTAATATGTATTTGGGCCGGCCGCTATATACACGTTGACTAAGAAAAAAAAATTTTTGTTGGGATATCCTCGCTATGCCTTAGAAGCTCAGAAAAACTGCCTCCCGCTCAGCAGTTGGCGCGCAAACCAGTGCGCGGCTAAACGGTCACCCATCCAATTTATGACCGTAAATAATGGTACTTAATTCTGGGGACCGTCGAAGCCACACACCGACCGCGCGTCCACTGCTGTCGATTTAAAGATTATATAATTTTTATATAAATATACGACAAGAATTAAACAAAATCGAAAAATGTTGCATTTTGAAACATTTGTAGTTCATTAAATGAGATGCATTACGCATATGTATTTAGTCGATTGTACTTTCCTTTGGATGAACAAAAAAGTGTATTAGAATTAAGTTTAGTTTTTAATTATTAGATGTTATCAAAGAAACGACGATTTGAATAACTGAATCTATTACAGAGAAATAATGTCCAATTATTAAAGAAAATGAATATATGTTGGATTAAAGGAAAGTTCTAATTGATTTTAATTTAAAAAATATCCAATACATGTGTTTAGTCGTTTTAACTAGATCTGTTATCCGGATTAAAAAATTTTTTAGTAGCAATAAGTAAAATATTTTTTCATTGTCCGCTGCGCAGTGAAAGTTGATTCAGATAAATAAGTATTTTGGAAATAAAAAAAAATTGAAAATTTGAATAAAATACATATTTGATCCAGGGAAAGTAAATTTTCGTTGATTGAAATAATTAAATGTTGAATAGATTATTTTAGTTATTATTATTAAATCTTTTTTCTGGGTGCAATACAGTAGGGAAAGTCGAGGGCAGTCAAAAGGGCGTATGGTCCGGGTGACGTAATAGTACTTTGTGATACGATTATGCGATCAACGTTACAACTTTCGTATGATGCTCACTCTCTCACTTATGTGTCACATCCTATTTTTTGTAACAAATGCATGAGAAGTGAAAAGAAAATTTTTAAAAAAGTTTATTCACGTAAAACCCTCAAAATAAACAAAAACAAAGATGCAAAGTAGAACCTTGCATATTGCTTCCTTAATATTTCTCGCTTTCTACAAAAGTACCTCTGTGCGAAAGTATATTAATCGATTTTGGCAAACTCATAGAATCTTGCCGAAATTTTAGTCGTCAAGAAATAAGAAGATAAATGCAGAGTCCTACAAAAACCATACCGATCTATCGATGTTCACTAAATCGTGTATCGAATATCACTAATGATTATTCCGTTCTTATAGAAATTTTGGGTATGCTATTTGAAATTTTCCGAAAATTCGTACAATATCGTAATTTAAAAAAAAATGTTATTTTTTTCTTTATTTTGCATTTTTTTTTAAAGTTTGAATACTGGGCGAAATTTTTTTTTTTTTTGCCAAAAGCATATCCAAAATTCGTTACTCTTCGTGCATTCTTCAAAATAAAGAAAAAATTCATATGTATTCGGAAAAATTGACAAATCATTTTCATTCGAAAAAAAACGTTGTCGGGTGATTTGTTCAACAATTTTTTTATTCATCAATTTGTCAATAACATTTTGGAATTACTATTATGCAAAGTCGACCTTTACAGCACCTTTTAAATTGTTGATTTTTTTCCGATTTTTAGCCCATCCGAAAGTGTTGGAAATTTTCTCTGAAACTGACGTTTGGCAGGACTGTACCTATCATACATCCTTAACGTTGACGATACACGTATCTTACTCAGCGCCGGACTGAAACTGCAATTTCAGAATTATGAACGCTATGTTGTAAAAAAGCGCTAGGACGAGACGTGAAATTTTTCCGACTTACGCATGCGCAGCATTTTTATTGTTTCGTTGACTATAAAGTGCCACTTATGCCACGAGAAACAGCACTTTTCGCACATGCGTTACACAAAAGTATTAGTAAGAGAATAATGAAGTGTACATATTATAAAATATTTTATTCTTGTTATTAATATGTAAGTTTATCAATTATGTGGATATGATATAGATGCGCATTGATGGATACATTTTTAATATATTCAAATTAAGTTTTATAATTATTTTCTCATAAAACTTTTGCAGTGAAATAAGTATCGTTATCGGAGATGAATATATCATAATTCGATTGACAGTAGCTTCAGAATGAAGTAACTCCATTTTGTTTAATCGATACACGATTACCCAGTTACAATAACATGCCGCCCGGCGTGTCGGCAGAAATGCGGAATGTGCGACGTCTCTAGGCAGAATTGTGACAGCACGGCAGGCTGTAATCCTACTTTGTGCCCGCACATCTCCGGCACACTGTGGAGCGTCTCGAAGTGCTGGCACCGGCAGCCCTTTTTTCCCGCACGTTTTTATTCAACACAGTGTCGATTCTACACATTGGTTTCTGCACTAAGTATATCCTGCACACGACGTTTTCTATACATTTTTTAACATCACGCGAGCTTTACAATACATTTCGGTTCTACGCATTTCGATTCTACACATTTATTCCTATACAATCCGTTCGAACACACTCAGTTTACCGTGCAAAGCAATCCACCACATTCTCAAAACAGCACAGCCGTTTCTTCACAAATCTGATTGTACACGCTGTTATTCCCTCACATTTTCATACTTCACGCGCTCTTTACATGACAATTTGATACTACACAGTTCGATACTACACATTGATTTCGACACAAACATTATTAACCACGCGGCAATTACTGCACAATTTTAATATACATTATAACTAAACGAGACTTTTATTTCCAACAGGAATTTATCCCACACATCCCGTTCGACACTCATACATTGGTGCACACGCTCTTTACTGCACATATCGCGTCGCCACACGGGCGTTGCTACGCGTTTTTATTCTTCACAAACTATCCGGCACAATTTTTTCCTACACATTTCGATACTACACATTTGTATGTCGGGATCTACTCATGAGAATATCTCCCGACGGTAAGGTAGAACTCGGAGCATTTTACTCCGGCGACATAGGTTCTCATTGTCGTGACAACACATGTGCTGTCGTCATTCGTTGTATATATACCTACGAGATTAAGTTCGTAGACATTCGTTGTATATATTCCTACGAGATTAAGTTCGTAGGAATTCGTTGTATATATACCTACGAGATTAAGTTCATAGGTATATTTACAACGAATGACGACAGCACATGTTGATGTCACGGCAATGAGAACTTCTGTCGCCGGAGTAAAATGCTCCGAGTTCTACCTTACCGACGGGAGATATTCTCATGAGTAGATCCCGACATACAAATGTGTAGTATCGAAATGTGTAGGAAAAAATAGTGCCGGATAGTTTGTGAAGAATAAAAACGCCTGGCAACGACGGCGTGGCGACGCGATATGTGCAGTAAAGAGCGTGTGCAGAAATGTATGCGTGTGGAACGGGATGTGTAGGATAAACTCTTGTTGGAAATAAAAGTCTCGTTTAGGTATGATGTATATTAAAATTGTGCAGTAATTGCCGTGTGGTTAATAATGTTTGTGTCGAAATCAATGTGTAGTATCGAACTGTGTAGTATCAAATTGTCATGTAAAGAGCGCGTGAAGTATGAAAATGTGAGGGAATAACAGCGTGTACAATCAGATTTGTGCAGAAACGGCTGTGCTGTTTTGAGAATGTCGTGGATTGCTTTGCGCGGTAAACTGAGTGTGTTCGAACGGATTGTATAGGAATAAATGTGTAGAATCGAAATGCGTAGAACCGAAATGTATCGTAAAACTTGCGTGATGTTAAAAAATGTATAGAAAACGTCGTGTGCAGTATATACTTAGTGCAGAAACCAATGTGTAGAATCGACACTGTGTTGAATAAAAACGTGCGGGAAAAAAGGGCTGCCCTGGCACCGTGTGGGTTCAGTGTTGGATTTAGCACGTTGTGCCGGAGTTATGCTGACACAGTACCGGATTCCAGCCATCCGTGCCGTCACAACAATGCCTAATGACGTTGCACATACTGCATTTCTGCCAGCACGCCGTGCTCTTCGGGCAGTCACCATGCCGCCACTGTGCCCACATTTTTCTATCTGTGTAGGAACCTTAAACCAACTTTCGGTTCCGTGTCGTTTCAAGTGGTTTACGCAAGTGGTTTTAAGAAAGAAAAACGGGGCTAACGCATCCTAGCCTTAATTATCTACCTTCTGCACAATAATTCACGATCAAAATACATAGTTAACTGCTAACACTATTTTTCATATCAATCATTAATTCTCTTTAGAAATTGTAGTTTTTTATTGTTATTAAGGTATAAGTTCAGCAATTATGTAAATATGATGTGGTCACGCTTTGATTGGTAAAATTTTTAATAGATGGTTGACTATAATGAAAATTTAAAAAAACAAGGTGCATCGCTGTGAGAGAAGGCTTTGGCTGGAAATAATTGTTCTTGGTTGCTTGTGTTTTGCCTTTACGAGCAATAAAGCTGCGATTCTCCGACGCAATTAATCCCCCGCAATCTACTGAATTCCACCAAATTGCTGCGTCCTTCAGTTTCATTATCAAGCTACGCAGATCCCTTGTCGCCAAGCTGAATTCACCACCCTCTCACCATTCCATTTCCCGCGGGTTTTACTGTTCAAAATACCGTCTCTCCTGCAACGATGTTCCCCCTCATAGTCTACAATGCACTCTTGCCAGTAAGCGCTAAATCCGTTCCAACGTCATTTTTCACACGCGCTTAAACTTTTGAATTAGTATATTACAAAACAAGTGCGATAAACCCTTTGCTCGCCCACGCGTCGCTAGTGGGCAGTTGCTACACGCGGGAAAGTAGAGGAGAGTGGGCTACAGTGTGTCACCTTTTTTGCATCCACGTAGAGCAAGCTTCTTTTAAAAAAAAAATCGATATTTTTTAAGTCAGGACACTGAAAATGGTCCAAGACGTCGAGAAAAGTGATCTGGAAAAAAAGTCTGTATGTATGTAGGTGTGTGTGTGCGTGCATGTGTGTATGTATACAACTTCGAAAATCCAAACGCTGATAACTCAACAACTATTTTAGCGATCGAGCTCAAATTTGGTACACAACTTTCACATAAATTTCGTAGCTTTTTACATTTTTTAACATAAAGGGCGTGTACGCTCTAACTTTCGCAAAAATTAGTCTAATTTGTTAAATGGTTCTTCATAAGAGCATTTGCACTTGATGTCGTTTGGTATTAAAATTGGCTCCAATCGGTCAAGTAGTTCAGATTTTATGGAATTTTGAATTTTTTTAAAAATTAACATTATGTCATTCACTTTTCCAAAATCCTATCTGACATATCGTATAAATTTGGTACACGAACAGAATAATATTAAAAATTAAAAAAAATTAAAAAATATTAAAAATTAATGATTAAAATCAAAATTTCGTATTCACTCGCGTAAAATAAATGTATTTATTCATCGAAATTTAACAATTTAAAACACTAATTTAATAGGATAAACTTCTTATATTGTCACTGTTTATGACAATTACTAGTTAATTATTAATGAACTTATACTTAAACGCGGCGCTCAAGCGCTTGAAATATTTTATTTAATACATGTTGATTTGTTTGAGATTGAATGAAGACTGATGAGTGAAACGATTAAAAAAAATGATGAAAGAGTGAATCGGAGTTTAAGTGGGGTTTTTGGGGACCGCGCGACGCCCCAAAGATGCTGACAACGCACGACACGTGGGGTCAGCGAAAATATACAAGTGCAATGAACGAAGCATGGAATAGCGGAACGGATTTACATTGACAGAAATTGAGATTGAATATTGGAAAGAATGGCAATTAAATAATTATTAATTATGTTAGGAAAAATAGCCAGGACGTAACATTCAGCTATGATAAATATATAATTTAGTGGCAAACGATATAAAATTGTTTATTTCATGGAGTTTTGAATAATTAAAAAAATTAACGGTATCGCATTAACTGCGGCAAAACATGAGATATCAATTCCAAATTAAATATGTGTACGAAATAATATTAAACCACGATAGATATAACTAGTAACGAACGGTAATAAATTTTCATTACATGGAATTTTGAATTATTAAAAAAATTAACTTTATCGCAATAACTTTGGAAAAACTTGAGATATCAAGCCCAAATTTAGTATGTAAACAAAATAGTGTTCAATCATGATTCATATATATTTTAGTAGCAAACGGTTTGTAATTGTGATTTATGGAATTTTAAATTATTTAAAAATTCATTTGAATTTTATACCACTGAATTTTTTGTAAAATGTCTTTTGAGCTAAAACAAGCCTGCAAAGTGAACCTCGCAAATTGCTTCCTCATTATTCTTTATTTCAGGCTTGTTTGGTGAATGCTTTTAGTGCAGTCATGTAATTAAAAAATATCATTCATAATCGATTATTATAGATCTTTAGTTATACAATACAGCTGAAAGCATGACTGTAAAATGCTCGTACGGTAAGAATCATCAGTAAATGAACAGTTAAGCAGAACGATTGGTTTCTCATGGTTTCTTTACAAGGGTTTCTATGAAATGTAATGTTTCCACACTGTCTGCAAAAATTTTAACACTTCACCAGAATGTCGAATTATGTGATGCGATAAAAAAGATATCATATTTGTATCGGAAAGTACATAAAAACAAATACTAAAAGCCACAAAACCAAAAACACCAGTAAACAACCGGGTCAATCTAACCTTCACTTTTAGTCGAAAATAGACTTTCTCAATAAAATAATCGCAGTAGATAGCTAAAATAATAGACAAATTAAAAATCGAACGTTCAGCCAAGACGGCAGAATTATTTATGAACTCTCGAAAGGCTGTTCATTCACCGGTGACTAGTCAATTACTGGTGCATTCACCCTTGATTTTTTAATAATTAGATTTTTCTCAAAAGAGTAATGTAAACCATGGAGCAAAGTGAGCCGATCGTTGGGACTACTATTCGAATCGTTGGCACTACCATTCGTGTTTTATAAGGGAAATAGAATAATCGATCGGTTGTGTCACCTAATTTTTTGGTTATGGCAACTTTTTTTTCCGTGCGTGGTAATAAGGAATTCTCCGTTTCCTTTAACTTTTTATTATTTTTTTCCCACGTGTAAATTTCTTCTCGACGTTCTCATTATCTTGTTTTTTTTGCCTTATTTTTGCATTTTTCTACCTTCTGTGCGGCGCTCAGTGGCGCATCGTACCCCAAGATCCAGTTTTTAATGAAACATAATTATTTATCGAACAAATTTTACAAAACATAGTCATTGAGCAACGCAGCGATAATTGGGCTATCATTTACGATCGAAAACTGGGGCTGTCTAGGAATAAAAAGTGAGATTCTATATTTTTACGGGCAGCCGAAAAATTTACTTTTAAAGGGTCGAAATTAATTTTATTTTTGTTATAATTATTCACAAGATTTCGTCATTTTTTTACGTCGGATGAAACATAATCTAGCTCAGTGCCTAACACAAAAAAAAATTATTTATGCACGTCAAACATACAAGAAATTCCTAGTGGCTCACAGTACCTCGTGACACACTACACCCACTCTCCCCTGCCGGAGCATTCGCAAAATTTCAAAAGTGGCAAAAAAGTAAAATATTTCGTACTTGACCTTTCTTTTATGCTGATTAAAGCTGTGAAATGAAAATGTAGGAAAAATGTAATAGCATATTACGACACTAGCGCGGAAAAACTTTTTCTGCCGAATGTTGCTATCACACGAGGCAAGGAAAAGAATTTGCATAAAATATTGTATAAAATTTTACTTTACAAGGTGTGAAAATGGTGATTAATGTGGAGCGTGCGTAAAACGTCACATTATTGCACCAAGTGAAGTAATAGTAGCTGTTGTAATCACACGAGATCAGTAAAAGTTTCTCGCACGAGTATTGTATACAATTTCACGCACGCACGCAAGCGTAGCGAAGCGTGCGTGTAGTAGGCACTTCACGCACGCTGTGATATAAATACAATTATTTCACAGATTCGTGAGTATTAATTATGAAATATCAATAAAATTAATGTATCTGCGCTATTATCAGATAGTCTTAATTGCCCTCTAGTGTAAATATTACTCATAAAATCAGTATTAATAATGTACTACTATGTTAATATTAAATATTCATCCCGACTGTATCATTCGCAGCCTCTCAAGGACCAACTAATTGCTGTTAATTCAAGCATTCGTCGCATTAAATACAATGATCAATGTTGCTAAGCCTGTATGTATTTAACTGTAATAATAACTGTGCGTTAAAAGCTTATGCGATTCTGTAATTAATAAGCAACTTCGAAACCTCAACATTTTCCCAGCCATATGATGTGACCGTAACGAATATAGCTATTAAGCCAAACAAAACAGCATCAAAGTTATATGGTTATTTTTATTTTGTAGACAATTTAATCGTAAAAAATTCATTCAAGCATGCGGAATAGTTCGGATCTCCTTTCAGACGGTTTCGTCGAATTTAATAAAAAGTTTGTCGTCTACTTAATTCTTAGATTAGACCAAGATAATTCTGTTAATTAATAAATTAATACAGATTGACAAGACTTGGGTTTGTTGCCAAAACATTACAAGAGGAAGCGAAAAAAAACGAGGGTTTGATTAAATGTTAACTAACCACAATTTACGCTTTGTTGATTTTCTATTGGTTAAATAATTATCTTTAATGTATTTGGAATTTAGAAAACGATATTCTGGCAATGGAAGTAGCGGTTTGTGCAAAATGCCATGGAGATAGCGAAGATAATTCGAGTCAGGGACGGCCTCACATCCAAGATCTGTGTTCAGCTGACAGGGAAAAAATAGCACAGCTTGTGACAAAGCTAGCAGAGTAATTCATACAAAAATAATTAAGCAGAATCAATGGCTATTGAAATGAAAAGAAAATGGATAAATCGTTTTATTTTTCTTTCTTTTTTTTTCAATTTTAATTGTTCCACCTTCGTGAGTATAAATTGTTCAATACTTACCACTGTAATGAATAAGGTGCACCCAGGCAAGACACAAAGCTGAAGCGGAGCTTGCGGAGATACGTTCAGAAAACGAGGCGCTCGTTAGTCGTTATGAAATTCGATGTAACGAGCACAAAATCGAAAAAAGTCGCTTAAAAGAACAGGTATCACTATTCCAAGAAGCGCAAAATGCAAAAAATGTTATCATTTTATCATAATTAAATATCAACTATAAAAATAAGGATTATTTTATTTCACTTCAAATTTCCATTATATTCTGGTTTGGTATGCCAAAAGCAAGTTATTGTGGGATGCCGGGAATTGTTTTTTTTTTTTTGCTCTTGCACTTTACATATTTTTATAAGATAACCGTTAGTGCAAATGATCGTAAATGATGAATTTTTCTAGTATAAGTAGAGGGATTGGAGATAGAGACAAAATAATGGAAGTCCTTCAGGGGATCAAGTGAGAAAGATCAAAATTCTAGTCAGGTGGCTGCATTTTTTTCCCCCCATCGATTGATAAATTTCAATTAAATATATCATTTGAAGACTGGAGCATAGGCTTTTTCTGTTAAGGTAGTCCTTACGCCTGGTATTCATTTCGCATAAGTTCGAGCAAAATGAGAGAGAAAACACTTCTCGATGGTATAAAAATCTGAATAAATTCATGCACATTAGAAGTACTGAAAAGATTCATTTAGCAGTATAATTATTCTACAATGTTATTAACAAATTGAAGAATAAGAAAATTATCCAACAATTGTCCCGAAAACCCACATTTTTTAAAATGAAAATGATTCGTCCATTTTTCTAAAAACGTATGATTTTATTCCGTTTTTTAAATTCACTTTGAATTTTTTTCTTTTTTTATATAGAAAAAATATGTGAAAAAACACAAAAATCAAAATGAATTCGGAAATCTGAAAAAAAAATTCATACGTACTCAGAAAAATGAAAAAATATTTTTCATAAAAAAGAAATGTGGGTTTCCGGGACTTTTGTTAAACAATTATTTTTTCATCAATTTGTTAATAACATTTTAGAATTATCATTATGCAAAATTAATCTTTTCGGTACCTTTAATATGCATGGATTTTTTCAGATTTTTGTACTATCGAGAAGTGTTTGCAATTCCTTCTTATTTTTCTCGAACTTATGCGAAATGAATACCAGGCGCAAGGAGTACCTTAACGTGAAAGCCAATTAGTTCAACCGGTTACTTTGTAAACCAGCTTCAGTTTATTTTTCAACTTTATTCATGATCCAGATCAAACTGCTCATAGAATTGCTCTGTTACGGTGTCTTCTTATTTTCTTCGCAACCAGTTGCAAAGGACTTTTTTTTAAGGTCCTCATGGCAAAGTTATCAACAGATTTACAAAACGCCAAAACAATGTTGACATTTGGAAATATGTAACTTTTGAAATCTTAAGTTAAAAAAAATACTTCTCCTTAACAGGTGTAGAATATTGCTGCAAAGAAAATAAGACACCATAGAGAGCTTTCTGCAATTTGTTCTGGATCATGGGTATAGGACTCCTAGGACTTTACATAGGGGCCAATTGACTTAACTGGCTTTCGTACTTTTAGAATAATCCATCGCTCCTTTCTTCAAAAGATAAATTAAATTGCAATTTAACAGTCGACTGAGAAAAAGAATTTGGGTGGACGTCAACATAGCGAATGACTAAAATAACAAGTTTTAAAATAATGAACGTCTGAATCTGGAATGGCCATTATTGTGAAATTCGCTATTTTCGCCATTCGCTATTTTGAACCCTACCTGAACTGAAAATCTCTTTTTCTGGCTGCGTCAGCTATCTCAAATAAATTAAAACTTAACTAATGGAAAAAGTAGATAAAAAAAAGTTGCACTTGTGACAGAATGATGCATTGTTTCATGAGATTTAAAAAAATATTGGGGGCATATTTCCATCCCGATTCGACCTGGATCTGACCCTCGACCTCCCAGATTTTTATTTTTTATTTTATCTCTACAAATTTCTTTTTAATGGTTTTTTAAAGTGACATATGGAATGCCATAATTTAAAAATCTGACAAAATTCTGAAAAGTACATTGGTAAATATCTAAATTTTCTTGCTTATAGCCAAAATGGACAAGATTTTTCTTCTTATAGTTTTTAAGCTTTTTTGATTACAAAAAAATTATTAAAAAGTAGAACCTTGCACATTGCTTCCTCATTATTTTTCGCTTTTTACAAAGCTCCCTCTGTGAGGAAGCAGTATGTTATTCAATTTTGGCTTCCTCATAGAGGAAGCTTTGTAAAAAGCGAAAAATAATGAGGAAGCAATGTGCAAGGTTCTACTTTGCATCTTTTTTTTTTATACCTTGTGTCTCTTTTGCAGAGGTGTTTTATACAGCTATAAATCACCTCTGCAAACACCGTTACATCTAATTTTGATTAGATACAAATTTTTGTCGTACTTTCTCAACTTTTCCGGAAGTTATAGCGAAAATCTACATTTTTTTTAAAATGAAAAATGGTGTAAAATCCGAACGACTTTACCGATCATCACCAAATTTGGTACATGGCATTTCTGAATGTTATTTTTCGTCTGTACAAAATTTCTGTTCATTTGTTGAAATTCGACGTAATTTAGATCAAAATCTATTTTTTTCGAAAAATTCAAAATTCTATAAAATCCGAACCGCTTTACCGATTTCGTCGAAATTCAATACCATACAACATTGAACGTATCTTCAGTTATGAAGAACTATTTAGCCAAATCGGCGAACTTTTACGAAAGTTAGAGCGACCACGCCCTTTTATCAACAAATTAAAATCAACATAAAATCTTAATGACTTCACATATTTTGGCAAAAATCACAACATTCAAAGAGGGGCAGCTACTCTACTTGCGTGCCAAATTTGAGCCGGATCGCTCGAACGGTTACCGAGTGAGAGGAGATTGAATTTTCGAAGCCCAGCACACACACACACACACACACACACACACACACACACATACATACATACGGACATTTTTTCTAAACCACTTTTCTCGACGTTTTAGGTGATTCTAAGCATACTGACATGAAAATCTCGAAAAAAAAAAATTTCATGAAAACAAAGCTTCCTCTATGAGGAAGCAAAATTGAAAAAATTATTAATCTACATATTCTAAGCTGAAAAATTCTGAAAAATACTCTGTTGAATATCAAAATTTGCTAGCTGAGAGCCAAACTGGGGAAGATGTTTCTTCATATATTTAAAAATATTTTTTAAAAAATTGCTTAGAAAAAATAAAAAATAAAATCTGGTGCACTTGAGAGTCTAAACAATCCTTCAAAAAATTACGAGTCAAATCGGGGAGGTCGAGGGCAGACTCAGGTCGAACCGGGATGGAATGCCCCATTATTAACTTCGTAGCAATGAACGGAAAATATGTGAATAATCGTAATTACAGCTGGACAGTGTGACATCGCGAGCTAAAATGCTCAAAGACCAGAGTTCCAAATCATTGGACGCCTTAGGCGAGCAATTGAATGCCCAGGAAATGGAATTTGTAAAGCTCACAGAAACGGTGAAGGATTTATTGCGTGAAAAGGTACAGCTGCAAAACGCATTGATCGAGAGGGAATCGAGGATGAAAATATTAGAGGCAAAGCTCGAGAGGGCTAAGGAGACACTCGAGATGGAAAAATTATTGTTTATCAAGGAGCACGTGAAGGATTCAATGATCCGAACGGTGCACAGTCGAGCGTGTCAGACACTCGATCATAGTGACGTTAAATCGATAGAAGAAAAATCGTCAATTGTGAATGAGAGAAAGAATCGTCCGACAGTAAAATGTAAAGATGATCTCGAGGATCCTTCGAACGACGCAGTGCTCCTCAGATCATTGTTCTTCAAAACACATACCTACGAGGACGATGAAAATTCTCCGATAAACGTTCTGTACTGTTCAACAAAAATTAATTAATTTCTCAAGCATGTAAGCTTTTATTCATCGATTTATTACATATGTTTCCACTTACAGTAATTACTGTGACTCAGTGGGGTCAAGTAATCGTTATACAGTATAATAAATACACGTTTACAGCATTAAAAGGGTTGTTTTTTTTTAATCATCTCTTTATGCCTTGGAATAGTGTTGTGTAATGTGTGGGCGTGTTCGTGTATCATTTTTATTACTTTTTATTCATCATCGTGAATTGACGAAAAAAACGAAACAACAATTTGCATGATTCTGTTAAGTTATCATCTTGAAAAAAGAAATACACAAATTTACGTACGTCAACTCTTCCTTTAGCAACGTTCAGTACAGCTTTTTTTTCTTACATATTTTTTGTTTTTTTGTTTTCGACGAGTTGTCACTGACGTTCGCTCTCTTCGCAATTTCAACACGCGTCAATAAATCGGTTAAACAACCGCAAATTCATGAATTAATTAATATTTAATCTACAGCGTTTCCCTTATTCTAATACCGCAGCAAAAACTCCATCAGCTAAGAGAAGGAATGCGAACCTCAGCGTCGCACCTCGTCGACGTACCTCACAGTTTTTTTTGTTAATATCCATAGAGATCTTGTTGAATATCAATTACAGCTTATATTATAATCGTGTGTGATTTAATCGTTAATTAAGTAATTTCTTAATAGATAATATCGTTATCGCGTTGCCCCATCTTCATCTCTCTCCCTCTCTCCATCTGTTTTTTTTACCATCAGGTATTTCGTCATTTCGTCGTTATACCAGGCTCTCGATTATTTTTTTTAACAAAATAAAACTATTAAATCGCTACAACAGTCAGCAAGCAATAAAGTCGTTAACGCGCTCTGGCCCGTATGGTTTGCTTTACTATTTCAACTTTTCGTTATTTTCGATCGCTTCGATAATCATGTTCAATTAAGTGCGAGAGGTGGCTCTGCACTTCCTTGTATATATTGAGAATGATCGGGTGCAGTCTGAGGCGCAAACGCGAAAAGGCGGACATGACTAGAAAAGTAATCGCAATTACGAAAAAAAAAACAAAGAAAACAAAAAAAAGACAATTGAAGTCCCCTCACGCAGTCTCCTCTACATTGTTCCCCCCAAGTTCTCTGTGATCCCTCGTTATTACTTAAACTTCGTTCTCGCTTGCCCACTTTTTTTATATACATGATTATATCGATTATCTAATGGTGCGCGTCGCGAAACCTCAACCCGTGGCCGAATCGCATTCGCGTAATATATATATATATATATATATATATATATATATATATTTATTTATTTATATATATATTTTTTTTGTTTCTTTAATTAGCCAATTCCATAACAGTCTTTGTTTTGTGCAAGATATGACGTGTGATTAATTCTCGATCTACTGCACATGCGCAGAAGATGCTGTTTTACTGATTAACGACCAATGCGCAGCCTTGTGCATAGATTTCGTGCGCAAAGATGCGCACAAAGCTGCGCAATGATTGTTAAATGACTTTTACAGCAAACCTTGCACAAAATTCAGACAAATTAGCTCGCCTATTTCAAGAACAAGAGTAGTAATAGTATAATTACATTATTAAATCGTGCACACGACCACTATAGCTGCTCGGACGTGCGACGATTCGACATTTATAATGTGGTGCAGGCGGCGGCGGCAGCGGGGATTCACAACATTTTCTTTTTTTTTTCTTCAACTAGTCTTTGGTGTTTCGTTGATTTAGGAGAAGGGGAGGGGGCCGGTAAGTATGCACACAAAGTCGAGGTTCTCGCGTACATCATAGTCGCTTCGAACGCAGCGAAATAAAAACAGCTGCTCGATGAAAATATACATCACGTTGTCATCTCGTTAAAACCCCTGAACAAATTCCTTCCCTCTCGCGGTCTTGTTTTTATTTCTCATTTTTTTCTATTTTTCACCTTCGAAGAAAAAACACGTTAATTCGCCTTAAAAAATCGAAGCTTTGCCCATTGTGCCCAACAAACAAATCGCAGACAACAGTCCAACTTCAACAGATAACTTTAAAAATTCTCTACACAATCGATAAAGATAATCTATACATTGAGAAAAAACATGATTTTCTTTTTTTTAATCGTCAAAAACTTAAAAACGGTATACCGATGCGGTATGTATGTATCTACAATGCCTGTGTTACATACATACTTGTAATTAGTATATAATTAACTGTAGAGCTGAGGATATTGACTTTCTCTCTTCTCTCTCTCTCTCTCTCTCTCTCTCTCTCTCTCTCTCTCCCTTTTTTCCTTCATCTTTCATTCAATTCAATGTAATGCTGCAATAAGGCGAAGCGTCGCTATAAGTTGATTCGAATAAAATTAGGCTTTTTTTCTTCTTCTTTTGTTCCGGCTATAGAGGTACTCGGTATAATATGGATTGTGATTCACAAGACTCTTAAAGCTTTCGAGTCTCGACCGTAGTCACGTTAGCAAGAACGCCCGGGGAGACTCGCTTTTTTCAGTCTCATAATAACGCGCTCAAAAAGTCCGACAAATCAAAACGATAAAACGTGAAAATTTTATCGTTTTTTTTTCGTTTTCTGTGTTTTTCATTTTTATCAAACTCTTTCAGCGTCTTAATACTATACCTCGACGTGTAATTCCGTCTCGCAAGATTTCTGATTGCTCAATAATAAATCGATTTTCCATTTTTTTTTTCTTTCCGCTTTGTTATTCGAGCACGACCGTGAATCGAAAGCTACAAAAGTCGTGAGCCTCGAGTGCCGCGTTCGAAGTCGCGATTATCTTTCTCGAGGCGAGGGTGAGCAGATTCGCCAACTCCCCACCAAGCCATTCCCTCCTCACTCACTTTGTCTGCGCTTGAATCGCTTCGGCCGATGGCGTCGCCACTGTGAGACCGAAACTCGCTGGATTTGCACCGGTTGTAGGTCCTTTGCGCGCAAGTTTCGACCTTTTGATACATGAAAGAAGAAAAACTTATTGTCTCCGTTGATTGTTCAGTGATAACGTGATAAAAAAAAGATAAACTTACCGAATTTGACCAGCTAGAAGAGGATTTATAGCGTACAGCCAATCATACACTTCCTTATCGCCCAATGTTTGCAATAGGTAGCCTCTGTGTTTCGTTACCACACTGCAAAAATGCAATCAATTATGGCAACGATAACGAATGGAAAGTAATTTATTACTTTGGTTAAATGAAAAATGAATGAAACATCGTAAATGAAAAAGAACTCTAGCAGATCCAATGACCGAAAACGACCGGTTATTAAATGCAAAAAGAAGACCTTTGAAAAGAGCCAAACGACTAAGGATGGACCATTGAAATTATTTTTTGTTGATTGGTTACCAACAATAATTTCAAAGGCCGTTTTTTTGGTTATTTGACTTTTTCAATGGTTTTGCTCCCTCATAGAGGAAACTATATTTTCATGAAAAAATAATTTCGAGATTTTCATGTCAGGATACTCAGAATTGTCCAAAACGTCGAGAAAAATGGTCTAGAAAAAATGTTCCTATGTGTGTGTGTGCATGTATGTGTATAATACAACTTCGAAAATTCCATAGCACAAATTTCGATTTTATGCCGTTTTGAATTTTTTTAAAAAAAGGGCGTGGCCGCTCTACCCTTCGTAAAATTTCGTCTATTTTGCTAAATAGTTGTTTATAAGAGCAGATGCACTCAATGTTGTTTGGTATTGAATTTAGCTCGAATCAATAAAGTGGTTCAGATTTTATGGAGTTCTGAATTTTTCAAAAAATTGTCACTATTGTAATTGTCACTTTTGCAAAACTTGAGATAGCGAGCTCAAATTATGTATGTAAATGAAACAATATCCAACCATTATATATGTACAATTTGGAGACGAACGGTATACATTTTTTGATTTTATGGAATATTGAATTATTTTTTAAAATATACTTTATCACACTTACTTTCGAAAACACTCTAGTAATAACGAAATAGAAAAAGCGAATTGACAACATGTTTATTTATCTAATTAAAACAAGGATGCAAAGTAGAACCTTGCACATTGCTTCCTCATTATTTTTCGCTTTTTACAAAGTTTTCTCTATGAGGAAGCCAAAATTGATTAACCCACTTCCTCATAGAGGTGGCTTTGTAGAATGCAATAAATAATGAAAAAGCAATGTACAAAGTTGTCCTTTGCATCCTTATTTTTCTTTTTTTTTTTTGGGTTTAACGACTGGTCGTTTTTCAAATGAGGCATAAGTCATGTTCCAAAAATGAAAATTCCGCCGAGCCGTGTAAATGTAAATACGTAAAATCATTCAAATAAATAATGCGAACAGTCCTTTAAATGAAAGATGATTCAAGTCCATCAAATGAAAAGTGAATCAAGTTCCTGGAATAACAAATGAATCGAGCCTCTCAAACGAGACATAAATCAAGCGGTTGAAATGAAAAATTCGACATGTCCGACCGAAACTAAAAATGAGCCATCTCGTAAAATGAAAAATTGGTGATGTTTCTCAAATGAAACATGTCAAGTACCTCTGAAAAAAATAGCACGAAGAGTCTGAGATGAAATGGAGCCTTACCTGAATGTGTTAGGTACTTTAACCATGGCAAGTTGATCCTCCGAGTATTCGACCTGAGCTGTTGCCAAATTAATCAAGGCCCGTTCAACGGGATCCTTTTCCTCTCGGAATATGAAGACGTAGGGTCTGCGAACCGCCTGAAAGCAAATTCAATTTGTGTGACATTTTAATTGGCTATTCGACAGAAAAAAAACAATTCCAAAAAAAATGAAAGAATACTAACGACCCATCGCTTCTTCCATCCGTTGGTCTTGTGTTCCAGCACGTTGAGGTATCCCTTCCTCGCGATTACGGGACTAATACGAATCTCCTCGACTTCCGGCACGTACAGCACGAGACTTTCCTTCAGCGGGGATGACGAACCCAGTGGCGCCGGCGCCAACGACGCCGATTGACTCATCGAATCCGCAGCCCCCACCATCATACTCTCCTGGAGCTCCTGCAGTCTTGCGCGCTCCGGCGAACTCAACCTAAAGATGCACGACTTAGAACTGCTCCTCACAACTATCCCCGCAGGCTGCAAGTAACACTCCTTGTACTACCCGAACAAAAACGCCGCAAAGTTTCTTAGTTTTTAGCGATAGTCACTCGATGGCCGTCGATTTAGCGGATCAACTTGGTGAAGAAGAAGCCTCAAAGCAAAAGGAGCTGCGTACACGTCCACAAATATTACCGATAAGAAACGACAAAATTATCAAATAAAACGAGTTTCTAAACGGTATAAAAATGTTAATTACGAAAGGATCAGGAATCTTTTTATTTCCTTGTCTTAAAGACATTTGAAAATAATGCTATGCGCTGTTTTTCGCATCTATAATTATTGTTTTTTTGTAAACTTACATTCAAGATTTTAAAAGACATTACTATTTAATAATTTATGTTAACAGAATGGCAATTATTTATTGACATCGGAAGGTTTTTTTATTCAATCAACTTTTTCAAGTCGTTTCTTATCGGAGATTATTTTGAAAGATTCATCACGGGATGAGCGTTTGCTACTGGGCGTTTTATTCAGGCATACACGGAGGGTTACCTGTTGCTCCGAGGAGATTCCCGGAGACGACGAAGTAGAAGAACTTGAGTGGTTGTATACTGACTCTTGTGATGAGGATGAGACGAGGGACGATATCATCGAGGCGGACATGTCGGTTATCGTATCTTCGCCCGGCGAAACATCCGACAGAACGATGCTGGGTTCCTTGCTTGGTATTCTACCCTGAATAAGCTTTATGTATTTCGTGGCCAACTCTCGCTCTCGCTCCGTCATTTCCCAGGGCTCGTAAACATCCTTTGACGAATTCGACTTGTTGAGCTTCACGGGACTGGCGTGAGCGTCATTCGTCGCCTTGGCCACCATATTACAGACCTCCTGAATCATTAAACACATAGAAATATAAAAGTATTTGAAAAAACATGAAAACTCGCAAAAAAAAAAATGAATAAAAGTATATCATCTAATCTTTTTACCGACTTTGGTCGGTAAAAAGGTTCGTTTTCGCAGTTTACAAACTACGTTATTAATATGTCAAAAATATCTTTCAAATTGCACAAAATTATAATATCAACGTAAGTGCATTTGCGTCCACTCGAATTTCGGGTGAAAACACTTGAAAAATAAAGAAAATCGCAAATTTGTAAACCTGACCCAGATAGACATATGCCGGCACCATGCCGTCACGTGCCGTCATGTACGTCCAAATATGACTGCGCAGTACTTGCATGCCGTGCCATCACCCTATCAACACCGTGCACACACGCTGTGCGCTCAACATTTTTCGGAGTGGCACGCCGTGCCGTCACCGTGACAGCACAGCGCACCACCACCGTAACAGCACGCCGTGCCACACCGAAATTTTTTTGAATGCCATGCGTGCAGGCACGACGATGCCACGGTACCACGACGGCACGACGATGCCCTAGCGGATCCGAGCAACCGTCATTTTGTGGTTGCTTTACGGTCACATACAAGTAACCGTCATTATGAGGTTCATTTCCAGTTGTTTTACCGTAAAACAACTGTAATGTAACCGACAAAGCGACCGTTATTTTGGAACAAAAAAGAACCCGATTGCAACTGCAAAGCGACCAATGTTTTAACCAAAAACAAACTTTAAAGTAACGCAGAAGTAACCGACAGTTTGTTAAAAGTTGTTTTTCGGTTATTTGAAAGATCTTCATATAACCGAATGGTAACTCGAAACGGAACATTGAGTTCATTACGGGTCACTTTATGGTTCACTTTACGGTTACCCGCCGGTCACTAGGTTCCTTCTCGGTTATTCTGGAGTGATTTTTTGTTCCATAACGACCGGTCACTCTTCGGTTATTTTGCGGTTCTTCAGATCCGCTAGGGCGGCATCGTGTCAATACTATAGACTTTAATTAATTCTTTGAGATCTGAAATTCCGCGTTCAGGAAAAACGACAGCCTGCCGGCGTTTCTCTTTTCATCGAAAGAATACAAAAACCAATACCAAGGAGTATCACCTTCAGACGATAGCTCCGTCAAGTGCAGTCGATTCCTAAATGTCTTCGCAGTTTTATAAACACTTTGGTTTCAAATTGCTTGCGAGCCATCTAGCGGCATTATGCGAAACACCGATGTACGATGCAAGTGACAGCGCATCAGTGTTTCGCATAATGCCACTACATGGGAAATGGCTAAAGCTTTTCGCGCAAGCGATTTGAAGCCGAAGTCTCGTTTTTCGAATGTGATTCCTAGAAATGTTTATATATTACAAAACAGATGGTGTTGACAGTTCGAGCGGCCATATTGACTTTCGGCAGATTTACAAATTTGCGATTTTCTTTATTTTTCAAGCGTTTTCACCCGAAATTGGAGTGAACGCAAATGCGCTTATGTTCCCGAGGAGATTGAACCACGCCTGGAATTGACGCCGTTCACGGTCGAATCACGTTAAAAATCACGCGTGAGTTTCGACACTGATAATCCCGGTCGTATCACGGCAGAAATTACGTACCCTCTCATACCATTTGAGCTTTTTAGCTTGCGGATCGTGATTTTGCAATAAAGAACGATAGAAATCACGGTTTAAAGGAATTTACAGTGCCATGGTATTTCGCAGAATCACGGCTTAAATCACAACAGATTTCATTATTCGTTGGGCCGTGATTTTGTCTGTAATATTTTGCAAAAATCACGGACCGAAAGCTCAAAAGCCCCACCGCTCCAGAAGCTTTAGAACGAGGGACCGTTATTTTCACCGTGAAACGACAGTTTTTTTTCGATATAAAAAATCACGCGTGATTCGACCGTGGTCTGATCCGCTAGGATTTATATTATAATTCTATGCAATTTAAAAGATATTTGTACCATATTAACAACGTAGTTTGTAAACTACGAAACCGAACAGCATCCCCATAATAATTTTTATTTTTATTTTTGGAAATAAAGGTAAAAAACAAATGAAAATAACTAAAGAGAAAGAGGATTTACTGCATCGGGCTCAGTGCAGCATTTTCTTTTTCGTTTTTTTTTTGTCAACACAGACGAGGACAAGGAAGGATCTGAAGCCAAGCAAACCTACCGGGGACATCCGTACCTTCTCGCTTTTCGTGAAATCGTGCATCGTCTTGTTACAGAGCGAGACCTTGTCGATTCCGAGCTTTTCGCGCATAATCAAGGTGTGCCTCACCCGCTCGACTTCTTCGAGCCTCGTCAATTTCTCCAATTCCCACTGATGATCGAATATCAAACTATCGCCGCGTGGCCTCCAACCGTGAAGATTTTCCTCGCCTCTGACGTATGTTGAACTCGTGTCCAGTACCCTGCGCTGGCGTCTCTGCACACCTATGACATCATCCAAATTTCCGAGCATTAAATCCAGTCCAAAATATCTAATGTAAAGTTCAGTACACTCAAGATTACTTAAACACAGATAAATATGGTTTCGACCTAAGTAAATCGGGTTAAAACCTGTGTTGAGCATTCCTAATCAATAAAATGTACTGTCAATCCACTTACCCTAGCAACTGAAGATGACATTAGTAACACCAAAAATGACAGATCATTTTCTGCCATCTTTGATGACGACCGAAATGGCGACTACAACGACGGAAATTTTTTAAGTTCAGAGCCTGCATGTCATTAATTCCCAGTAATGATGTGAAAATATCAACAATATGATGACCCAAAGAGTCACCTTGCGGGTTTGTCATTTTATTCGTCAACTCATTATAAATACAACTCGTCAAAAATCACGCAAGCTGAATCAGAAAGAAAGCTTCGCCATTTCTGCCGTCATTCCGATCGTGATCAACATGGCAAAAAATGATTTGTCATTTTTACCATCATAAAGCCGTGATTAAACCATCGCCATTTCTGCTAGGGTAAACACACGAAAATCGATAAAAATCCAGTAAATCCAGTAAAACGGCTTACAAATCGATTGAAGCTCACTAAATATGTTTGTAATTCATCGAAATGTTCACCGAATCGAGTGGAATACTCTTAAATTCATCACAACCGTGCAAAATCCAATAAAATCGATTTTCATTCAAGCAAAACCACTGAAACCCTTCTACATCCAATAGATTGCTTCCCAAAGCAATTCAAATGGACCCAAAACCAAATGAATTCACCTTAACCCACTGAATATAATCTCAGTCCATCAAAATGTTTACTGAATCGAGTTCGACACATTTAAATGCATAAAAATTTAGTGGAAACTAGTTAAAATCGGCAGTATTTCAAAAAAATCAATACCCAAATCTTACCAGCTTCGGAAGAACGACGTAGTACTAATTCATATACGCCGCTCAGTCTGTTCGCCTCCTGATTTTTATAATTTCCGGTGAAAAGGTGTTTGAGCGATCGGGGACCGACTCTAGCATCGCGTCCATAAATAATCATGCTCAGGTCCTTCGTAACGATAGCTGGTCTTCCGCAATTTTCCAACTGTCCGACAAAACGCGTTAACGTCAAAATCATTCGCAACAACAGGCATGAAAACTTGAAAGACAAAAATGTGTCTGTAGGTTTACCTCAAGATAAGCGGAAATTGTCATGAAGATCTGCTCGCCGTACGACGTGACTCTGTTGAGTAAGGCCGAGTTGTGAAGAGAGCTGTCCCAGGCAGCTTCAAATCTGAACATAGACCTGTCGTCGCCAGGAATCTCGAGATACTCGCCGGGGAAAAGTCCAAGCGAAAGAACCGACGAGTCGTTGTCTTCCTCCTCGGGCTCTGGAGTATTTCTGATTCTACCGACCACCAATTCTCTTACGTCTTTCCATCGCAACTCCGACGCATGTTCGTGAACTATTGTAATTCGTATGCGTCTCTGTATGCCTTGATGAAGAAGGAAGAGACCGCGACACGGCAAATCGTCGCTGTGATCGACAACAGATGGAACGTACTCGCCATTTGGCGCTAATTCGCAGATCTCGAACCAAACGAGTACGTCGTACTTGGCGTGTACATGAGAGGTGCTGGGCGAAGGCAGTACCGAGCCAAATTTGGGCGAACGGACTGGTTGACTTATGGGAATCGATGGAGGCAGCATTCGCTTAGGTGGTTGCCTTATGCTGTTACCAACATTTCCATTTCCGGTCGTATTGTTGCTGCAAATTAATAAAGATTATCAATAATTCTCCGTTTTACAGGTTTAAGTGGTAGTTCTTGCAATGCGACTCACTAATCCAGTTTGGCGTCTTTATGAAGTGGGTGCTGTTGGTAATGACCGAAAACCTCGAAAACTATCGGCTGAGACTTGAGATAGTCCACGAAGGACTTAGTCACTGTTACAGTTATCTAAAAAAATCAACGAGCAAAATCAATTTTTACTCCCTTTCATACTTTAACGGGTGTGGAATTCATCACTTTGGACATTTTTAAAATTATAATTGGTATATATATATATGTTGTAATTAGTTATGTTACGTTTTGTAGATGATAGAAGCCTGGTGGGTTTCCCTTTCCTGTGTTCTTTACTGGTTCTGTAGAAAAGGCTTCGTCGTGTCTATGAAGAAAGCTGGAAAAACATTTTGAAAAATGCATAAAGTCGTTTTCAACACTGGTTAAGCGAATGGAGCCTTCAAGTCTGGCTATTTTAGAGTAATAAGAGTTGTCATGAATGTTAATGAAATTACGAAACTGATTGATTCAAATAAATGACTCACTTGAATTGGCAAAATATATCCGCGTATTCGGTAGAAATGCCCATGGCCTGTAGAACAGTGACTCTGAAGGTAAATTCCGCGCCAGGCTGAAGATGATCCGGAAGTTCGTCTTCCTTGGTGTCACTGGAAACGGAGCTGTCGCCTCTGCCAGAGTCAGCGTCGCCAACTTCCTCCTCATCCTTCACGCAATCCTTTCCCTCGGTCTGTCCCTCCACGACTCTCTCCTCCTGCATCATTATCTGCTGATTCTTATCAAGGGTCTGAGCCAACAGTGTCGCCCGCTTTCCCTGACGACCCTGAGTCCCGAACAAATCGTCTTCGAAGGATATACGAGCAGACTGCCTTACGCCACTCGAGTATTCACTGTTTTCCTCTTCTAGAACAAGGATTCGTGAAAGGTATCTGCTCTGGTCGATCTGCCGACACTAAATACTTGCACTATTTTTGAGTCTCAACTTCTAGTTTGCACATGCCAAGAAACACTTTTCTTTTTAAGTCTTGAATACAAACAAAAAACGTTTAACTTTTGTAAATAACATAATTGAATGTCGCAAATCAAAGCTTCCATGTTGTTAATATAAAATACCGAGTTTCAAATAATTTTTTTTTTTTCATATCAAACGAATGTTTGAATTTCAAATGATTCTTTGAATAAAAAATAAATGTTGTGATTGTGTAAATTAAAGTTTTGGTTTTAAATCGGGGTTTCAGTTTTCAATAAAAAATTTGAATGTTTCAACAAACAGAAAAATAATTTTGTGATTTTTAAGTCACACCTACCGACTACTGCTTGCACAGCGACCCTTAGGTAGCCCTTGACATCGCCTTTTTCATTCACTATGGCTACTTTGTGAATCAGAGGCACTGGATACATCAAATTACTCAGATACACAAAGGACCTTTTGAATAAGTGAATATTAGTCATTAGTCTGATTACTATGTTTTACAAGGTTTATTCTTTAATAAAACAATATTTTTTGCTTACCTGCCGACCATGCGAAACCATGGAAATCTGTCGTAAAATGGATCACCACCCGTTATGCTCTCGATATTGTAATCGGGTGATGTTGGTGATAGCTCAGCCTCGTTGTGATACATCTCTCGCATGAGTTCCAATCGTTGCCTAAATCGAGGTGTAATTATATATTTTTCTCAATAATTTCACATTATAAAATGAATACCATACATAGTGATATAGTCAAATAGGACTGTAAAATTGTGATTAAGGAACTGTAGCCAGAAGACGCTGTGCCGCGACATTCTTAGCTCATTCTTTCGATAGTTAGCGTATGCAATTAAATATTATTGACATTTCGAGCTGAAGCTGATCAAGCCAAGCTTAAGCTCGTGCAATCGCGCCATTCATTGTCAAATTGTGTCTCTTAGGCAGGGGTGTCTTGGGATTATTATCAAAAGAAAAGAAACGAATGCTAAAAATCATCGATTAACTTGTGCTGCGTGAGTGAGCCTTGAAATTTCTTCTTTTTTTTTCTTCAAATTTTGAAATTTTACGGCTCGCGATCTAGACGACAAATCGAGTCGAAATAAAGGACGATTTAACCGTCTGAAAACACGATAAAAAATAATTAAAACAAAGAAAACTTAAAAATTGTTCGTAAGATATACACACTCAAATACTTGAATCTGAAATTTCAAGGCGATAAAGAATAAATTGGTAATGCTCCGATGATAAGTAATTTGTTTTATTGTTTTATTTTAATATTTTTTCATTTTCGTGCGCGACCGAGCACCAACCTCGAAGGCAAAAGATTTGCTAGCGAGAACCTCTGATTATGATGATAGACCGTTAGGCATTGGAATATATCCTCTTTCGCCTCCGGACTGCTGGCACTCAAGTCTTCATTGTATATGTGACGCATTAGCTCCAAGCGTTGTCTAGTAAAACGAGATTACTTCCGTCTGTTAGTTGTTCAACATAACTTGGGAATCCCTTAAGGAGATTCGTCCATCGTAAACTAAATTCTAAAAAATTATACTATTAGCAAGTATTTATTTAATCAGTTCTAAGGCAAAGAAACAAATCCTCGATGTAAAATGAAGGTAAATAACAAATTGAGAGGTCGATTTTTGTTTACCCATAAGAAGTTATTATATTTTATTCAAGACAAATAGACTATTGGTTTCGAATTTTTTTAGACGTTTATGCTCACGTAATATTTGTTGCAATTCATATCAACGTTAATATCATTTTTTTTTACGACGAACGAATCCTCTCGACATATTTTACTGACTAAAAACTCGACTTTTCTTGTCACGTCTTTTGCCTTTGAGATGGAGAGTTAGGCACGATTGAAAATTCACAATAAACGGTATTTACACGTTCTATGATCGTACAACATAATTTTTTTCTACTTACCGGAGCTTGTCGAGTGTCCAGTAGTGTGTCGCCCCGTTCTTTGTGTCTTGGACTTCAACAGCAACGATTGTACGTGGAAAAGGTCGCTCCTCGTCTTCGTCTTCCTCCATAGTCGGCAACAAATCGGCTGGCAGGGGCGAATACAGCGTGTCGGTGAGTAGAGTAAATTGAAATTGAACCTAAATTGGCAAAAATATTTAAATTGGTATCTTTTTCAAGAATCGGTTAATGTAATTTATTTAAGCATTAATTACAGAGATGGCTACACCAATTACTGCAGGCAAAGTGTGTATGTATGTTTTTTTTGTTACGATAAATAAGAATTATATTAGAGCTTTCATTCAATTAATTATTCGTAACCGTGAGATCATGTAAAACAAATTTCATAGTACGGGAATTAAAAATAATCGGCGAATTTACATTTTTCATTGAAGAGAAAATAGAAACATCTTAGAAGAATAAGAAACATCTTCTATAATTCGTTACATTCTGGGGAATTTTTTTTACCGATTTTCCCAACGATTTTTTGCCGAATATCAGAGCAGCCCTTGATAAAATTCTTCTAAACTTATATTTATTGAAAAATTCATAATTAACGTTAAAAAGTTTGTCAAGAATTGTAATTCATTGTTTAAATAATGAAGGAACGTTACTTTTTTCTTGAGTTCGACGGAAATGGCGTTAGCTTCCTTGAGAAAGATGGCATTGCCCCAGAGGTCGTCCCTTAAACTGGTAAACTGATGATACTTCCATTTTCTAAAGGCCCAAGCGGCCAGCTGGAACTCGCGCTCGCTCCAGTTGCTCTCTGCGTCAAACAATGGGTTGACTGAAATGCAAGCCATCACCAGGCAAAACAGTCAGATGGCGGAAGTAGGCCAAGCGTTTGTTAATTTTTTTTTTTTTTTCTCAAGATCTTACGATCGCGTGTCAATTAAGCGTGCTTTTTAAAAAGATTATTCATTGGTTTGCATTTTTAATAATGAATAATGATTACTCACCGAATATATCCTCCTCGATGTTGTTAAAGTCCTCGGGTGTGTAGCTGCTGTACATTGACATCGTCATGCTCTGCTCCTCGACTTGTTTTTGAAGTGCGTCTATTCGGGCCTCATAATTCTGAAAAATTAATAAAAATTAAGATTTGCAAAACTGCATTAATGAAACAATATTATAATGTCGATCAATGCTTAACGTTTTCAAGTTTCACTTATAACACGACATGTACCTGATATATTCCATTAGATACGATTACATATGCTTTGGTTTAGTAGTAGTAGCAGTAATCATGATTTATTGACAACATATGAGCCATTCCATCTCCATTCGACCTGATTCTGACCCTCCAACGTCCCGATTCGGCTCGTAATTTTTTGAAGGGTTAGTTAGATCCTCAAATGCACCAGATTTTATTTTTTTATTTTTTCTACACGGAAAAAAAGGCTTGGTTGGAACAACCAAGTGCCTTGGTTATATATAAGCCAGACAATTAATTGGTTAGACGAACCAAGTTATTTGTTAGGCTAACCAAGTGACTTGGTTAGACCAACCAAGAAATTGGTAACGTAACAAATAACTTGGTTGGTCTAACCAATTAATTGTCTGGCGCATATATAACCAAGGCACTTGGTTCTTCCAACCAAGCCTTTTTTGCCGTGTAAGCAAGTTTTTTTAAATATTTTTTAACGTAGCTTGGGATTGTAGTTGACGCAAATCGGTTGGAAAATTCAAATTTACAGCATTTAGAAAATTTTGAAAATATTGTTTTTACGCTCTAACTTCCGCAATTTAAGAGGTATCGGCCTGAAATTTTGTACACAAAAGGACTACCATCAAAACATTATATGTGCCAAATTTGGGGAGAATCTATAGAGTGGTTATAATTTTATTGCAATTTCAATTTTTTTTTAATGTCTTCAAAGACTTCATCTCTTGTAAATTTTGAGATATCCGGCAGCAATTTTCGATATAATTTCACGATTATTGATTGTTAATGATGAATTTAGTCAAAGAAACTATGGATATGTCGGTAAATGTCGATTTTGGTGAATAAGAAAGAAAAAATGCCGTCACGAAAATAAAAATTTTTGAAATTCTTCACAGATTATCTTAAATTTTGTTTACATATGGACTATCATCGAAAAACATTTGAGTACAAATTTGACGCAGATCTGTCCAGCCGTTAAAATTTTACGGCATTTCGAATTTATCGAAAAATCTCATTCTCGCGTTGGCTCGTGGAAATTGCGAGATACCGGGTTCGAATTTGGTCCACATATGAACTACTATGGTACAAGGTTTAAGTACAAATTTGAGAAAAATTCGTCGACACTTCGGATTTTTAGAAAAATGTCTAGAACATAAACAAGCCTGCAAAGTAGAACTTTGCAAATTGTTTAGAAAAATGTCTAGAGCATAAACAAGCCTGCAAAGTAGAACTTTGCAAATTGTTTAGAAAAATGTCTAGAGCATAAACAAGCCTGCAAAGTGGAACTTTGCAAATTGCTTCCTCATTATTTTTCGTTTTTTACAAAGCTTCCTCTATGAGGAAGCCAAAATCGATTAACATACTTTCTCATAGAGGTGGCTTTGTAAATAGCGAAAAATAATGAGGAAGCAATTTGCAAAGTTCTACTTTGCAGGCTTGTTTCTAAACTAACAATATCCCAGCACCCTTTATATCGAACTAACCCTAGTTATAATTATAATTCCTATTGGCGTACATTATACTTTATCAATTGGCCATCAACCGCGGTACTTAAGCCTACATTTTCTTTTTTTTTCTTTATTTAAGGTATTCCGAGCGTAAGATGATAATCTTCAGAATTTAATAATTTTTGTTTAAAAAAAACAGTCCCGGTAACCAGCCATTTAATCATTATTTATCACTTTAAAGAGTGCAATAATTAGTACAGAAGTATATGGGAAAACCTCCCGTCCGCGATTCAACTCCAGATTTCATGAGTCAAATATCTCGATATCGGAACGATAAAATATGCAATAGATACAGCGGATTTTGTTATTCTATCTGGCTTAAGGATGTAGGAGCGCGATGGGGTTCTCAGCTTCCTGAAAAGTGAGAATTCAGAGAGAAATTCGAACACTTCTCGATGGAATAAAAATCTGAAAAAAATCAAGCATACAAAAGGTGTAGAAAAGATTAATTTTGCATATTAATAATTGCAAAATGTTATTAACAAATGGGTGAAAAAAAAATTGATCAATAAATTATCCGTCAACCTAACTTTTTTTCCGAATGATAATGATTCTTTAAATTTTCTGAATACGTATGAATTTTTTCAGAATTTTTTCTAACGTTTGAAAAATGCGGTTTTTTTGCTTGTATGAGCTGTATTCGCGAATCTATTTGATCAATCGTTTCGAAACTTCTTGGGTGTAATGGGTGGTTTTGTGACAAGCACATATGAAAAATTCACGACTTAACATGCATTAAAAAAAAAACGAAATTTCGATGATTAGAAAAAATTATGAAAAAATTCATATGTATTCAGAAAAATTAACGAATCATTTTCATGCGAAAATAAGTTAGGTTGACGGATAATTTGTTGAACAATTTTTTTTTCACCTATTTGTTAATAACATATTGCAATTATTAATATGCAAAATTAATCTTTTCCGCACCTTTTGTATGCTTAATATTTTTCAGATTTTTATTCCATCGAGAAGTGTTCGAATTTCTCTCGGAGTTCTCACTTTTCAGGAAGTTGAGCACCCCATCGCGCTCTTACATCCTTAAGTGCTCCGCTCAAGCACCTGCAAAACCCGCACCTTCACGCTCGGAATACCTTAACATATTTTGTTACGTTGCGTTTGAGTGTGCGTAGATGTGTTTTTTTTCATTATTATTATTCGTATTATTTCTTCATGTACCATAAATTTGAGGTGCTGATATGTTGTGTGTGTGAGATATTTGTGTTTTTTGATTATGTTTCGTCTTGCTTGAACATTAATTAGTTGTAAATTTTCCAATTGAGCAATTGCAAATCGTTTGTTGAGTTCACGGGTTCTTGTTATTATGGGAGTGATGCCTGTTGTGTTGTATAGAAGGTGTGTTGTGAGGATTGTAGCGTGGATTTAATGGGTGTCTGATTTGTGTTAATCTGCGGGTGACGCTTGTTTCAGCAGTTTTCACTTTTTCACTTGCTGACCCGAGTTGAAAATTAGACCCTCTTCAAAACCTAAATGCAGCAGTCCCGCGGGGTAAACGGAGGTTCCTCCATTCCTTTGACACTCATCAAAACCTCTAAAAAGGAGAACCTTGCACATTACTTCCTCATTATTTTTCGCTTTTTACAAAGCTACCTCTATGAGGAACTATATACTAAAAAAAAGACCATGGTATTTCCAACAATAATACCATAGTAAAAAATTTATAATATGTGGAACCATATTTTATAGTTGAATCAGCTTTTATATGGTTAACCGAACTATTGTCGTGAAGTTAAGGAAACTATGCAGTTTGGATAGTGAATCTAAATATGCGCCACACTTAAGAATACTATAACTTATCGTTAAAACTGTAACAATAAAATTATGATATATTTAATACATTTATGAAATCAACACTGAGAGAAAAATATGGTCGGAGTAACCATACTTTTACTATAACATATGTTTCCCTGAGAGGACGGTAATGATTTATTGTTATCGCAACAATAAATATTGTAACCAACGACTAAATTATGATACGAATAACTATTTGTATAGTAGAACTCACTATATTTTACGTGTTTGTCTCATGCATTTTTCTCAGTGTATGGTTATCGTAACCAATAAAAATATAGTTACTATGTACCATATTTCGTAGCTATGTTAATTATTTCTTTATGCTAGTTGCAACTATTCGTTCTTTTACTATTTATAAAGTATTTTGAACGGGTGTAGAACAATAAAGGCATATAAAATTCATTGTCATTTTCTAATTATGTTTATTTATTCCTATCATCCAGTATAGTAAATGATGAGATCGGTTAGTAGTTCAACATATTTACTATTTGTTGCTAGATTCATAATACTTTTGTGTATTATAACAAAGGTATGGTGTAGAGCGAACGCTTGGATGTGGATTTCTTCTTCTTCTTCTCCTTTCCTGCTGGCTATCGCCATCTTTGGGCGGCATGTGCCACTGGATGTGGTTTATATTTATCATGGTCTACCATCACATTCGATTTCGTTGATAAAACGAAGTGTGTATGGCAAAAAGTGTTTTGTTTATAATTACATGTAATATTTATATTTTTACCATATTCACTGATAGTAGTGAATATAGAAGAGCGGGATATCGGCTTAGAGCGACTTTTTTCCCAATACTCACTGTTGCCGCTGGTCAGTTGCGAGTCGGACGTCGGAGTTAGACAAAAATAAGAAGTGACGAAGATTGAATATTCCACCTCTTATATAGGGGCCAGATGACAATTCGCTCGCGAGAAAGTTCTATCCCGTTGGCCATCTATCGGAACCGAGGGAACTAGGCAGGATGCAACTTTAGTCAAAGATAAATGAATAAGATCAACGGAAGGGAAAGCGCCACCATCTTCCGGGAAGGGAGCGCTGGAACACAGTTTCCGCTTGATGTAACCTATTAATTTATCCCGATATTTCCCCTTCCTGAGCAAATCCATCGCACGATCACGAGCTTCCTTCAGTTTGTGGCAGGCGTTCTCATATTCCTTTGCGGAGCGTTTATAGTTATCCCAGGCTTCTTCTTTTTTCTTTCTCATGTCTTGTACTTCCGAAGTATTCATCCAAGGGCTCCATCCGTTAAAGGCCTTATCGGAATGTGCACTTGACGATATTATGTAATCAACATTCGACCACAGGTCCGGGTAAGGTTTATCAAGGCTCAATCCAAGACCACGTGGACTTATTTACTTCCATGGAAGACCAGGTTCGTTTTTCGCTTGGATATCCGAATTGGACGTACGCAATCATATGATCGCTGTTGCCCAATGGCGCTGCAGTCATTACTTGGGGTTCAGATCTGAAGTTCTTGTAAAAAATCAGATCAAGCCAGTTTAGTGGGGACGTAAAACCTTTGCGATTTGGTTCGGGCATACATTGAACGAGTTCCTGATCTCTGAAGAATTTTCTATAGCAGTCGTTAATATTCTTCGTTCTAGGTTCGATCGGAGAGCCCCAATCTATCGATAAGTTGAAATCTCCGGCTATGATAAGTTTTGCATTCTTACCAAATGTACCATCGTTGAAGTCATTCAGACGTTCTTTTAGGAATATCATCAGCTGGTGGTCTACGAATCGAACAGAATTCGGAGGTCTGTAGATTCCGGCGACGGACAAAATCATAGTACCCACTGTGATATTGAGCCAGAGGGCATCGCATCTTGAGAACTCTCCTGGGATGCATTGAATGTTTAAGTCGTACATTGCATAATCATTGATCTGCTCCGCTACGTAAATCGCAACGCCTCCACCTCTCGAAGCTCTATTGGTACTTCTATCTGCTCTTTTCAGTTGGTATCCTGGAATTACGAAGTCATAGTCGCTGTGACCTCTTGATAGATGAGTTTCCGTCAAAATTATTAGGTCTGGCTGAGAAAAAGACACTTCGTAAATGAGATGATCAATATTTGAATTTAGCGTGCTTATGTTTGTGTAAAGCACATGTATGTTGGCCAGAACATCAGACACATTAGGGAAGTTCGAGCTTGAGCAATGCGGCTCTTGTTCCATTGGCATTGAGTTATCCGCCATCGGATCCCAAGGGTATGTCAATCAAACGCTCGGAGAACAGTACAAATCAAATCACAGCTTGGGCCACTTGGAATTCTTGGTTGAATCTTGATCATCTACTTTACAGTTTTTTACGAAAAAAGTTCACCCGTTCGCGAATTTCCTTCACAAATTATTTATCGATTTATTTCTAGAATTTACTGAGTCACAAGTTCCACCCATCACAGTGTTTCAACCGATAGTGTTTCTACAGATGGAAGATCCTACAAGTAGGTAGGAGAGTACTACTAGTCGATACCACTCAAAGATAGTTTTATCTAATAATGAGTCACTATCAGTGGGTTTTCGCTATCTCCTGATAATGTAAAAAAATGCGCAATGAACATTCGCGCAATGAGTATTACGGAACAATAAAGCAATAGTATTCAAATATTTCCGGACGGAGGATTAAAACGTTTCATTTAAGATTCGGGAGGAAAATGTTTTTTTAGATCGTCCGATTGTAGCACTTCGACTCGTACGCAAACCCGCACACGCCGACACATGTTCTTCTCCCTAGAGTTAAATCTTCTCGTTGACAAGAATTTTTAACATTTCACTATCCCGATTTTCTTTTTCTTATTCTTATACCACTAGCGAATATAACTTTGAGTACGCTTATTGCTATTTACCTTAACAAATCGACGGACCGCGGAACGGACCAAAAAACGGACATGTCCATTGGGGAACGAAATGGACCGAAAAAAAAGGCAAAAACAACCTTCTTTGGTTGTAGAAACCAAAAAAGGATCGAACCTTTTTCTTTCGCAGAATAAAAATTGACTCAGTTGCTGCTAACTGAACGGTGTTTTTTTATTTTTGAATTTCCCATTCATAATTATTCTAGAGTTTGGTACAAATGCGGTATTCCATCCCGATTCGACCTGGGTCTGACCCTCGACCTCTCCGATTTGGCTCGTAAATTTTTGTATGATTGGTTAGACCCTCAAATGCACCAGATTTTTATTTTCTATTTTTTCCATGAAAATTTTGTTTTAATATTATTTTTAAATGACATATCGAATGCCATAATTTAAAAATCTGAAGAATACATTGTTGTATATCAAAATTTTCTAGGTTTTTAACCCTGTGGAAATAAATCGGCTATTCAGACCTTTCTAAGTATCTTTTTTTATTGTTATTAGAATAATAAGAAAAATCTAAACATGGTATGACTTTTCACACTTATGTAATTGCGTTTACAATTATAAAAATAAATATCTTGGGAAGTCGCTTGAACAGTGCGATGGACTTTATATTTTCGTCGAATGAGAAGGAGGACAACTTGCTAAATTTATTGCGAGTCAATATATAACATTAAAAACAACCAATTTCTGTGAAAGGAACAGATCGTATTTTCACTTTTATATTTTTGCATAATTTTAGATGCAATCATGTAAATGCTTAATATTACTATGTTTACTTCATGTTTAAATTTTTCTTATACTTCTAATAGACAATCAAAAAGAGTTCGTACAAAATGATCAATGGCCGAGTGATCGAAGGCGCAGATCTACGCCTACAGAATCCCACATATTACATAATATTTTTTAATCATTATCTGCGATCAAATAAGTACAAAACTGATGGATAAGTTTGAATATAAAATTAAAAGTAAACAAAGTAGAACCTTGCAAATTGCTTCCTCATTATTTTACACCTTTAACGAAGCTGCCTCTATGAGGATGTACGTTGATCGATTTTGGCTTCCTCATAGAGGAAGCTTCGTTAAAGGTGTAAAATAATGAGGAAGCAATTTGCAAGGTTCTACTTTGCAGGCTTGTTTCAGCTTGAAAGACTATTCAGAAAAATGCTGAGGAAGCAATTTGCAAGGTTCTACTTTGCAGACTTTTTTTATACCTTGTGTCTCTTTTGCAGAGGTGTTTTATACAGCTATAAATCACCTCTGCAAACACCGTTACATCTAATTTTGATTAGATACAAATTTTTGTCGTACTTTCTCAACTTTTCCGGAAGTTATAGCGAAAATCTACATTTTTTTTTAAATGAAAAATGGTGTAAAATCCGAACGACTTTACCGATCATCACCAAATTTGGTACATGGCATTTCTGAATGTTATTTTTCGTCTGTACAAAATTTCTGTTCATTTGTTGAAATTCGACGTAATTTAGATCAAAATCTATTTTTTTCGAAAAATTCAAAATTCTATAAAATCCGAACCGCTTTACCGATTTCGTCGAAATTCAATACCATACAACATTGAACGTATCTTCAGTTATGAAGAACTATTTAGCCAAATCGGCGAACTTTTACGAAAGTTAGAGCGACCACGCCCTTTTTTCAACAAATTAAAATCAACATAAAATCTTAATGACTTCACATATTTTGGCAAAAATCACAACATTCAAAGAGGGGCAGCTACTCTACTTGCGTGCCAAATTTGAGCCGGATCGCTCGAACGGTTACCGAGTGAGAGGAGATTGAATTTTCGAAGCCCAGCACACACACACACACACACACACACACACACATACATACGGACATTTTTTCTAAACCACTTTTCTCGACGTTTTAGGTGATTCTAAGCATACTGACATGAAAATCTCGAAAAAAAAAAATTTCATGAAAACAAAGCTTCCTCTATGAGGAAGCAAAAAAAGCCGTTTCATATAATATGCAACACCGACAATAGTTATTGCAAGCAACAAAAAGGTCGGCCGTTTTTCCGTTTCCGCAACGAGAAAAGGACCCCAAGTATTAACAGGAAAGAGCAGTTCGTTTTGATGTTTTTACGGTCCACGGAAAAAAAAATTAGTTGCCATAATCAAGAAATGAGTTGACACAACCAATCGATTATTCTATTTATCTTACAACTCAAATGGTAATACCAACGATTCGAATGGTAATACCGACGATTCGAATGATAATACCGACGATTCGAATGGTAGTCCCAACGATTGGATTAGTTAACCTAACTTAATCTCGCGAGAACTAATCGTGAATAGTTGAGGTTACTATTCGATATGGTTGAGGCAACTAATTTTTTAGACATCGTGTACAACAAATCGAAAATGTAGTTGCCACAACCAAACATTTCTTTCGGTGTCCGTTTCATTCCTGAACGCACGTATTCGTTTGTGATCGATTTTTTCGGTTTTTACCCTAAAAGGCAGCGGTCGCACTAGACTGCCTAAAAAAAATACTTTTTTCTTTTTTACTTAACACATCAAAAAACTATATTCTAGACCCTAATATTGGCACGCAGATTCGTACGAATTTATTTGGAGGTGGCGCAACGACCTTTTGTATTGTCCATATTTGATTAACCCGTAGAAAATCAAATCTTTCCTTTTTGATGGATGCCATTAATTTTTAACACGATGGACGGTATTATGTATGGTATCATTTGATAGCATGAATAATTGCCTTAAATTCCGTGTATGGCAAAAAGGTTTAGGCCGCATAGTGTCCGAGATATTCAATTTTGCGTAAACAGATGTTTTTTGCTTGTCCAAAAAACGGTTACATAAGACAAAATGGCATCTTCTTGATAGGAATACTGTGAAAATTTATATAAAATCGGTCAAGAACATGTAAAAACTATCATTTATTTTTACATTTAGCATTATTTACAATTTAGCCTCATTTGTGATTATTATTTTTATTATTATTATTTGACATTAAAATGCTTATTAAAATGTCTAATCATTTTTTATCTACTATAAACGACCGAAATTCTCGGTTTATACTATAATAGTGAGTTTTGTAAAAAGAAAACATCGCGTGAATTTTTCGAAGAGTCATGAATTCACATTTCCACCCAATTTAAAACAAATTGTTGCAAACAGAGAAAATGAAAACTCTTCATATCACGTTCTATAAAAAATCCGCACGGTGTTTTCTTCTTACGAAATTCACTACTATCCCAGATAGAAAAACGTGCCGCACGCCGTGACGTAAAAAATGCGCCATGTACTGCAGCATTAAGCTGCATTACTAACGGCACGAATGCGGCCACTTTGCCTGCACAGTTCCGTAAACGCTGTGGCGCTACACAGCGTATCAGGACTTTGCAGACACATTGCCGGCATCAGCACACCGTGCTGCCAACTACGCAGCTCAATGCTCCAGTACATGTCACGTTATTTGACCCCCAGCGTGCCGCTGCGTTCCGCACTTTTGTCGGCATCCTGCCGAGATTTTTCTATCTGGATATGGTATAAACCGGGATTTGCGGACGTGTATAGTAAAAAAAAAAAAATTATTAGACATTTTAATAAGCATTGTACTGTCCAATAATAATCACAAATGATGCTAAATTGTTGACCGATTTTATACTAATTTTCACGGTGTTCCTACCAAGGAAGATGCAAGTTTGTCTTAGGTAACAGTTTTTTGGAAAAGTAAAACCCCTCTGTTTACGCAAAATTGAATATCTTGCACACTATGCAGTCGGAAATGTTCTACTGAATCAAAAGATTTGTGGGTGAAACTTTCTTTTTATGAAAAATGTAATATTCTTGATATTACTTCTACGATCGTATATTTTTATTATTAAATTTAATACAAAAATTATGTTATTTATAACAATATTATAGGATATGAAAGAAACATACGGGATTTCGATCGTAAATTTATAATAGTGCTTCGTAAATTCGCGAACCAAAGTCCGTATTCGGAACGACAGGATTTTTTAAAATCGTTTTCAATCGTTTTTTTTTTTTCTAGGGAGTGTTAATCAAATGGGGAATATAAACAGCCGTTGTGACATCTCTAAAAAAAATCGTACATAGCTTTTCTTTCACAAGGGTCAACATTAGGGTACATACTATAATTTTCTGGTGTGGCAAGTGAAAAAAAAAGTTTTTTTAAATTTACAGACACACACGTTACGTTACGTTAGGGTATGTCTATGGAGAAATGTTGATTAAAAAAAGAAAATATGACTGACCTTTCGTTGCTCCTCGAAAAGTTGATCAGCCTCCTCCTTTTCCTTGCGGAATTGTTCCTCGAGTACCATGAGCCGCTTTTCCATTTCTGCTTTCAGATCGATGCCCTGCTTCTCAAGCAACTCGATTTGCGCGAAATTCCAGTCGACTGTCTCGCCATTTGCTGGAGTTTCGGCCGGTGAACTCTTCTCTCTGCGCTCACGAACTGCAGCCGAAAAAAAACCACAAGTAACATCCCATAAAAGCTTCGAAATTAACTTACGAATTATCAAGATTTTTGCTTCCTTCTAAGCTTTGTCACCGTGCATTTCTTATATTTACAAAAAAAAGTTCGGATCAATATGGTGTACTCTGCCACAGGGATGGGCACATTCGAGTGAAAAAGTATTTAAATACACGATTTAAATACTGAATGATTTTTCACTCATTATTTATTTTCGCTTGAAATAATGAATGGTTTCTCTCCCATTATCTTTCCGAGTTCAAATAATGAGTGGTTTTTCATTCATCATCTCTTCTGGTATAAACAATGAGTGTTTTTCCACTCATAATTTATTTTGAGATTAAATGACAAGTGGAAAACCACTCATTATTTACTTCGAGTTTAATAATTAATTATTAAGTAATTATAAAGAAATATTATTGATTATTATTAAATATTATTAATTACTGTTAATACATTTTTAATTATTTATAGCGTTTTTTCTCGTTCTGGTAACCCCCTCGTTATTTAAACTCGAAATAAATAATGAGTGGTTTTCCACTCAGCATTTAAACTTGGAATGAACGATGAGTGGATAAAAAATCATTATTTAAACCAAAATGAACTGTGAGTGAAAAACCACTCATAATTCATTTCGAGTTTGAATGATGAGTGGAAATCCATTGATTATTTTCCTTGGAAAAGATAATGAGTAAAAATACATTCATTATTTAAACTTGAAATAAATAATGAATGAAAAACCACTCATAATTTGGACTCAAAAAAATAATGAGTGGAAAAACATGCATTCTTTTTTTTTTCTCTAAATACATTTTGCCCATCCCTGCTCTGCCAATACCAATTCGACCAGCCTCAGACGCTGACCCCCTTGGATGTTATTTATTATTTTTTTACGTCTTCACTGGTGCCAATGGAGTACGGTAATTATATTTTTTTTTCATTTCTTCGACTTATGTTTTTTTCTTTGGTTTCCTGGGCTAAAAACTTTCAAATGCATATATCTTCTAAAATATAAATCGGACCACGAAAAATATAAGTATCAAAGTTCTTCGTTTTGAAGTGTACTTTCGTGTGACTATTTTTTATTTTTTTTATTTTTTCACGTCTCTAAATCGGGCTTTAAGGTATTCCGAGCGCCTAGGTGCGGGTTTTGTGGGTGCCTGTCCGGGGCCCCTAATATCCTCGAGCATGTACCCGACTAGAAATCTGGTAGGGCAGCCCTGCCGTCACATATGGGCCTGATCTGGCATGGATAAGTTTGACCTGATAAGGTGTACCTTATTAGGACCGGATCTGGCATAGGAAAGGTTGCCCTGATAAGGTGTACCGTATTAGGACCGGATCTGGCATAGGGAAGGTTGACCTGATAAGGTATTAGATATTCAGGTCCAGATCTGGCATAGATAAGGTAGACCTGATAAGATGTACCTTAATAGGACCGGATCTGGCAAAGGGAAGGTTGACCTGATAAGGTGTATCTTATTCAGGGCCAGATCGGGAAATATTAAGGTAGACCTGATAAGGTGTATCTTATTCAGGGCCAGATCGGGAAAAATTAAGATAGACCTGATAAGGCATTCCATATTCAGGCCCAGATCTGGCATAGATAAGGTAGACCCGATCGAAATATTGGTGGAATTAAAAATATCAATTATAAAATCAAAATATCGCATTCAATATGTTTTTCATTTTAAACCCGTCATTTTGAATTTACAAATTTTAAGTTCAAATTCGTAACTAGCTACATTAAAAACTGAACTATTATTTTAAATAAATAGTAAATTGAACTATTATAGAAATACTGTACGAGATATCCACATAGTCGGTTTGGTCTAGTGGTTAGCGTGCTCGGTTAGGTAGTTAGGTAAATAGGTAGGTCCCGTAGGTCTTAGGTTCAAATCCCGCGTCCATCACTTCTCGAATGAAGTTACGAAAAACCGTATCTGAAGACGAATTGTTTTTTTTTTTTTTTGTAATATTAATAGAATATTATTGTTGATATTGCGGCATAATGCCCTAAAATTAATAATTAATTTTTTAATTTAATATAAAGATAAGTATATGTATTTATATCAATGATTATATTTATCAAGCCCTTAGTTTGCAATCTTTATCAGGCCCTTAAATGGTTATTTTTATCAGGTCCTTATGTGGTAAACTTGACCTGGCCCGGATGTGCCAAAGCGTTACATTTCCAATCAGGGCCGTATAAGGTAGCCAGACAGGGGCCTTGGATTTAGAATCCGGTTACCAGGCCCGGCCCTGATATTCCCCATAACTGAATTTCTAGTCGGGTAACGCTGTACCACCGTGAAATTATTTGAGAATCTTTTTAAATGTCCGATTAAACTCCCTGATGCACAAAATATGCAGAATTTGTGTTTTTGAAAACAATTTTTGACTTTTTCAAATCTTACGGGCCTGAGCCTTCACGAACGATCTGACAACGCTGTTGTGGCGTACCGCGTGATTGAGCGCCATGTTTGCAGAAGGAGCATAAAAACAATAGCTGCGTATGTCGCAATGTGACAGAAAATCCAAAACGCGCTGGCCGCTAACCTGACAACCTAACAACTATTGCTATTTCCTTCACCCCTATCACTATGTATTCGATCCTCTATTCTATTCATTATATTATTTTTATCTCTATACATCAGGTATGGACATTCATTCAATGAAAATGTGTTTGAAATACTTTCATGCCCACACTGTAAAAGAAACTTGAAATTTAATGCACAAGTACTGGAAGTTTTTATGTACAAACCGGTGTACGAAATTTAATAAACAAATGCGATGTATAATTAAGATATGGTACAGTAATTTTTATAATTTGCACTAAAGCAATTTACTGTAACTGTAGATTATTCTTAAAAATTACACTTTTATATTCAATATTATTGACGAGTTCATGCATAAAGACTTCCAGACTTATCTATTAACAGTGTAAATAATTAAAGATTATTAAGCCTACTAAATAAAAGAAATCATTGTAAAAGAATTATTCATTTAAATTAACCATAATCATTGCAAACATGTGAAAATGTTGAGTTTTGCCTAATAATCAATCATATTTATCTTATACAAACAGTACTTTAAATACATTTTCATCGAACGAATGTATATCCACGCTAAACACAGTACGTCAAATGCATTGGACTAATTGCATTATTAATGTGAATTTGTAACCTGAAAATGAGACTGGCATTAACGTCAAATATTTTTCAATTTCGCGCGCATCGCCGGCGAACGTCATAAGCACAGCTGACGATGTACTTATTTTTCATTATTGAAAATTAAACAAAACAATAAATATATATTATTATCAATTCTTTCAAATTATTATTATTATTCTATTAAGTACAAATGAAGTATAATAACAATAAACTGGTCATTATATTTTTTTTCTTACACCGAGTAGCGGGAAGCCCCACTGGATGCGAACTTTTTACATTAGTCAGCTTTCCCACGCCGAATAGCAGGGCACCGCACATCTATGAAATGCGCGATGTCCTGCATCTTTAATGTCTGTATTAATGCGCCGTGTCTTCAGCACTACTTGTAATTTCCTACATAGTCAGTCTTACTCCGGGGGCAGACTAAGCTGGTCGACCCTCGTCAACAATTAACAAATTTAAACATTATAAAACTCAAACCATTAAAATTAAACTCCCGTGAGTCAAATTTATAATAATTGTTAAAAAAATTTATATAATTATTCAATCACCCAGTCGCTTGCTCCAACCCTTGAGGCGGCACAATCTGTTCAAAAATGGAGAAGCAAATAAATCAATTTTCTTTTGTTGCGTCTGTTCCACAAAAAATAATAAAATAAATTAAAGCCATGACGTAACACGGAGAATTCGAACATTGCCAATATGCACCCAGAATAAAAATCTTGTTAACGGGACGGAAATAAAATTACTTATTTGGATGCCGACCTACTAGACTTCTATTTACCTCAAATATATATTTTCATTTCAATATACTTATTGAATAGTAAATATATTCAAATTCAAATCTAAGAAATATTTATATGGGCCGGCAATTATATGATGATTAAAAAAAAATTGTATTGGGATATTCCTCACTATGCCTTAGAAGCTCAGAAAGTGCCTCCCGCTCAGCAGATTGCGCGCAAACCAGTGCGCGGCTAAGCGGTCACCCATCCAAGTTATGACCGCAAATCATGCTACTTAACTCGATTTGAAGAATATATGATTTTTATATACGACAATATACGACAAGAATTAAATCAAAACGATAAATATTGCATTTAGAGACATTCGTAGTCCATCAAATAAAATGCATTACGCATACACATTTAGTCGATTGTAATTTCCTTGGGATGAACAAAAACGTGTATTAGAGTTAAGTTTAGTTTTTGATTGTTAGATATTATTAAAGAAACGTTGATTTGAATAACTGAATCTATTACAGAGAAATAATGTCGAATGATTAAACGAAATAAATATATATTGGATTGAAAGAAAGTTCTAATTGATTTTAATGAAGAATATCCAATACATGTATTTAGTCGTTTTGCCTAGATCTTTTTTTCGGATTTAAAAAGATTTTAGTAGCAATAAATAAAATATTTTTTTAGTGTCCGCTGCACAGTGAAAGTTGATTGAAATAAATAATATTCGTTGATTGAAATAATTAAATGTTAAATAGATAACTTTAGTTAATATTACTAAAACTTTTTTTTTGGGTGCGAGCATTGGTTTTGCGGCAACCTGTAGATGATTAAATAATTTTCATTTTTAACTTAAGGTAGTCCTTTCGAATAGTGTCGAGTTCGCATAAGTTTTCGAAAAATGAGAGGGAATTGCAGACACTTCTCAATAATACAAAAATCTGAAAAAAATCATGCACATTAAAGGTGTGGAAAAGATTAATTTTGCATAATAATAATTCCAAAATGTTAATAACAAATTGATGAAAAATAAAATTATTCAACAAATCTTTAGACAACCTAATTTTTTTTTTCGGTAAAAATAATTCCTCTATTTTTCTGAATACGCATAAATTTTTTCAAATTTTTTAATTCCCTTCGAATTTTGGGATTTTCCCCATGTAAAAAACCGAAAAATTCAAAGTGAATTAAAAAATTTGAAAAAATTCATGCGCATTCTGAAAAACGAAGGAATTATTTTTGCCGAAAAAAAAATTAGGTTGTGGACAGATTTGTTCAACAATTTTGTTTTTCATCAATTTGTTAATAATATTTTGGAACTATTATCATGCAAAATTAATCTTTTCCACACCTTTAATATGCATGTTTTTTTTTCAGATTTTTGTATTATAAAGAAATTTTTGCAATCCCTTTCATTTTTCGAAAACTTATGCGAATGCGATACTATTCGAAAGGACTACCTTAAGCTACTGCGACTCTTGGTCAGCTCCGCCAAATCTCTCGTACAGAATTGTGCCGCTGTACACTGATCCTGGCAAGCGAAAATACCCAAACAGCGAAAATCGTAACATATGATGTCCAGAAATGGCCCTGCAACGCCATCTTCGTGACGTCGTATCATAAAAAAATTAACGATATTCATAGAATTAATAATTATTGCTAATTGTTAAAATAATACCCTATGGAGCCGCCTGAATGAAGTTGTCGTTTAGTAACATCGATATCCGGGCAGAAAAAGCCTGTAAATAGGGCCCTAATTATAACGCCACCAAAAAAGAGCGTCCCATTGTGAAATGTTTTGAAAAATCGAAAAAAATTGATTTGGGAGTATTGATTGGGGAGTATTTTCGATATGAAAAAAACCTGGTCCAAGTTTCCGAAAAGTCGTTATTCACGTCTTAATATAAATAAAAAAACAAGATATAAAAGTGAAAGAATTTTTTCTCCTGACTGCGCTGAAATAACGTGATTCCGTCCCTGAAAAGCGGGAGGAAAGTCGCCGATATCTGACCGCGAGCAGTGCGCATGTGCAGCGGGCAAGATATACGAGCCAAAACTCCCTAGGGCATCTCGCCCCCTATTTTCGCCCACTCACTTCGAGGTTCCCAGCGGGACCGCCGCGCACCGCGGCGCACGCGCTGCGATCCTCGCAGCGCGCAAAAACAGGGGCCACAATGCCCGAGCGAGTCTTGCCTCGTATATCTTCCCGCTGCCCATGCACACGGCTCACGGCCAGGTATCGTCGAATTTTTCCTCTCGCTTTTCAGCGACAGAAATAACGTCATATTTCAACGCAATCGGAAGAAAAGAATCGTATGCTACACGGGAGGGAGCGCAATTTTCGAAAAGCGAAAATCGCGCTCTTCCCTCCCTTGTAGCATAATATACTATTTTGTATACCCACATAAAAGTATACTTTAATACGAAGTCCGGTTTTAATTTTGCAAGATATAAACATTTGAAAGTATTTAGCGCAGAAAATGAAAAAATAAATAAATCATAAGTCGGAGAAATGAAAATTAAAAAATCTAAAAAAGGAAACATGAGCGTATTGGCACGGGTGAATACGTAAAAAAATACTGAACAATATCCTAGGAGGTCAAGGTCTGAGGCTGATCGGATAAGTATGGGATGTCCCATGAGTAATACCGATTGTGCACTTATTTGTTTAGATTTCTTGGATATGTAAAGTACAACTTCTTCATTTAATCGGTTTTCATTTTCGACACAGCTTCCTGTATGTAGAAGCCAAAAGTGATCGATCTTCTTCCTCACTGAGGTAACTTTGTGAGAAATGAATAATAATGAAGCAGCAATGTGCAAAGTTTCACTTCGCATTCACGGTTTTGTTTCTTTGCTTCTTCGAAGTTTTATTTTTGTACAAAAATAGTGAAAAAACTTCAAGAAAAGTAGTGTCCAACAAATGTCCTAATACGTGTAGCAGGCTTGGAAAATGTAAACCTCTATATATGGAGCGTTCCATCCCGATTCGACCTGGGCCTGATCCTCGACCTCCCCCATGTGACTCGTAATTTTTTGTAGAATTGGTTGGACCCTCAAATGCACCACATTTTCATTTGTAATTTTGTCTATGCAAATTTCTTGTTTTATATCTTTTTAAAGTGACATATCGAATGCCATAATTTAAAAATCTGAACAAATTCTGAAAAATACTTTGTTGAGTATCAAAATTTTCTAGCTTATAGCCAAAGTAGGGAAGATTTTTCTTCATATAGTTTTTAAGCTTTATTTATTTTTTAAATTAAAAAAAAATAAAATAAAAATCAATCTACTATGGACATCTTGTCAAACAACAAACATTTCTGTATATGAAACTGAATTTTTCAGAATTTTTTCAGATTTTTTAATTATGGCATGCTGATGCAAGAATGTGGCTTGTATGGTACTGGAAAAGTTCTAGTTCAGGAAAACTTGAAGAATTCCTAAAAATCTGAAAAAATTCTTTTAAAAAACCGAGTTACATAAATAACCATTTGACCAGTCGCTCGTAGTAAATTTTTTTCTACTTTATAATAATCTTTTAAAACAAAAAAGCTTAAAAATTATAAGAAGAAAAATCTTGCCCACTTTGGCTATAAGCTTGAAGATCTTGGCATTCAACAATGTATTTTATTTCACTCAGTGGGTAGAACGCGGTTTTACGCACGCGAAGCATGCGTCAAACGTCGTTTACACACCTCGTAAAATAAAATTTTGTACGATACTCATGCGAAAAACGTTTTCTTAACTCGTGTGATTGAAACACTCGCCTTCGGCTCGTGCTGCAAATTCACACTCGTCAGAAAAAGTTTTTTCGCACTCGTATCGTAATGTACTATTTCAGATTTTTTAACTATGGTATTTGATATGTCACTTTAAAAAAAATATTTAACAAAAATTTGCATAGAAAAAATAAAAAAATAAAATCTGATGCATTTGAGAGTCTAACCAACCCTTCAAAAAATTACAAGCCAAATTAGGGAGGTCAAGGATCGGACTTACGTCGAATCGGGATGGAATGCCCCATATCAAGAAAGACTTTATCAAACGAGCTAAAATTTAGTACGCCGATAGAGCAGTTATACCTACTCCTTTCTATGTAAAAAAGAAACGTGCATAACTATAACGCGATAGTTGCACTATTCGGTCAGAATTGATAGTAGACTAACGATTTTTTCAAAAGTCTGTGATTACTCCAGCTGCTGCCAGGTTTTGGCTAATAAGCTAAGTAAATAGCTCTCTACAAAGAAAGTCATGTTAAGGTAGTTCTGTCGTGAAGGCAATCCAAACTCATATGCATGAATTTTTGACATGTTGTAATTTAGCTATTCAATTTTACTTGCACAAAATTTTGAAGGCATTTACCGAGTATTTGAATGGACAATTAAAACTTGAAAATCGATCTTTTTACACGGCGCTCACGGGAGGACTGGAAAAATTGATCTTTAAATCGAAAATTAACATACTTAGATCAAAGATAGAGAAAAAATAAAAAGTACTACGGATTCGCAAATTATTCAGGAATTGATGCAACATGAAAAAAGATGAAGTCTCCGGAATAATGTTTAATTGAACCAAGATCAAAGGGCACGATACCGGGCCAAATGACGTTTCCTAACCTAATTATCGTAAAAATGAAGTCAATTCCGCACTAAACATATCAACTATTTAAAAATAATCCTTTTAATTTGATTACGACAATTTCGAAGGATTTTCGATTATTTTTTATATTGTTATTGAGGTAGTCAAAGTGATGCGCATGATTATTTTTTAATGTCATATAGACTCTGAGATTTATGACTCCGGCGTATCGACAGAACTACCTTAAACGGCGGTAGGTATCGAAATTGGGCAAAAACTATAAAGTGATTCGGATTTGATAGAATTTCGAATTATTCGGAAAATAGAAGTTGTCGTCCTAACTCAGGTCAACTTTGACCATTTGTGCTCAAATGTTTCTACTATGTGGACATTTGAGCACAAGTAATCCCTAGCGGATCTGAAGAACCGCAAAATAACCGAAGAGTGACCGGTCGTTATGGAACAAAAAATCACTCCAGAATAACCGAGAAGGAACCTAGTGACCGGCGGGTAACCGTAAAGTGAACCGTAAAGTGACCCGTAATGAACTCAATGTTCCGTTTCGGGTTACTATTCGGTTATATGAAGATCTTTCAAATAACCGAAAAACAACTTTTAACAAACTGTCGGTTACTTCTGCGTTACTTTAAAGTTTGTTTTTGGTTAAAACATTGGTCGCTTTGCAGTTGCAATCGGGTTCTTTTTTGTTCGAAAATAACGGTCGCTTTGTCGGTTACATTACAGTTGTTTTACGGTAAAACAACTAATATTCAGCTGTGATAGATATGAAATTTGGCGAAAATTGGTAGAGAGGTTGCAATTGTATAGAACTTTGAATTAATTAAAACAAGAATGCAAAGTCGGGCCTTGCACATTGCTTCTTAATTTTTCACGTTTGTCAAAGCTTTCTCTATGAGGATACGAAATTTCGAGAGTTTTTGTTTTATGCAAGGAAGAAATTTGCTTACCTTGATCGGGATGATTGAATCTAAATACGTGATTTCGTCCAAGAATCACTCTGGATCCAGTTTTGAGCACGATTGGCTCGGAAATTTCGCGTCCATTGACATATATGAGTGCTCCTTTCTTGGGCATTAGAGTGATTACACCCTCGTGATTTTCAAAGACGCAATGCTCGCTGAGAATGTGAGGACCACATAACTGAATATCCTGAGGAATGTTAGCTTCGGCAGAGCCGATTCTGGTGAAACCGTCTTTAATGTAGTAAATCAGACACTCGGACATGAGTGGATCTTCGTTGAGATTCACCAGATGAGGAGTTTTTTTCGGTGAGAAAACGCCAACGGTGACACCGTCTTCTTTCACGGCCACACCCATTTCAGCGAAGACAGCCTCGCGTTGCAGACGTATTGACTCGGTTCGCTTCAGTTTCTCTTCCCACGTCTCGTTCAATTCTGAATATCATTCACATGAATTACCATCTTACGTATTAACGCGCTGATTAACCCTTGTATAAGAATTGTTAATAATAGTAATTAAAAATGATCATCGGATATTTTAATCCTGCATTGAGACTTCGTAATGTATACATGAAGCTTCAGACTTCATTGGACAATAGGCAACATTAGTTCTTACTATACAAATACAATCACAGCTGGTATCTGAAAAAAAATCGATTGATATTTGCCAATGCCCGATTTTGTCTGATTTTTCATCCAGTTTTTAAAAAGCGTAAACCGTGATGTAAGTTCGATTATTACGAGCAATAACTCGTTTTGTATATTGAATAATTCATTATCGATTAACCGTCTGGATTTTTAATAATATTTGTAGTTCGAAAGATAGAACCATGGTTATCATATCCTAACCTAGCATCAGACATACAAATGGCTGTAACTTTTGAACAACTAATACCATAAACGATCTGGACGATCAATCCATTAAGGATCTTCCGATAATCAAACTGAGCCATTTCTCGTCATAATTCGACTATTAATAAGTTTCATCCTTTTGAAAAAATTCACGAACAAACATGGCATCGGGCATCTGCATACATCAGTCGATTTTCCAATCGAATTACGGCTGCGACTGTACCTATATAATAACAAGTGATTGTCCTACTTGAATAACCGCTCGGAACTGTAAACCACCATAAATTGTAAAACCCTTTTTCAAACATTTAGCACTGATTTGACTAGTCTGAGGCAGAAAGTCTCGTTAAAAGCTATTACAACTGTAACATTCAAACTGTACCATTTAGACTTAATTATTTACACTGGGAAAGGAGTTTGTTAACAGTTAACAAATCAAGTGTTAAATATGGCGAAACGAACCATTTAGTTATTGGTACTAATATATGTTCAGCCAAATATGATTTGTTACCCTAGCAAGTCGTGTCACCGATAACAACCGCAAAAACGACTGACGTCGTTTTGTGCAAAAATGTTACGGCAAATCACTGCAAAACGACCGATATTATTTCATACTCGATTGGTCGTTTTCTCGCTGGTTGACGAACAAACGACTGCAAAACGACCGACCTCATTTCATGTTCGATCAGTCGTTTTACGTTTAATGACTGCAAAACGACCGATCTTTTTTCATTTTTTGGTGAACTAGGGGTAAATTGCGGTTAAAATTCCCGACTAGAAATCTGGTAGGGCAGCCCTGCCGTCACATTTGGGCCTGATCTGGCATGGATAAGTTTGACCTGATAAGATGTACCTTATTAGAACCGGATCTGGCATTGGAAAGGTTGCCCTGATAAGGTGCACCTTATTAGGACCGGACCTGGCATAGGGAAGGTTGACCTGATAAGGTATTCCCTATTCAGGTCCAGATCTGGCATAGATAAGGTAGACCTGATAAGATGTACCTTAATAGGACCGGATCTGGCAAAGGGAAGGTTGACCTGATAAGGTGTATCTTATTCAGGGCCAGATCGGGAAATATTAAGGTAGACCTAATAAGTTGTATCTTATTCAGGGCCAGATCGGGAAATATTAAGGTAGACCTAATAAGTTGTATCTTATTCAGGGCCAGATCGGGAAAAATTAAGGTAGACCTGACAAGGTATTCCATATTCAGGTTCAGGCCTGGCATAGATAAGGTAGACCTGATCGAAATATTGGCGGAATTAAGAACATCATTTATAAAATCAAAATGTCGCATTCAATATGTTTTTAATTTTAAACCCGTCATTTTGAATTTACAAATTTTAAGTTCAAATTCCTAATTAGTTACGTTAAAAACTGAACTATTATTTAAATAAATAGTAAATTGAACTATTATGGAAATACTGTACGAGATATCCACATAGTCGGTTTGGTCTAGTGGTTAGCGTGCTCGGTTAGGTAGTTAGGTAAATAGGTAGGTCCCGTAGGTCTTAGGTTCAAATCCCGCGTGCATCACTTCCCGAATGATGTTACGAAAAACCGTATCTGAAGACGACTTGTTTTTTTTTTTTGTAATATTAATAGAATATTATTGTTCATATTGCGGCATAATGCGCGGAAATTAATAATTAATTTTTTTATTTAATATAAAGATAAGTATATGTATTTATATATCTATGATTATATTTATCAGGCCCTTAAATGGTTATTTTTATCAGGTCCTTATGTGGTAAACTTGAACTGGCCCTGATGTGCCAAAGCGTTACATTTCCAATCAGGGCCGTATAAGGTAGCCAGCCAGGGGCCTTGGATTTAGAATCCGGTTACCAGGTCCGGCCCTGATATTCCCCATAACTGAATTTCTAGTCGGGTTGCGGTGACACGACTTGCTAGGGTATAGCTATTAACAAATGCCAGCGAGCTTCATTTGGGACAATTCAATATTATTTAGCTCAACTGAGATTCAATAAGAATAACTAAATGGTGCATTTCGCCATATTTAACGCTTGATTTGTTAACTGTTAACAAACTCTCCTCTCAGTGTAACTGTTTGGACATCACAATGTGGACACTACTACCATTCCCAGATAGAAAAACGTGCCGCACACCGTAACGTCAAAAATGCGCCATGTACTGCAGCATTAAGCTGCATTACTAACGGCTCGGCGCGCTTAACGGCATCAGCACACCGTGTCGTCAACTACGCAGCTTAATGCTGCAGTACATGTCACGTTAGTTGCCCCACAGCGTGCCGGTGCGTTCCGCATTTTTGTTGGCATCTTGCCGACATTTTTCTATCTGGGTTCAGAATTTACTGAGAGTTCACCATTTCGTCTTTAACATTCGAACTTCACCGTTCGGAATCAATCCTTGGCGAGTCGATGCAACTGTAAAACTGCACAACGCTAAATAACCAATGTTACGATTTCTATTTTACCGGCAATGAGTTTTTCCGATGCTTGCAGCTGATCGACCGCGTCCTCGGCAAACGTTGAGGTCGGGTGCGATGGAATTCTCTGGCGCGATTCCTTCACATCCTCCTCGCGCTTGGACGATTTAATTATCACCGGATCGTCTCCTGAAAAAACATTTGAAAAATCATTAAACGAGATCCTCGTTATTAAGGATAACGAAAGGCGTTATCGCGTGTTTACATCGAAAGCCAATAACTGGGTGCTGCTTGCTTGATTTTGCACGCTACAACACGGCGTACGTGTTTTTCTGCCATGCAAACCTAACGTGTGAATTTTTTTTTTCTTTTTTCTTTTTTATCATTTGTATATTTTGATTTTGTATGATTTTATAAGCTTGATTAAAGAGTAATTGTAAAACGAGGAAAGCTCTTTGCACGCGCGAGGGACGAAGCTGGTATAAACAAGAAAATTTAGCGCTTTAAGAAATACGTGTGTCATATATATACTGAAAAAATAGAATATCCTCGTGTGTGTGTGTGTGTGTGTATTTTTTTATTGTCAAAAGACGCTTGTTTCTTTGCCAGCAAAATCAACTTATTGCATTCTCTTCGATTACTGTGTGCCTGTCTACTTACTAGATTCTTTCTTTTCATAAGACACTTTGCCATCTGGCCCTACGTCGAGCACAACGGGACCGGGGACAGAGAAAGAAACAAGAGCAATTGTAAGTTCCGAGATCTCGTGACACCCCCACCAATCGGCTCTCTAAACGACCTTAACTTATGCAATAGCGAACATCCAGACTAACTCGCTCCGATATACGAAAAAAAATTCATAAAGAATTGGCAAAACATAATTTTCTTTAACTTTAAAAATCAAAGTTGATCAGCCTTTTTATAATGATGAAAAAAGTAGTTAACAAAATTTTTATCATGAAGTTAAGGGTACCACGATATCTAGAAAAAGGCCTTAAGGAAATATTTTTATTCATTATATTATGTCTTCTAAAACATACTTGTTTGAGTGGCAAGGACGTAAAGAACAAATTCTTAACGAGTGCTCACCTATTGCTCTGCACACGAGGCAAGAATGTCCTTTTCAGTCGACCGTTCAGAAAAATGCGCTTTTCGCAAGCCGTCGCTTGTGGAAAATCGCACTTTCCCGACGTCCTACTGACAAGTTTCGTGCAACATTCGCGTGTATGAACTTGGTTTATCTCTAGTGTTGAAATGTACTATTACGTCCGTGCCCCACATTTTTATTGTCTGTGTATGCTATCAAAAGATCGGACGTTTGGTTGGGATCTGATTTAATCTCCAAATGACAATTTTAGAGCAGCGTGCGTGAAAAGTGCCTTTTGGAGGTTAAAGCAAAGGCACTAATAATATAAATATGCTATTTTATAAATGCTTAACGCAGCTATTTTAAAGAAACAGCTCGTCAAAAAATTTTCGTGCCATTTTTAAGTAACTCAGTCCCCTTAACGACAAAAAAAAACTTGAAAGAATGTGGTATATCGAGGACTAATCCTACTGATGATTATTACCAATAATTATAATAATCAAGTAAGAATAATAACTCACCTTCTTGAACATCGATACCCTCTTGTTTAAGCAGCTCTCGCAACTTCTGTATTTCCTCTTTGAGCTCTCGAATGAGCTTCGCGTTAGCGTCCTCATTCACAATAGCCTTGCAGACAATCTGCTTCGCCCTGTCGGCGTATCTGAAATGTGAGCAAAGAAATATTTTCATCAGAAAGCGGATATTTGAAGGAAAATTGAAGTAAAAAAGAATAATAATTTACCGGAGAGTCGATAGAGTCTCGTCGTAATTTATGTCAGCAGGACTAACGGCCGCTATCATCGCTGTCTTTGAGTTGCCGCCAAGATTTTCGCGAAGCAACCACGTGAGCACGGAGTCTCGGTAGGGTATAAAGTCAGCCTTCTTCTTCTTTTTGGTCGCCTGTAGTATGAACCAATAATTAAATGAACTATGTATAAACAGCGCTAATAAATTAATTCCGTACTAAAATTTATCCACGTGAGTATGCAATTATTTTTAGGTAATATTTCACTTTGTTCACTTTTACTCTTTTATTTAAGACCAAAAACGAATTTTTCAGAGGCTTAGTTCACGATTTATCACAATTTAAAATCGTGAGGTGAGAATTTGCGACGTCTACCATAGCAGCGAGTACCATGGCGTCCTTTTAGATGGCGTTAACGTCACTACATATTTTTTCGTCGCTTTTCTCAGTAATTTTTTAACAATTTAAGAACGACTGGACATACATATTTGATATAAATGATTTTGTTTCGTAATTTTTGTAAGTACATTAGTCTTTTAGGAAGTATCCTACAGATTGCTACCTATAGGAGCGTTTTGATCTGGCAAAGAATACTTAGACTTACCGCCTAATAATCCAAAGTTCGCCCAAGCAATACGATAGCAGAAAAAGCAGTAATATTTAAAAACAATATCTATTCTAGCCCTTTACTTGAATAACATATAATTCATGGCTGTACTTACAATTTCGGCGAGGGCACTGATTACTTTTCCAAGTGTTGTCAAGCTCTTGTTGATGTTCGCGCCCTCTTTGAGCCGCGTACCTTTTGCGCCGGTCGAATCGGCGCGCTCCGAACCCGCCAGATCGACTAACGATATTTTGCTTACTTTCTCGGTTACCAAACCCGTCGTACTGTCCTGCCTCTGTTGCGTAAAGAAGATCGTAAAGACTGCGTGCGATCTGCTCGACGTCTCATTCATGTTCGTCGCCGCTACGGTTCTGTAATTAAGAATTTAAAAAAAAACTGAAATTTTTTATTTCCGACTACGCATTTAAAAAAGAATATGTATGAACTTGAAATATCTGTAATATATATTATTACAGATATTTCAAGTGCCTCGATATTGTGATTATTAAGTACAACCAAGAAATAATTCATTTGTTATTCCACATCTACGCGACCGATCGACCATGGGAAATAGGTAATCTTTATCGTTTTACAATAATACTCTATAATTGTGTTATGTTTTTATGCGGCATTGTAAAAATTGACATATTTATTGGACAGCTTAAAAAAAAAATTCTTTACTCGCAACATCTAAAAACTATAGTATGAACCGTTATTATATTGATTCTCATGAATAGAAAGCTTCGTACGAACTTTTTTTTACAGGTGGCACAATGGCCTTTTGTATTTCCCATTTGATTAACACGTAGAAAACCGATTTTTTCGTTTGGAGGGATATCATTATTTTAGTACACGATGGACGGTGCTATGTATAGTATTTGACAGTTTAAACGATTACTTTCAATTTTGTGCATCGTAAAACATTTTCGACCGCACAGTTTGAAAGATATTCAATTTTACGTAAACCGATGTCTTTTACTTTTCCAAAAAACAGTTACTTCAGGTAGCTACAGCGGTTCGCACTAGTCAAATCAGCGCTAAATTTTGAAAAATGTTTTTCCAACTTCTGATGGTTTAATTAATACTTCCGAGGAATTTCACATGTAGCAGAATTAGTTCTTAATATATAAGTACATTCAGAGCCGTGATTGGAATAGAAAATTGTCATGTTTTTCCTTGCAGTTTTTTTAAAAAGAATAACCCATAATCGTGGTTCAATTATGACGAACAATATCTCATTTTGATTATTGGAAGATTAATCTTAATCGATTAACCGTCCAGATTTTGTATAGTATTAGTGATTCAAAAGTTACAGTCATTTGTATCCCTGCTGTTAGGTTAGGATAAGATAGTCAAACGGTTGCATCTTTTGAACTACTGATGCTATCAAAAATCGGACCGCCAATCGATTGAGGATCCTCCAATAATCAAAATATTTGGAGGATCAAGATATTGCTCATTATAATTGGACCATTATTATGGTTTATTCTTTTAAAAAACCGCACAAGAACACGTGATAACGAACATTTGCAAATATTGGCCAATTTTCTATTTGAATCACGGCTGTGAAACTACTTATATATTAAGAACTAAGCCTGCTACGTAAGTAACTCCTCGGAACTGTTAATTAAACGAATGGAAATTGTAAAAAGGTGTTTAAAAATTTAGCACTGATTTGACTAGTGAGGAGCGCAGTCTACCTTAAGACAAACTGGCATCTTCCTTGGTAGGAACACTGTGAAAATCTATATAAAATTAGTCAAGGACATGTCAAAACTATCCTTCATACAATTTAGCCTCATTTGTGATTATTATTTGTATTGTTATTATTTGACAATAAAATTCTTCTTAAAAGGTGTAAACATTTTTTTTTTTTTACAATACACGTCCAAAAATCTCTGTTTATACCGTAATATTGAAACTTGTAACAAGAAAACACCGTGGGTTTGTTGTAAAAGGTGGTATGAAGATTTTTCATTTTTTCCATTTACAGTAATTTGTTATAAATCGGGTGGAAGTGTGAATTCATTACGCTACCTCTTGAAAAAATGCATTCTCTTTTTACGAAACTCAATATCATAGTATAAACCCGGAATTTCGGTCGTGTATAGTAGAAAAAAAATGATTCAACATGTTATCACAAACGAGGCTGAATTATATGAAGAATAGTTTTTACTTGTTCTTGACCGATTTTATACAAATTTTCACAGTATTCCTACCCAGGAAAATGGCAGTTTGTCTTATGTAACCGTTTTTTGGAAAAGTAAAAAACATCAGTTTACGCAAAATTGAATATCTCGTACACTATGCGGCCTAAGATTTTACATGATACATGGAATTCAAGTTAATTATTTAATCTATCAAATGATACCATATATAGCACCATCCATCCTGTTAATGATATCCGTTTAAAGAAAAGACTTGATTTTCTACTTGTTAATCAAATGGGAAATACAAAAGTTCGTTGCGCCACCTCTAAAAAAAATTCGCACAAAACTTTTCTTTAACGAGGGCCTATACTAGGATCCAGACTATAGTTTTTTGATGTGGGAAATTTTTTAAAAGTTTTTTTTTGAGGCAGTCTAATATTTATGTCGGAATTTTTCATGCGTAAATTGTTATAGGAAATTTAATATCCAAGATTATGTTAAATTAATAAAGCTATATTAGACAAGTTCAAAACCATGTTTAATTTAAAGGTACCATTATATTACTGTATTATTGTATATTAAATTTAATATACTGTTTTAAAATAAAAACTTTCGACAAATGTACATTAATTTGCTGAAAATTTTGACAGTGGATTTAAAAAGGTAATCTGTGAAAAACAAGAACGATCTTTATTACCTGGCCTTATTTCCCTCGTCTATAAGGTCGTGAATGTCTTCATAAGACATCACGGCGAGTTTTGAGAGGTCCTCGACGTACGGACCGAGAAGTGGATGCTCGCGAACTCGCAGATTTCCCTTGTTCTTCGGATTCAACAAATCGCGAACACGCTCGCAGTATATTTCCATGTAGCTCACCTCCACTGAGTGCTTTAACTGCTCGCTCGAATTTCTGCTTATTTTGCGAAAGAGATCTTTGCAGATTTGAGGGATAATTCCCTCTTGACCCTCTTCCTGTTTGCCCATCATCGTGTAGGATTTTCCCGCACCGGTTTGACCGTACGCGAATATGCACACGTTGTATCCTGTTGAGATTTTTCATTTTTCCAAAAATTGCAATATTTAAAGATTTGGAAAATATATCTTTCTTTTACAATATTAATCCTACCTTCGAATGCATGTTGCAGCATTTCCTCTCCGATATCCTTGTACACCATAATTTGCGACGAATAATTCGAGTCGCTTGGCTGAACGTGGAAAGTGATATGAAAAAATTAATTATAAAAATTCGAATAACCCGAAATATGACTTATTTGGGGCATTATACGCCGATCTATATATAGTTGATTATTATTTTAGTCATTTACCCCAATGGATGGAGAATGTTCCATTTTTTATATTTAAATTTCTTTTTTAATTTTCTTATTTTTACAAACGTTTTTATTTAAAAATATTTTTCATCGCATATTTCACGCACTTGTCAATTTCTTAAAATCGCTCTAAAAATTGCGCTTAAAAACTTTCGCATGCACGTATCTTCTTGGATATAAGTCGTCTCGTAAAAAAACCTACATAAAAGTTTTTCATTTTGAAGTATACTTTTATGTAATTTTATTTTTTTTTATTCTTTAACTCCTCCGAAGCATTGATTTTTTATTAATAAACATTAAAATCGATTTTTCAAAAACTTGAACATTTTTTAGTTTTCTGAAAAAATCTCGAAAATACTACTCATAATACGAACATTTTAAGCATAAACGGTAGTGGGACAATCTTTTTTCTCGTTTTTTTTATGCGAGTTCAAAAATTAAATAAAAAATTTCAAATCTCATAAAAAAAATTGGACAGAAGTTTCGGAAACACTTTGGGAGAAAAAATTGGGAGTAGGATATATGTTTTTTATTTTTTAATGAGAGTTGGAAAAAATCGAAAAAGAAAATTAAAACTCTCGTAAAAGAACACAGAAAAATTGTCCCACTCCCAATTTTTTGTCTCAAAGTGGGACAATTTCTTTTCCAAAATTTTATGAGAGCTTTCATATTTTATTTATATTTTAGCCTCTCATAAAAATTCGAAAAAACGATTGTCCCATTTCTCGTCTAGGCTTAAAATTTTTGTTTTTATGAGTAGAATCTTAGAGATTTTTTCGGAAAAAATAAAAGATGTCCAAGTTTTTGAAAAATCTATTTTTATATTTATTAATTAAAAATCAATGCTTCGGAGCAGTTGAAGAATTTTTTAAATAAGTTTGCATAAGAGTATACTTCAAAATGAAAAACTTTATATACGTTTTTTACGATACGACTTATATATACAAGTAGATACGTGCATTCGAAAGTTTTTCAACGCAATTTTTAGAGGAGTTTTTAAAAATTCACAAGTGCGCAAAATATGCGATGACAAATTTGAGAAAAATGGAGCATCCATCCATTGGGGTGAATGACCAAAAAAAAAAAAATAACTATATCGACGATGATCGTGGTAAAAAGTGGTCCGATCGGTGTAAAACGCCCCATTTATAAAGCAAAAAAAAGTTATATATCGTATTTGACTTACGTCCATCGAGTGATAGGAGTAGTCGTAATTGAAGCTTTTTACGGCATCTTTCGTACCGGGTGGTGCCTTCGGATTGACGATAGCTATATAATAAATAAAAGTTATGAATAATTATATTCCAGCCACATACAAAAACAATGATGCAAAATATAACCTTGCACATTGCTGCCTCATTATCTTTCGCTTTTTACAAAGCTACCTCTATGAGGAAGTGTGTTTATCAATTTTGGTTTCCTCATAGAGGAAACATTGTAAAAAAGAAAAATAATGAGGAAGTAATGTGCAAGGTTCTACTTTGCATTCTTGTTTTAATTAGATAAATAAACATGTTGTGAATTCGCTTTTTCTATTTCGTTATTCCGTTATTTTGTCATTATTAAAGCGTTTCCGAAAGCAAATGTGATAACGTATATTTTGAAAAAATAATTCAACATTCCATAACATCAAACATTTCGTACCGTTCGTCACGAAATTATACATATATAATGGCTGAATATTGTTTCATTTACATACAGAATTTGAGCTCGCTATCTCAAGTTGCGCAAAAGTTACAATAGAGTGATAATGTCAATTTTTTTTAAATCCAAGATTCCATAAAATCTGAACCACTTTACTGATTCGAGCCAAATTCAATACCAAACAACACCTGAGTGCACCTGCTCTTATAAACAACTATTCAGCAAAATAGACTAAATTTGACGAAAGTTAAAGTGCCCACGTCCTTTTTAAAAAAATTTTAAGCGGTTTAAAATCGAAATTTGTGTATATAATTTGTCAAAAACTGCAACAATTAAAGAGGGGATGGTGCTTCACCTGTGTACTAAATTTTAGCTCGATAATTAAAACCATTCTTCAGTTATAGGCGATTGAATTTTCGAAGTGGTATACATATACACACACATACATACATACATACGGACATTTTTTCTAGACTACTTTTCTCGACGTTTTGGACCGTTCTGAGTATCCTAACATGAAAACCTCGAAAAAAAATTTCATGAAAACATAGCTTCCTCTATGAGAAAGCAAAAGAAAAAAAGAATTAACGAAGTGGCCTTTCGAGAGAAAAAAAATTGCAAAAGTCACCATTTATTTATATATGTATCACTTTGAAAAAAGAAGCTTTTCAACTTGGAAACAAATTAGTATTGAAATGTATTCGTCAAAATGATGTCACAGCAATTATTTCTGTAAAGGCTGAAAGGAGCGAAATCGCAAGGGTGGCGAGGGGCGAGGGTATATATACGGTTCGACGCTTCGGCTGGGTCACCTCTCACCGGAGGCACCGATGCACTTTATCGATCCGCAAGCTCTTTCGAGAACACGAGAAAACCGTGGGGCACCACCTCTCTTCCAACCAACATCGTTTTTTTTTTTTTTTTTTTTAATTTCTCATCATATTCGCGTACAGCAATACTTACAAGTGGTATTTCCGGTCATCTCGATAATGCACTGTGCCTCTCGACATATCTCGCGGTTGTTGAAGGGGCGAACCCGCACCGCTACCTTTACCGACGACATCTTTGCACCCTTCTTCTGCAGGGGCAGCTGCGTCTCAAGATCTCCTCACTTTTTCAGACTCTGCAACACATAATAAAATATTTTAAAAATTAATTCTGCAACAATGTATTTATTAAGCAAATATATTTTTTTTCTCCTCTTTCTTTGCAGAAAATAATTTTTAGATATCGTTCATTTATTTATAGAAATATTTATTCATCCGTTTATCGACGTACTTTTATAAACAATGAATTTGCAATTGTTTTAGCCTTTGATAAAATATTTAAAAAATGAATTCGACGTCGATGTATTTATTTACCACATACAAGTTTTTATTTATTTATTTTTTTTTGCAGAAAATAATTGTTAGATATTGCTCATTTATTTATTTCGATAGAAATATTTGTTCATCCATTTATGTACGTACTTGTGTAAACAATGAATGTATAATTGATTTAGACGTCAAAAGTAGATATTACTTAATTTGTATTTTTGATTTTTGATTTTTTTTTTCGCCATCATGATATTTATTGTCAATTTTATTATTAAGTTTCTTTACTTTTATTTAAAATAAAAGAGTTTCAGTTTCTACTGCCTTTTGGTCACACAGTAGCAATGTCTGCCTAAACTCGTTTTTACTACTGGTCGTCTGACCAAACAAGAGATGTATACCCAAGAGTCAACAACAGCGAGGCACTAGGCTATTCCATACTTGCAAGCACTTCCCCTCTCCACTTTACCCGTTCGACAACATTGTGGTAGCTCCCAATTTTACCGATAGACAAAACCCTCGTGAATTCAACATAAAGTTACAAATTTTTAAAAACAATTTCTTCAGAATAATTATTGACGATCAATTAGGACAGAAACTATTGCGAATACATTGCACTAACAATATTTTCCAAAATTTCAAATTCAACTGAGCATTTACAAATATCATTTTTTAGATTTATTCAATTAACTTTTTTTTCATCAAGTTCAATAATATCTTTCTTCATAATTATTTTCATCATTTTTTAAAATTTATTGAATGTAAACACTTTTTTAAAATTAATTTCTATAGTATTTTTCTTCATAACTCATTGTTAAGAAAATTATTGAAAAACCGTCTTATTAGGTTTTAATTTTTAACAAAATCTATATTTATTTGGATGTCGACTAATGTCATTCTTTAAAATTTATTCAATGTAAATATTTTTTTCTATTATTTTTTATAGTATTTTTATTAATAATTCATTGCTCAGGAAGTTATTGCAAAATCGTCGTACTAAGTTTTAACTTTTAACTAGAGTCTATATTTAATTGAACGTCGACTAATGTGATTTAAAACTTATTCAGTACAATATGTTTATTTTCTTGGATTTTTTAAAAATAAATTACGACAAGTGCATCGTAGATTAATTTTTAAAGAAACTTGACGATGTAAAAATATTTTTTAATCTGTTTTGTTAAATTGTTATTTTAATAATTCTATCGAATGAAAATTAACGATTACATTTGAAGATGTAACGGGATGCGCGCGCGCGATTCCGCACGTCTGCAACACTATGTTGTGCAAAGTGCTCGAAGGATTGATTTTCCACATTCAATGAGCAACCGTAGAATCAATGCCTTGAGCTACAGTTTCAGGACATTTATACGTATCTATGAAGATGGTGGGCGATAGCGGTGGTGGAAAATTACGTCTCTGCACTTACGCCCACATCATTATTGGCTTTCAACGATACTCTGACAGTTTGGTATTCAATTGTCAAAACACAAAATGCGAAGCTGCAACCTTTGTAAGGTAATTAACGACGACCCGCACGTCGAGACCGAGCATTTTCTCGCTCATGGCACTGGAGACCTCATATGCAAACTAAAACACTCCATACAACCTTCTATGCCTCAAATGGGGTCACAATGGCTCCGAATTAAAAAAATACATACATATATTAAATAAAAAATTATTATCTATTTTTTATTTAAAAAAAATGATCTATTAATTAATTAAACTATTAAAAAAATAAAGCTTCAATAAAAAAAGCAATTTTCAATATGATAACAAAATTGTTTGTACATATTTGGGCAAAATTTATTAGAGAATTGGGTAAGCACAAGAGATTATGAGTCATGCAAAAACGATGTCATCTTTGATCGATACACGAGCACTTCTAAGGGCGTCGCGACTGTTTTGGGATGTGAAGGTTGACAACCTATTTCACGAATTGCGAGATAATCAGCCATAAATATTTTCCTCTTTGTTGATTAGAAATCCATTTTGAAATATTTTCATAATACTAGTAAGAAAATTAGGCACTGTTGTCTAATATACATCGGCAATCCAAAAAACATTGAGTCGAGTGAGTGACCCAAAAAAAGCCAGTAGATTTTGGGCTCTTTTTGTGTCCCATATTATTCAAGTACTTTTTATCTTAAAGTTCAAAGGAATTCGTGTTTATGGGCCATAAATATTTTTTTAGTGCCATAAGTACGGATACGTCCTTAATTCTGAATAATATCCGTTAAAAATATCGATTTACACTATTTGTCATATTGTCGCTTGCAACCCTAAAATGGCCCACAGAAATGTGTTTTTGTGCGCCATAATAGGTCGCCTATTATTTGGCTCCGAAATAAATTCTCATCACTATTCCACAGAACCAGAAAACTAGAAAATACTATTTAAATAAATCCCATAAGTTTATTTTTACGACCATAAAGTTGACTTTATGAGACATCGACCTTCTGGGCAACCACTTATCCCATATTTCTCGTCTAATATTCTATCCATCCAGCGATCTATCGACTACTATCTAAACCACCAACCAAAATTCATTATATCATTGTGGCCAAGAGGATGACCCGTTTTCACGGCATATATCCCACATTTCTCATGGTCATGAGACTTGACCAAAAGGCCGTTTTTCGCAACCACATGTCCCACATTTCTCATATAATCTCCTAGCCATTCTGCGATCTATCGACCAATGTCAAAATAGATTTATGGGGAGTCTTTAAAAATATTATTAAACAAATCGTAGGATGAATATAAAGATTGGAAGAGAAATATGGGTTAATGACTGCGGAGAAGGGCCTTTTTGGTCAGACTCAGGGCCATAATGACATGACAGATATAAATATATGAAAGATATAAATCTATCATGTCATTATGGCCTAGAATCTGACCAAAAAGAACCATCTTCGCAATCATATATCCCACATATCTCGCCCTAATCTCCTAATCATCCTACGATCTATCAAAATAATATTTTTAGAAACTCCCCATGAGTCTATTATAAAATTATGGCCATGAGTCTGCCAAAAAGGGCCTTTTTCGCAATCGCATATGGCCCATTTCTCATTCCATCTCCTATTCGTCCTACGATCTATCAAAATAATATTTCGAAAATTCATCATAAATTAATTATGTCATAATGGTCATGAAATTGTCAAGAAAATGTGTTGATTTTCGTAGCCACATATTCCACATTTTCACAAAATGTCCTATCTACCCGCTCGATAAATGTATTGCGCATTAACGCATCAAAAAAAAAATGGCCAATTCTGTGTCAGCCATGATCTCTACTACCCCAACGTGTCTGCCATTAAAAAAATAGTTAAATTCTAGCTTATGTCTTTTGGATTTCCAAGGACGCAATCCCCTTTGTTGTGCAGGCGAGGCTAAGGTAGCAAAAAGCTGGGAAAGGCCTTGAACGCTCGCGAACTCTTCACGGAATCATGGGAGTAGAAGAAAACAACCCCTAGAAGCAGAGAACCAACACCAGCAGCAGCAGCAGCAGCAGCAGTAGCAGCAGCAGCGTTGGTAGCCTGATCGATCCATGCGTGGTGCCAGCATAGTAGTATAGACCAAGCCCCGCGACCCAATCGAGATAACCCAAGAAACCCATCATCCCTCAACAACATAAAATTTAAAAAAAAGAACGAAAAAAAAAATCTTGGAAAACCAAGACTCGACTCATCTGCGAGAAAACATTGGCTTACCCCTTTGTCCTTCGATCTTCCGATTCGTTTTTTTTTCTTATTCACCCTGCGACGTCACCCTTCGGCGCACCTCACGCTCAACGCCCACCAAACACTTGGCACACTCGCAGAGATAGCGAAAGAGAGAAAGATAGAGAAAGCTGCCACAGACTACGAATCCACTCCACAATAATCACCCCCTACTGACGTATTAAAAAACGTCCGATACGAACAGCCGAGCGATGATTTATCGCGCCACTCGCGTCACAACGATTTTTTTCAACGTTCCCCGTCACCGCTATCGTGGACATTATTGCATTTCTGTGTGTTTTTTATGATTTTTGGTTAGTTTTATTGTAATTTTGTTCACTGGTGAATACGGCGGAAACAATAGCAAAAGGGGAAGGTCGTACGGCGACTCAGCCCGACTGGAGGTTGCCCCTAGGTCGAGCGATCGCGATCCTAGCGCGTTTACGTTCCAGCGGCTTTTTCCGCAAACGATATTCTCTGAAATTGGTAGGATGATTAGGGGTGGGAGATGACCGCGCGTGCGCTTTAACGTCACGTGACCCGAGGTAAGAGGTAACGAAGCGCGAGTCATCGACAATGTCCGATCCAACTACACCACCGCAAAGCCCCACGATACTTCTTGCTCCCTTAAGAAAATCAATAGCTTTCCCGACGGCGACGCCGCGTGACGTCACCCGACGAAACGATCGGGCCAATGCGAAGTGGCGTTTGTGGGTGGGGGGCGCGGCGCGTTTGTCCGACAATTCCTCAGCCGTTCAATCGATATACAGATAGCATACACACACCACTGTCGAACATTGACGACGTGTCCCGATAATCTCTCACTCAATATCCTAGTTTTTTATTTATTTTGTTTCATTTTTTTTTCTTAGATTCGCGTAGGTTGGTAAAGACATAGCCCGTAGGGTAATGTTACCCCTATTTTGGACGGAAATGTAGATTTGGCAATGGGAAAACCACATAGTGGCTGGTGACTACTAGATTATGTTTTCCATTGGCAGAACTTTGATGGGTGCCTTTGGCTCTTGCTCACTAAGTTGAATGAACTTTCATTGATTTTCTCTTCCATTTTTTTGGCATTGACGACCCATTGGCTTGCACTGGAAACCCATTGAATGGTTCACTAACTGGTTATTAGGGTGGTCCGAATTGTTGCCTTTTATTTTGTTCCCTCATAGAGGAAGCTTTGTTGTCGTGACCATTTTTTTTTTTTTCGAAATTTTCAGGCCAGTACAAATGTTACAGCATTTCTAATTTATTTGAAAAAATCATTTTAATGCTATAACTTTCGCAAATTAAGAGATATTGGGCTGGCATTCTGTGCATAAATGGACTACCATCAAGCCGTGATGTGTACCAATTTTGGCGAGCATCGATAGACTAGTTATAATTTTATTGCACTCTCAATTTTTTTAATGTCTGCAAAGACTTCAACTCCTGTAAATTCTAAGATATCCGGCTGCAATTTTCAATATGATTTCACGATTATTGATTATCAATCATGAATTTAGTTAAAGGAACTGTCGATATGTCGGTAAACTTCGACTTTAGTGAATAAAAAAGAAAAAATGTCGTCACCGAAAAAAAACTTTTGAAGTTTGTCATAATTTCAACTCAAATTTTGTCCACGGATGGACTATCATGGAAAATGATTTGAGTACAAATTTGACGTAGATCTGTCCAGCCGTTCAAATTTTTGGCATTTTTTTTTAAATCTCGTTCTCGCGCTGTATATGTCTAGAGCCTAAAAAAGCCTGCAAAGTGGAACTTTATAAATTGCTTGCTCATTATTTTCGTTTTTTACAAAGTTTCCACTGTGAAGAACCCAAAATCGATTAACATACTTCCTCATAGAAGTAGCATCGTAAAAAGCGAAAAACAATAAGGAAGCAATTTGCAAGGTTCCATTTTGCAGGCTTTTTTCGACCGGGCACGTTAAATTTTATGAGGAATACGGAAAAAAATTTTTTTCCAAAAAACTGAGACTGTGAAAAATATTCAGAGGTCGCTATCAAAGTTCAAATGTGAATTATTTAATTACTATGCGTATTCGTCGATAACTGTTTTTGTCAATCGTACACGGAGAAAACGTTTTGCTAGGGCAGCAATCTTTAAGTCTTAATCTTAAAATCTTTTAATCGTAAAATACTGATAACATTACATTATTGCTAGCCTAACCCAAAAAATCAGTTGATCTTACAAATCTTCTTGCCGGTTAAAACATCTTTTTGATACGACAGCAAAAAACGTATGCTATCACTATAATAACAAAAGATTTGCTGTCACCAATCAAAAAACTTCACATATCATTCAAAAGAAAAAATAGACGGAGACTAGATGAGATTAGATAAAATTTGAAGATCGCTACAGAAATTTGAAACTCGTTTTCTTTATTTTCCAGTCATGCCTACTAGAATAATCGTATCTCTGGGATCTATAGCTTTATGGTTATAATTGGGCACTGAAAAAAAAAACTTTGACATTATCAAGAAGAACAAATCGAAAAAGCTGCTGAAGATCGGATTAAATTTGAGGTTGCTACCGGACGCTGAACAAATTTTTGTTCCTTATTAAGTATAGATTATTGAAGTAACCTCTACTTTCGTGGCTATAGCTAAAAAAATCTGAAGTGGTCATAACTAAAAATTTGGAGTTTGCTACCGGACATTCAAATAATAGTTTTTAATTGTACCTACACTTGAAATTATGGGAAAAAACTTTGATCACGAGTTTGCAGGTTATATTCGGATAGATCGTATCAATAATGCTTTCACTGTTACCTCAGATCTTTCAATTTGCAACACAAAAAGTTTAATATAATGTAAAAAGATAATAAAAACTTGTTTGTTGATAGTTCTCGATGGATTCACGTTCAATTTATGGTGCCATATTGCTACTGCCCGTCAATATCTTTTTTCAAAATAAAAATTCAGTAATTTACATACATTACTTTCGTAATTAATTTTTCCCAATAATTATATAAAAAGTATCATGCCCTACATTATATTTGAGCCGTACATTCTACTGAAAAACTATAAACTATGAATTTTTTCAGATTTTTTAATTCACTTTGATTTTTTTTTCTTTTTTATATGGAAAAAATATGTGAAAAAACCAAAATTCAACGTGAATTTTAAATCTGAAGAAATTCATACGTATTCAGAAAATGACGAATTATTTCCATTAAAAAAAGTAGGTTTCGAGTAGATTTTTTAATCATTTTTTTTCATGAATTTGTTAATAACATTTTAGAATTATTATTATGCAAAATTAACTTTTTCAGTATCTTTAATGTGCACGAATTTTTTCAGATTTTTATTCGAGAAGTGAATGCAATTCCCTCTCATTTTCTCGAACTTATGCGAAATGAATACCGAACGCAAGGACTACCTTAACTTAAACAGAGAATCATATAATACATTTGTAAGGGCTAATAGTAGCGGCGATTATATCAACGAATGTAATAGATATCTATATTTATACACAAATAATACGACCTTCGGAATTCACTTTCGCGGTATGTATATATTTAATAATAATAGGATGTATAAATTGACGCACGAAAATAGCAAGTTGTTCTAAGAGATATTTTCATCGATCTTTCCTTGCTTTCATGCAGTACTGTTGGAGAACTCTTTACAACTCCTACTGCTGACGACGACAAATGATTCGAATTTAATAAAAAGGATAAAAATTTGTGTATGGTCTATAGATCGCATTTTCTATTAACATACCGAAGTAGAATTTGGGGCATTACATCAGGCGTGAATCTGGCGCTGCTAAGGCTCTATCAGGCCCTTCCCTAGCACCCTGGCAAACAGTGTCACCGACTTTTAACCGTGTTTTAAACCAGTCTCGATTAACCCCTGTTCCACCCAGTTTAATTGACCTTTTAACCGAAATTGTTATTTTTAGCGATTTTACTGGTGAACTAACCGATTGGAATCGACATTCCTACCGTATTTAAAAAAAATCAATTTTTTTTTGTGAATTTAACCGATTTTAACTGGCAATTTACCGAACGGAACGTTTTTAATCGGTTAAATTGTCGGTTAAAGCCGGTGAAACAGTGGGCTAATTGAGACTTATCTTTTCTCGGTTAAAAAGTCGGTTAACTTCAGTTATTTTCGGTTAACACTACGGTGACGCAGCTTGCCAGGGCTGGTCTAAGCACCGAAAAAGCACTGAATGCTTTTTGATATTAAAGCACCGGGATTTTGGTCGAAATCACCGAAAAAGCACCGAAACTTTGTGTTTTTCAAATAATTATTAACTGTGCTGCAATTAACTAAACGGCTCTATTTTTATCTTTTGATTTCTTGTTTGGATTTATTCAGTAGTTTGTACGGATTTGCTCGCGTGATAACAATTTAAATTTTTATGTCATCGATGGGAACCGAACCTGGAACCCTGCGCATATGAATCTGAGCCTTAGACCACAAGGCAATGAATATTCTTTGTAAATATATATTTTTATTGTCTATTTAAAGTATAAGGAAAGTCTAAACAATCTTAGACATTTACATGATCACATCTGTAGTTATTATAATAAAAACACGTTTAATCATTTTTCACCGAAAATCGATTATCTTAATTGTTATATATTGACTCGCAATAGATTCTACAAGTTCTCATCTTGACACATGTATAAACTACATGGGGCATTCCAGGCCAACTCGGTCACCGGCTGAATATCAATTTTTTTTAGCGACAATTTTTTATGTTATTCTTCCAACTGAAAAATGCATGAGGAAATTTTTCAGTTTTTTATCGAAATTTTGAGTTATAAATAATTAAAGCTATCTAAAAAAGCCCCTAATCTATAAATCTTAAAATACTATGATGTGCAACAAATGTTTGAACAGAGGCCAGAGTGGACCGAGACCCTTTTGCTATTGCTTTTTTCCATTTTATAATATTCAAACGTTTTTGAAAAATACTGTGATGTACAACACATTTTTTATCAGAAGGGAAAAGACCTTTGTTCATGTTTTTTTTTAATTTTATAATATCAATTAAGGGGAAGCTGGAGTCGAGTGCAGAAGCAGGTTTTACCGACCGGAGTCGGGTAAAAGCTTTTCGTAGTTTTGATTATTCTTCGTTAATACGCTACAGATATGCTTCAAATTATACACGATGTGTAGTATCAACATAAACAAGTGGACGTACATTCGAATATTGGGTGATTACGTACAATGAATGAAGATATTCGTATATTACTAAGCCTGGATCATCGCGGGGATCGCAAACAGACTACGTGATACGTAGTTTCGGTTTTGCGTGGATTCCTTCCCACATAGCACATAATATTGCCTGAATATTGCAGGAATATTTCGAATATTTCATTGCACAGATATATTTCCATAGCTTCCAGTCGAAATATTCACAAATATTTAATTGCAATATTGTCAACTTAACGTTCAGAAATATTGTTGGAGGCAAAACAATTGCAAGCATTTCTTAAATGTTTCTGAACATTACCTATGATCCCATTCCTTCAATAATATTTCACAAAGTTTCGAATAAAAGATTCCAGATTAGATTTTGCAAATTGTACAATGGATTTTTTTTTGCAGCATACCAATACATTTCAAATGGATATTTTTAAACTAGTTTAAAAAGTTGAATTTGAAATGATCTGCATTTCGCAATAAAAAGAAACTCACCTCGTTCTCTTGAGTATCATTCTTGCGGAAATTGGAAGCTTCATTAGAATATATCGGAAAATGCGGCAGGTATGAATCGATTTTTTTGTTGTTCTATCTTTATTTTTTAATTCATCAGTCTTGGTCGACAGAGCACATGGGCGATAAAACTATAACGTTTGTACAAGTAGTCGATGGTCTAGTGGTTAGTGCGATAGACGTTAGGTCGTTAAATAGGTTTGATTGATACACTGAGAGAAAAATCTGGTAATTTAAAAAAAAATATAGTTAGACCGACGATAATCTAACTATAAACTGTAATTCCAGGTGGAACGTCTCTATTTCATGGATATAGCAAATAAGATTATCAGGAGTAACAGTCCGTCCAGTCAAGATCAGACAGACAAATCGTCGCGTGAAGGCAACATTATTTCTTTTTTAACTTGGCGTCGAGTCGCTACCGAGACTCTTAATAGTAGCAATCATCAAAATGATAATTAGTTTCAAAAACTATTCTAATCGTTTCAAATATGCCGTTTCGTTGCATATACGATTTCAACGTTTGTTTCTAATAACTTGCAATATCGTTTATTGAACCATATTATCATCGCTTCGACATAAAACATGCAAGCCTTCTATATTCGTTTTATCATGTGAAATCGTTAAATCAACGATATGCTTTTCTCTCAGTGTAGGTAGATGTAAGTCTTGAAGCGCAAATTTATGTTTCTTCTAACGCATTCACTCTGGAACAAATGTAGTTAATGAAACTTTAATATTGTTATATATTTTTGAAGCGGGATCGCTTTTTAAATTATTTGTCGTTAATGCGACGTGGGCTACGTAGGTGAGGTTGTGAGTTCGAATTTTGGATGGGATATATATATTTTTCTCAATAAATAGGATTATTATCGAGGACGTCATATAGTGCTGCTGAAATACTCTCAATCAAAAAATCATATTCAAAACGGTAGTTTCTTACGAATTAGTCTTGGCGGAAAATGTAATATTCCACAATATTGCTCTGTAATATTATTGAAATATTATATTAGCCACGTTTTGAGCGGACATTGCAAGATTGCTGCAATATTTTAGAAATGTTTCAAACATCTTTCACAATATTTTCGGCAATATTGCATTATTGCAAAGGAATATTTTGAGAATGTTTCAGAAATATTCCAGTGCTATGTGGGTTTTGTGTAATTGACTTTTCGACGCTCGCAGAATATTCAGAGAACGCTAAAGAATGGACGTACATTTCGATTTAACGTATGTGAATTCCAGAATCTTTTATATCGTACCAAACAGGCGATGCTGTCAAACCCTGGCGGCCATTTTGATTTCGGGAGGTTTAGTATTATACGATTTTTTTCATTTATTGTACGTTTTCACCAAATATTCGAATGTACGTCCACTCGTTTATGTTGATATTACAATCGTGTACAATTTGAAGCATGTTTGTAGCGTATTAACGAAGAATAATCAAAACTACGAAAAAGCCTGCTTTTACCGACCAAAGTCGGTAATAAAATCTACTCCAGCATCCCCTTAAGATGATAAAATGATCGAAAGTTGACCGAATACAAATTTTGATGTAAAACTGACTTAAATTTTACCAATAGTTCACCAATTAGGGTCGACACACCTGAAATGAACTTTAAATACGGGTCAACCCGGTCCGCCAGAGAATTACAGAGATTTGCAAAAAAAAAATATTTTCACCACAGCACATTACCTTAAAATGCATACTTTATTCGAAAGCGAACAGAAATACATTATGCCTCGTTGAATCTAGTGACTTTATCAACTGTTAAAAAGGCAGAAACATTGCGCATGTGTCGTAAGCAGTCAGATAAGTGTAGCTAGGGAATGAAATGCGGTACCAATAGTAGAAACCCTCCCTGATCATAACGAATAAAAGATGCAGTCACGCATGCGCACTATTTCTGTTGTCCGTATGCTAAAATACATAATAGCGTTCCTTATCGTTTATCAATAGAAATAACGACGCAACTCGGCAGTTGCAAAAGGAAAATTAGGTTTTTGTGTTGGCAGCTACGCACAATCTTCTCCAATGTCTCCGCTGCTCTGACAGTTTTTTAAAATATATATTTCTTTTTTACCAGACGCGCGATGACGTCTGGCTCACTGCTTGTGACAGTTAGCTGTCACGGGGTAAACCAGGGGGGTCAATGATAAAAGCAGCTGCAAAACGAACAAGAAAAAACCGAAGATAATAAAGAAAAGAAAAAAAGCAAAGAAATGAGAAAGCTTAATCGGTGAGTAGACAATAAACGAGAGGCGTTGATTGCGCGTCCCCTTGACTCACCGAATTTCCGAGGATGACGAGAAAATCAGCTGCGACGCCTCGGCCATACTGCTCACACGTCTGGCCTAGCTCTACTCCGCATCTGTTATCCCCACCTACGCTACTCCATTCATTATTGTCAGACTCTAGGGCCTCGTAGGCCGCTTACTGTTACTACTACCGCCCATTATCAGCGATGAGCTGCTGTTTAGGATATTGAATTTGAGCCATTTCATGGCCACACTAATTCTACATATGCTCAAAAAATGCTGCAATTCTGTGAATTGATATGCTCTCCATAAACGTAGGTACTAAATTTCAAGGGTTTAAGCACGCCTCTATTTACGAGATAATATGATTACTATTTTGTTCTTTGAACGACGATATCTTGACAACCTTAAATCATATTTTAATTGTTTAATAAGGACAATTCTATTTTTATGTCAATTTCAAAATGTAAACATGATTTTTTTATTATGCGAAATTGTATTTTTGGTTGTCCTTTTTTTTTCTATTACTACTTTTTTTCCTCCCATCCAGAGCTGTCTACAAACGATATCGCAGTTTATTCTATATTTGTAGATCTACTGCTAATAAATATGTAGAAGGAACTACAGGGCAAATCCGAGTGATCTGGAAATCATTCGGACTTGCTAATCGTTCGCGTACTGATACATTGTTCATTTGCTGTATATACATAGTTAAAAATTTCTTGTATTAGATTACAATGTCTGAACGATTTATTTCATCCATCAGAAGTAAATTACATATATCGATCTTGTTACGTATCTAGATAAAAATCACTGCAAGTATTTTTTGGGGACCATTTTGACGGTGCCGTTTATTCCATTCACTTGCCACCAGCTTTCTTGAATCTCTCGCTAACATCGCACCAATTAGCAATATCGAAAATAGCTTTGACGTAATCAGGCCTGACGTTCTTGTACTGGAGATAATATGCATGCTCCCAAACGTCGATGCCGAACAGAGGAACGAGACCAGTTGTCGCCTCGAGAGGATCCTGATTTGCGCAAGTTGCGATCTGCAGTCTCTTTTCTTTGGGGTTGTAGCCCAGCCAACCCCATCCTGAGCCCTGAATAGCTACAGTCGTTTCCGATAGTCGCTTCTTCATCTCCTCCAAACTTCCGAAATCGTGTTCGATTCGTTTTAGCAGTGCATCTAATGAATTCGAACCATTTAATGTAATAAACAATTATACAATCAATGAATACTAACATTTTAGGGATGCGCGTTCCTTGGTGAGAATATTTTTCCTTGACATTTTGTCTGAAAAACTCTAAATGGACCGTTTCAGTGATTTTCACTGATTTTCCGAGATTTTTCTCTGATTTTCTCTGATATATGCTAAATATATCTGTCATTTTCTCCACAAAATCTCCAGCAGTCACAATATATGAGAGAAATCCAGAGTATTTTCCGAAAAATTCTCGATACCTCTGATTTTTTCCGATAAAGTACGTTAAGAGAAAAGACGAGTTGTCTTTAAGATTTACTCATTCTGTTACTCGTACCAAGAGTAGACATTTTCAGAGAAAATACTTATTTTTCAGAAATACTATAATTTTTCCGGATAATGTTGATTTAGAGAATTTCAGAAAACTTCCGAGTTCTCTCTAAGAGCTACTCATTCTGTTACGCGAATCAACAGCTAACTCATTTAGATAAAATATGATTTATTTCCTAAAAAAACTCCGATTTTCTCGGATAATGTGGGTTTAGACCCACATTATCCGAGAAAATCGGAGTTTTTCAGAATTTTTAAGAATTCAAGTCATTCAGTTTTTGTTTCACCAAAATTCGTAATATAGTAATGTAATATATGTGTATGTGTATATCGTAAAACGATGTAACTCATGATGATTATTTGGTTAACTGAAATTAATTTTTTTAAATATCACCAAACTTAATAATTTATGTTTACTTTGCATGAAAAATTCAGTGAAAATTTGACTTTTTCAGAATATAGTTTCTGTGTATAAGAAGAGAAACAGGCCTTGAGTATCAACAAAATTCATAATTTTTAAGAGAAGTTGGCAGGAAAATCAGTGATTTTCAGAACAATTAGAAATCTTTAGATTCAGAAAAATCTTTGAATTTATATGAAAAGTGCTCAAAGTGAGAGAAATTGAGAGAAATTTTCCAAGATTTTCAGATATATTTTCAGACATATTCAGAGAAATATTTTCAGCAGGGTTGATGTAATGCGATTAATCAAATTTTGTATTATTGACTAATAAACAGCGATTAATAAATTATGCATTTGTAAATCAAATTTTGTATTATTTTCACCAAGTTTTTCCGATTAATTAATGAATAATTTTCTTACTTGAATGAATTAAATTTTGTCTTTTCTAAATCGTTTTTTTAGAATCACATAATTTCTGTACTAAGCAGTTATTTAAAAAAATTGTTTTTACTCTGTCCATCGCACATCCCTATTGTACTTATTTTGTTCTATTTTTTCCTACCATCTGGTTTCGTACTGCTTGGCGTTAAGTTGGACCAAAAAATAGAATGATTGAGGTGACCACCACCATTGAATTTAATCGCTGGTGCAAGCGCTATCTGTGTTCCTACGTCGCCTTTAGCAGCTGCTTCTTTTAGCTTTTCCTCAGCTACGTTTAAATTGTTGACATAGGTCGCATGATGCTTGGAATGATGAAGTTGCATTATCTCCGCACATATAATTGGCTCAAGGGCTTTGTAATCGTAAGGCAAATCAGGAAGGGTGTGTTTGCATCTGCTAACCACTTCAGAGCTTCTGGAACTTTGGAAAGATGTAAGTATTACCTTTACTTCACTTAGTGCAATAATGGCCATTTTACACACACTTTGTATGCAGAGCACAACAAATCACACCTTATGAAGCACAATTTTGTACAATACACATTGGAAAAACTTTTTCATCACTTATGTAATTGCAACACTAGCCTTTGACTTGTGCTGCAACCTCACACTGATCAGAAATTTTTTTTCTGTTCTTGTATCATATATATACAATATACTATTTTTCTCTATGTTTATTGTTTCGCTATGCAAAATTCATTTCAGATTAGGATTGATTTTATTGATTTAAACATCTGGAAAAATATTTTTGTAGAATTGAATACAAATCTAGAAATTTTTAATCATGCAAGTATTATTAGGAGGTTCCATTGAATAATCTTTTCCTAGTACAAATTATTGGGCGATATTATTAGAATGAAAAGATAAACAAAAAAAAAATTTTTTTCAGATGTTTTTACATTTTCAAAGCATTACGTTATTCAACAAGTATTTTAACATATTATCAAAACTACTGACCCATATTTCTGGAAAGTTACAATAATAATAATAATAAAGTACCAAAATTACCAATAATGTATTTTCGACCGAAGAAGTGAATTTTTACCAATTTTACGCGCATCTAACTTAAAAACAATTTTTTAAATTAATAAAAAATCGCGAGTCTTAAGACCTCGTTTCAGTAATAAAATATTAAAAATGTAAAAAAACAATATTATTTTTGTTTTACAAGATTTATCGAGTAATAAAAAAATGAATATACAAAAATATTGTTACGATACTGACGGAGCACAAAAAAAATGGCCGCTACCGGCGCAATTGCGAAAGTTGGGTTATCAATTATGTAAGTATAAAGGAAAAAAAATACTGGCATACGTCTATAAACCGGTATTTTTGCGTCATCGAGGAACTTACATAGCGTTGGTGACAACGGCGTTTCGTACGGCAAACATCGTTGTTAGTTGTCAAGTACAAAACCCTCTGCAACGATAAGTAACAAGCAAACTAATAAAAGATCCGACTGTCCCAACTGCCGAATCAACGGGTTTGCAATCTGGGTTAAAACAACGCCATATATAGTTAATAATCGTTGGATCTTAACCACAGCGTCCATCTAGCGGCGTTTCATGAAGCTCGCTCATTTATCAGCAGCCACCATCAGAAGAAAGATTTTACCCACCAGTTAAGGGGATGCTGGAGTAGATTTTATTACCGACTTTGGTCGGTAAAAACAGGCTTTTTCGTAGTTTTGATTATTCTTCGTTAATACGCTACAAACATGCTTCAAATTGTACACGATTGTAATATCAACATAAACGAGTGGACGTACATTCGAATATTTGGTGAAAACGTACAATAAATGAAAAAAATCGTACAATACTAAACCTCCCGAAATCAAAATGGCCGCCAGGGTTTGACAGCATCGCCTGTTTGGTACGATATAAAAGATTCTGGAACTCACATACGTTAAATCGAAATGTACGTCCATTCTTTAGCGTTCTCTGAATATTCTGCGAGCGTCGAAAAGTCAATTACACAAAAGGAATCCACGCAAAACCGAAACTACGATCACGTAGTCTGTTTGCGATCCCCGCGATGATCCAGGCTTAGTAATATACGAATATCTTCATTCATTGTACGTATTCACCCAATATTCGAATGTACGTCCACTTGTTTATGTTGATACTACAATCGTGTATAATTTGAAGCATATCTGTAGCGTATTAACGAAGAATAATCAAAACTACGAAAAAGCTTTTACCGACTTCGGTCGGTAAAAACCTGCTTCTGCACTCGACTCCAGCTTCCCCTTAACCAGCTTGATCCGAATTCTACTACAAGTGCCTTTCCATATGACTCCACTTATGCTTACACAGATCAATGGATTTTTGTTTTTGACTCACTACATATTCTTTGCCTCTACAACTGTAATCCACTGCTTGCGGTTGGATCAGTAACTGGATTTGGCTTATCGATTTAAGGAATGTGCATTGAGTCTAAAACCAAAATACTAGAATGACACCTAGCAAAGAACAATCCTTGAAGCAGTGTTCTTTGGATTACGCACAGAGTGTAACACTCATAAATCTGGTTTCAAAGCAACCGGTTGGTCCATTTACAAAAACATTCTTTGGGTTTATTCTGAAGGGGGAGAATTATTTTTTATTTTTCCTTGAGTGAGGGCAAAGAATATGGATGTACATAGAAGTGCAGATCCTATGCTCCTCCTGAAGCTGCGCAGAAACTGGAGTACCACGCATTTTCGTCATTTTTTGTGCGTACTCCAGTTTCTGCGCAGCTTCAGGCGAAGCATAGGATCTGCACTTCTATGTACATCCATATTCTTTGGTGAGGGAGAGTGGTCTTCATAATGAAAAGAATTTTTTCTTGACTACCGTCCTCTTATGTATAATTGAAAATAAAACGAAGCGCTTTAAAAGTAAGTAATGTCTTTGCATTGTACTTACTTATTGGTGATTTATTCCGCCTCCGCAGTAGATCTTCAATCAAGCTCGTATTGATTACAAATTAAATGACAAATATTTGAAATAAATGAAGCAAAAATAATAAACAAAACAGCATTGAATCAGTGCCTACATCTTCAGAGAAAGTCAACGATCATAATTATAAAGATACGAGTGTGATATCGATCATGGTGAGAATGAAAATAAAATGAATTCACACTGATTCACTTGGATACTCATCGACGATTTAACAGCTGAACAGGGGAATTGGCCTCGTAATTCTAAAGATGCGTAGATATTATTTTTAGAACGAACGAAAAAGTGATAACGTTACTTAACATTTTTTTAATGCAACGTCACTTTTCAGCGTCTATATTAAGGTAGTTCTGTCGTGAAGGCAATCCAAACTCATATGCATGAATTTTTTACATGTTGTAATTTAGGTAATGAATTTTACTTGCACAAAATCTTGAAGACTTTTACCGAGATATTTGAATGAACAATTAAAACTTGAAAATCGATCTTTTTACACGGCGCCGTCGGGAGGGCTGGAAAAATTGATCTTTAAATCGAAAATTAACATACTTAGATCAAAGATAGAGAAAAAATAAAAAGTACTACGGATTCGCAAATCATTCAGGAATTGATGCATCATGAAAAAAGGTGAAGTCTCCGGAATAATGTTTAATTCAACCAAGGTCAAAGTGCACGATACCGGGCCAAATGACGTTTCCTAACCTAATTATCGTAAAAATGAAGTCAAATCCGCACTAAACATATCAACTGTTTACAAATAATCGTTTTAATTTGATTACGACAATTTCGAAGGATTATCGATTATTTTTTATATTATTGAGGCAGTCAAAGTGATGCGTATGATTATTTTTTAATGTCATATAGACTCTGAGATTTATGACTCCGGCGTACAGACAGAACGACCTTAAGGCTGTTGTCAGTCGTTCCAATTATTAGACGAAGCATTTTTTAAAATTCCTCTTGCAGCCTATATACATTTAGTATATAGGCTTGTCCTTGTATACTCTTGCAGCCTATATACACTTAGTATATAGGCTTATTCTTGTATACATTTAGTAGAGTCTAGTGAACTTTATTTACTGATTACTGTAAATGAACTTAACAGTTTGTTTTTTTTTCATGACGTTTTGACTTTCAAAAAGACAGCAAATCCACCCAAAAATATTTTTTCAAAACAAAAATGGTACGCCAAGTATTAAAACTGTAACCATCCCATAAAAAAAATCACTTGAAGACAAAAAGTTCTTCGCTGAGGAATCTTTCGCAAAAAAAATTTCTTTCAAAAATATTAGACTGAATCCTATTAGCCAAGTCAAACCCCTTGGTAGATATTTAACAGATGAAGATGTTTTTCTACAAAAAACTTGGCGTGCCTGCGACTAACTCCCGTACATAGTCGATTGAAATCAGGACGGGAGGACAGTGTGTCTCCAATTATGATTATTCGTTGAATGATTATGAATGTTCTAAAAAAGATCCGAGTGGTATTTCAGAAAGAAAGAATAACCAAATGAGGTTAAAGACGGCAGATATCGTAAGGGAAGAAAACCGAACCGCTGCGGAATCCATAACTTTTTAACATTTATTAGACGACATAAGAATTTCCAAGTACTTAGTTAAGAAATTATTGGCAATACATCCCAAGTTGAAACTGAACCCTTAAAAAACCTTCGTTAAATCAAAACGAGTATAATCCCAAACGATGAGACCTACGAAATAGCTAGCAGCGAAAATATAGTTATATTATAATTAAAAATTGTCTTCTCTCGCACTTACTTCAACGGACTATGTACGGGAGCTAGTCGCAGGCACGCCAAGTTTTTATGTAGAAAAACATCTTCATCTGTTGAATAGCTACCAAGGGGTTTGACTTTGCTAATAGCATTCAGTTTAATATTTTTGGAAGAAATTTTTTTTTGCGAAAGATACCTCAACGAAGAACTTTTTGTTTTCAAGTGATTTTTTTTATGGGATGGTTACATTTTTAATACTTGGCGTACCATTTTTGTTTTGAAAAAACATTTTTGGATGGATTGTAACTTTTGTAAAGCTTGAGATAGCGTGCTCAAATTTTGTATATAAATGAAACAATATTCAGCCATTATATATGTATAATTTACTGACGAACGGTATGAATTTTTTGATTTTGTGGAATGTTGAATTATTTTTAAAAATATATGTTATCATCACATTCAATTTCGGAAACGCTCTAATAATAAAGTAATAACGAAATAGAAAAAGCGAATTCACAACATGTTTATTTATCTAATTAAAACAAGGATGTGAAGTAGAACCTTACACATTGCTTCCTCATTATTTTTCGCTTTTTATTTACAAAGATTTTTGTAAATAAAATCATGTAAATTCATGCAAAATGAATTAACATACTTCATCATAGAGGTAGCTTTGTAAGAAGCAAAATATAATGAGGAAGCAATGTACAAGGTTCTACTTTGCATACTTATTTTTACACAGCTTCCCATATAACTCTAGCAATCACGATAACTTTCGTTTTTCCTAAAAACAACTGTCAACGTGTCCATAAAAATATCGCTCAATAGAAGTCGTTTTTCATTATTTCCATTTCATTACTTTCGCACAGAATAAACTTTCGGAAATGGTCAAAATGACTTTCGAATAGCCAAACCAAAGAATCTAATAGTTACTTTTTCGTCAGTGAAATCAATCATTTACCGTCATACCCTAGCAGATCGAACAACCCAAAAAAAACCTTATTTCCAACCCGGTCGGATTGAGCCACAAATCCAACCGATAATTCTTGTCAATCCAACCGAAAAACCAACCGTACTTTCGAAAGCTCGCAGCTTGCGAATAGGTTGGTCCCCGGGTTATTGAGACACAAGTCCAACCGGAATTCCAACCGTCGCAAGAAGCATCGCTCGGTTGGTCTCAGCGTTGTGCGGGGTTTTCCCAACCGGAATACCAACTGGCGCAAAAAGCAGCTACAGTTTGGTCCCTGGGTTGTGGAACCCCAGATCCAACCAGAATTCCGACTGTTGCAAGAAGCATCGACCGGTTGGTCCCTGGGTTGTGCAAACCAAGGTCCAACCGGATTTGCTAGCAGTTCAAGCCACACTTAGAATTCATCGTGCTGATTTCTTTCAGTATTCGTGGGTAAAATCTCGATCCTGCTGGGAATTTTCTTGTACCCTAGCGTATGTTGTACGCTACGGTATAAACAACAGTAATAACGACCCACGTCGATAAATGGGTGAACGGCGTATTACGATAGCCTGTACTTATAGATGGAACGACGAACAATCACTTGCGAGAAACGTTTCGGGTCATTCGCCATCTAGCGGAGCTAAGCCGGATTTCCGCGTGACAAAAGGGAGGGGATCCACCTCTTCACGATCGCTATCGTGCGTGCACCCGAAGTTAGCCCGCTAGATGGCGAATGAGCCAAAAAGTTTCTCGCAAGTGATTGTTTGCCGTTCCATGTATAAGTACAGGCTATCGTAAGTCACCTTACGCCCATATATCGACGTGGGTCGTTTTTATTGTCGTTTATACCCTAGCCTACAACATACGTTAGGGTATAGAAAAATTCCCAGCAGGACCGTCATTTCGACAATGATAACTAAAAGAAATCACGGCACGACGAATTTCAGGACCGCGAATTCTAAGTGTGGCTTGAACTGCTAGAATACCATATTGGACCTGGGTTTGCACAACCTAGAGACCAACCAGTCGGTGCTTCTTGCGACAATTACAATTCGGTGGTCGGTGGTGGTTGCGACGGTTGGAATTCCGGTTGGACCTGAGTTTGCACAACCCAGAGACCAACCGGTCGCTGCTTCTTGCGCCGGTTGGTATTCTGGTTGGCAAAACCCTGCACAACCCTGAGACCAACGGGGCGATGCTTCTTGCGACGGTTGGAATTCCTGTTGGACTTGTGTCTCAACAACCCGTGGACCAACCTATTCGCAAGCTGCGAGCTTTTGAAAGCTCGGTTGGTTTTTCGATTGGATTGACAAGAATTATCGGTTGGTTTTGTGGCTCATTCCGACTGGGTTGGAAATACGGTTTTTTTTGGGTTTTCACGGTTGTTTTCACGGTTGTTCGATCTGCTAGGGTAACGATATTCTGGAGGTAAGGTTGTTTTGACAGTAAATTATTGGTTCCAGCGACAAAAAAGTAACTGTCAAATTTTTTTGGTTTGATTATTTCGAAGGCCGTTTTGACCATTTCCGAACGATTCTTCTGTGAAAAAAAAACTTCTGTTGAGCCTTATTTTTATGGTCACTTTGACAGTTGCTGTGATTGCTAAGCAAGGAAGCCAAAAGCGATTTACATATCTTATGCCATACCCGTGCGCGAAGAACAATTTCGCGCACGCTCCGCTTTGCTTCGTGTGTGCGAAATCGCACTTCGCACACTGGTAGCATAAAATTTTGTTCCGAACTCGTGCGAGAAACTTTTTCTCAACTCGTGAAACACTCGTTGAAAAATTGTTTCGTCGCACTCGTATCGAAAACTACTATTCTCATAGAGGTAGCTTTGCAAAAACTGAAAAATTATAAGGAAGCAATACCTTAGTAAGCCAAACCACCGTGGTTTCAGGCCGGAATCATCGCAAAAACTACCTCAGTGTCTCTCCACTTTTTCGCACGGCATTTCACCGCAAAACTACTGACCATATTTACTTTTACATCAGTGGTTATACTGTTTCGTTCACTGCAAAACCATAGATGTAAATATGAAAAAAAATGTTTTTGCGTTCAATTCAACGGGCTATTTTGCGCTTTTAATTATATATTCCACTTAATTCGATATTTTAGTACATATTTTATCACGAATAAAGAATGGACATTTTCTTGTCATCAGTAGGATTCGAACCTGGGATCCCGTAACTGTTAGTCTGCGCCTTAAACCACTCGGCTCTTTACAAATTTCGAAACATGTACGATTATATATATGAAGAATAATTTTTAGAAGGGTATTGCTAAACATAATTTTAGACACAATGACACAAATGCGAGATTTCATCATAACATGTTGAGACTTTTCTCACACTTCGGATAGGCAATCAAAACAGATGTTTCCGAAATCGTGAATAGCAGAGTGGTAAGTGAGGTAAACGTACCAATGGTGGGACAGGTCCCAATTGAGGGACACTAAAGGGAAATTTGAAGATACTAAGGGTTTAATGGATAAAATATTAAAAAATAACTCTTCCAATTGTATCTGTTATATATAATTAACATACGCGAAAAAATTTCATATTTTTCATCGTAAATTGAAAATTTAAATAATAAGTATATTAGCGGACCTATGGTGTTCGAGCTTTTTCAGTAAATCCCTAAACCAATTAGCTAAGGAGAGCCGAATAATCATTAATATGATACCCCGGAGATTATAGTTCGTTCGAGACTTTTCATAGGTATTTCAAATTCAGAAATTCTTATGGTTTAAAATTACACTATCAAATATTACGTACAATATCTTAAAACTCGTAATTTTTGTGTCCCGTTATTGGAGCTGACCGAATATACGTTGGCACCACTGTCCAACGTATGTTCCGCGACTAGGGCAAGTAGTAAGCAATCTCACTGCGACACAGAGTCGGGGCACAATCGCACAATTGAAATTTTAACGCAGATGTTGGGTTATGCGGTATCAAGAACTTCATTGTTAATTTATTCACATATATATATATATATATATATATATATACTAGGATTTTATTGTGGCTCGCGCGCTGCGCGCGCTCGCAATCGCCCCCCACCCAAGGGTGCCCCCCCCCCTTCCGCCAAGCCCTGAGCCCGAATTATTCTAAGTCCCTCGATTCTTGACACGGCGGCGGCGGCGAGATCTTTTTATAATATAGATATATATATATATATATACTAGGATGTTATTGTGGCTCGCGCGCTGCGCGCGCTCGCAATCGCCCCCCACCCAAGGGTGCCCCTCCCCCCCAAGAGTGCCCCCCCGAAGGGTGCCTCCCCCCCAAGGTGCCCGCAGCCTTGGGGGACCTATGTTTTTGGAAAAGGACTTAGAATAATTCGGGTTTGGGGGAAGGGGGTGGGGCTAAAGGCTTGGGGCTAGCCCCAGGGGCTGGGGCTATCCCCGAGCCCGAATTATTCTAAGTCCCTCGATTCTTGACACGGCGGCGGCGGCGAGATCTTTTTATAATATAGATATATATAGATAATATATATATATATATATATATATATTATATATATATATATATATATATATAATAAACATATACGTTTTATTTATTGCATCATATGTGTAAATATGTGTACCGCACATTTTTTGGCATTTCTTTTCAAGCGGATGCATTAAAATTTGTAGATGTCCACCGATTCGTACATGTGATGTCCAGTAGGACATGCACAAAAATACCCGTCCTGGCACTGGTACATCTGCACTTTTCAGTGTTTTGATCAATAACTATTTATCAAACAATCAGAAATATTTTTATCGTATAGTTTTTGGAAACTAGAAACTCTAACCTTACAATGCGTTACCACCATTTGCTACAATAATTAATATATTCATGCGAAAATTGGCATACAAACCAGACACCGCCTTAAACGTCCCGCCATTGGTACGTTTACCTTAACCCGTTGAATTAAATGCAAAAACAATTTTTTGAAAATGTACATCGGTGGTTTTGCGGTGAACGAAACAGTAAAACTGCCGATGTAAAAGAAAAAACGGTCAGTGGTTTTGCTGTGAATTGCTGTGCAGAAAACACTGAGGTGAGTATGGTGGTTTTTTAACGGTGTGAAAATCCACTAGGGTATCCATGGTTCCACTTTCTTTATAATGACAAAAGATTTTACATGGGTTCTATTATCCTATTCTATTATTATCTATTCGCCTTCGGAAAGTGCCCAGATAGTCAAACGTGCAGTAGCGTTCAGCACGGTGTGCCGTCAGAAGTACGTTATGTACGTCCGCACGTAACAGATACTGTGACCCCTAGCAGATTCGGTCACCAAACAAACCACCGTCGAAATCACCATGGTGGTTTTGTACAAAAAGTTCACTTAGAATTTTGTCGAAACCACCACTCCGAGATTCGTTTAAATCTCAGAGTGGTGGTTTACGTGGTGGTTTTGTCAAAATTCTAAGTGAACTTTTTGCACAAAACCGCTATAGTGGAAACGACCGTGATTCTATGGTGGTTTGCGCGGTGACCGGGTCTATTAGGGACGCCACGACGTACTGGATCAGCACTGTGCCTTCACGGTTCCAGTCGATCGTGCAACTGCTCTAAAGTGCACAATGTGCTGGTACCGTGCAGGCACAGTGTTGGATTAAGCACGTCGTAACGTCACAGTATCTGTTACGTACGGACGTACATAACCCAGTAAGCACAAAATATTGTTATGTTGCTGTTTAATTACAATTTCCTACTCAGTAACGTAACTGTTACATAAGACCGTTGTTATGTTACAGTAACATTGCTGAGTAGGACATTGTAATTGAACAGCAACATAACAATATTTTGTGTTTACTGGCACAGTGAAGGCACGTATCCATTACAGGACATGAAGTTGAGATATTAATGTGGCATCACACTGTCAGTCCAATACAGTTTCACGAAAAAGCGCGGTAATAGAACTGTGATAGTATATATCCAGTACAGCAAGCTACAGTTTGTCCTGGGAGTATGGTACTGTGTCGCCACATCAACTACCCCAAATAGACACATGCCGGCACCGGGCCGTTACAGTACTGTCACCTGCTATCTCCGTGCACGCACGCCGTGTGTTCAAAATTTTTCGGTATGTCACGCGTGCTGCCACCAAGCCGTCACGGCGTGCCACACCGAAAATTTACAATTGTTTGTGCTTTGTTCTGTCGGCAAAGTCCACCATGGGAAATCATGTTTTAGGTTTATTAATTCTTTGAGATCCGAAATTCCGAATCCAGGAAAAAAGACAGCCTGACGGCGATCTCTCTTTTCATCGAAGGAATACAAAAATCAATACCATTTGCTGACATTTCATGCCTGGACGGCACAACATTCTATCGGGGATAGGTCATTCCAAGCCAACTCGATAAACGTTTGACCCTCCATATTTTTTATTGGACATATTATTTATTCCTATTTATCAAGAGTCGCGGTAGCGACTGGACGCCAAGTTAAAAAAGAAAGTTAATAGTATATTATAGGCAGCTACCGTGTATCGTTAATATTAACTTTTCATCGTATGCGACTGTTCTCACTCTATTTTATTTTTTTTTGTAATGATGGATTTTTGCGTAGCAAATCTTGGGTCTGGCAAATCTTGGCTTGCAGCACCCAAAAAACGACCAGAAATGAATTAATATTTTTTAAATACCTCGCTGCTGAGCTTTGTCAATGTTAAAAGTGTTAAAAGAAATACGCCATAACAAAAAATTTGAAAGAAAACTCCATTTTTTTAAATCGTAAAAACAAAAAATCATAGTGGTACCTTTTGGCATTCCATTTTTTCGGCGATTTCAATGAAAATAGGCGGTAGTATATAGTTCCATAAGAGGTTTTATTCTCGGTAAATTGTAAAATCATTTCTTGCACATTTTGATGCATACGAAAACTACATGTGCAGTTTGAAAATGAAAACAGTATGTATATTTTATTTACAAATGCCCATTCTTGATTTAAGACGTAAACAAAATATTTTTTCATCCTTGTAAAACTATTTAAACCATTTTGTTGGGCAGTTGGGGACGATTATTTGTTGTAAAATTAATCATATGTATGTGGAACAAATTGAAAATTGTACGGGTGAAGTTATTTTTTAATTTCAAAATAAATAACCACTCATTAATAACTCACCAAATTGTTAAAGAAGTTGAAACGTATTACAAAGATCGAAAAATAATTTTGAAAAATCTTAAACCAAGTACGTAACTCCCATAAAACGATAAATAAATCACTTAATTGCCAGAATTAAAAAAAAAAATACCACATATAGTTTCGGTATGCATTAAAATTTCGAAGTCAACATTATTTTACAATTTACCAAGAATAAAACCTTCTATAATACTATATACTAACGACCCTTCCATTGAAATTGTAAAAAAAAACTTTGTTTTTTTTTGTTATTAGGATTTTAAAAATGTTTGAGATTTATTTGCACTTCTAGCATTGGCAAAGCTCGTTAACGAGGTATAAAAATTTTAATTAATTTCTGATCGTTTTTGGGTTGGTACACGTTTATCGAGGTGGCTTGGAATGCCCCATGTATAATATAAACCAGCGGCATTTTTTCAAACCGACTTCTCTATTTTTAATTCATGATATTCATTATTATTTTCGGATAGTCATAAAATTAACTAGAATTTAAGAAAAGGCATGTGTAAATAGATCGTAAATAAGGACGGGAGAGACAATTGTTATCATCGATCCAGGATAAAATTTCTTTATTACTCTCCTCCTAAAATTGTGTGTCTGTTTTGTTTTGTAGTTTGTTTCATCTTCTTCTTTTTTATGATTTATCGTTCATCTTCACGGTTCTCATTACATCGTTCTAGCTTTCGCGCTCTTTCTCTCACTCTCGCACGCTGTTCCTTTCTCTCGCTCTCTTTCTCTCTCTCTCTCTCACATCTTTTAGTCGTAATTTTTTGTTTGTTTTTCTTTTACACATCGCTGTGCACCTACCGCAACAACATTTAATTACATTTATTTATTTGTTTTTTTTTTTTGTTTTAATTAATCACCTATAATTAAGAGATACAGTAAGCGTAATTATTTTTATATTTACAAGGTTTCCATCCTTTTTTATACTTTAATATTATGTTTTTCTCTCACTCTCTCTAATCATTCTAAGCTTGTCCCTCTTGTTGGACGACGACGACGACGACGATTATTTTTGTTCTCACTCTCGCATCGCACTTTCACACAATTGTCTTCTATTTTTATTCCCCAGACTCGCTTTGCACACTTTTTCCCATCGAACACGTTACATCTTTTTTTCTTTTTCTCGACAAACAATCGCCATTTTACCCCAAGAATTTTCCAAAAATCGGATCGAAGTATAAAAAAAAAATTATAATAAAAATTCTTTTGTAGCGAACAAGAAGAAAAACACGAATTAATGGACAGTCAAGGAAACTTAAGAAAAATGTATCCACTGACTCTCGTTATATATTCGTTCAATTTTTTTTTCTCGTGCAATATTATTTTTGCGGCTTCGTCGTCGTTTCCTTCTTCTCTCGAAGCTTGGCATCCGAAAGCTTTAGCGAATTTGCTCTTCCTCCTTCTTTATCCCCCCCCCCCTCTCTCTCTCTCTCTTTCTCTCTCTCTCACTCTGATTCGTTTATTTGACGCCCAGACGCGCAAATGGCAGCAGCGACATAAAACAAAGTTTGCTTTATTCTTCTTTTATTTGTTAGTTTATAACTTTTAGCGAAGCCCCCATCGACGCGACGAGGCTGTCAACGGGGGTGCCGACAGCAGGCATCATGTCACTTCCATAGCGAGTGAATTAGTCTTGTTAGCCCGTACGAGCTGCTGCTGTTGCTGTTGCTGTTGCTGCTGAGCGGCCTGTTGCTGCTGTTGCTTCGCGCTTTCGCTCGGCGAACCCTCGACCACTCCGTCTACTTCCATTAGGTCCAATCCTTCACTGCATAAAACAAAATTCACGAAATATTAACAAATTATAAATATCAATAAAAATCTGAAGAAAAAATGCCATAGTTTCTGAGAATTAGCAGAAAATGTTCCATTTTAGTCAAATTGAAATCTCCTAGAATATTAAATGAAATTCGCCTGAACTAGACCATTAATTTTGTTTTTCAGAAGACGGCAAAAGCATCGACTATACGATAATCGAGATAAACTCATAGCCGTGATGAGGCACTGAAGTAGGCACAGCTAATCATAGGATCAGCTGACCATTTCAATATCAAATTCGAAACTATACATTTTTTATTTAATATTTAATAACATCACTCGTATACTTAAATATGCTCTTTTATTTTTTCGTTTATATGTTTTGCAATTACATGCAGTGATACACCCTCTTTAAGGAGGTTGAAAGTTGGAGCGTTTCACACCAGTCAAAGCAGTGTAAAATTTTTAAAAACCTCTCTACAATTCTTGGTGATTTAACCGCCTGTTTCGAGATATTACTCATGCAGCAGCACTAGTTGTTAATGTAAAAATATATTCACAGCAGTGATATGAAAAGAAAATCGATTGATATTCGCTCCGTGCGTTAGTGTGCTATAGCGTGCCAGTTAGAACACAAGCGCCCATGGTGTCAAATTTTCGTACTTTCAGACGGACTCTGAACAGTGCAAAAAAAATGACAATTAGGTTATGTTTATATAAGCATAACCTAATTGTCATTTTTTCAAATAATTAAAATCAAACGGAAAATTGAGGTACATGCATTACAACTTCACCGTAACCTGAAGAATATTTTATCGTTATTGCGATTTTGGTTGTACTAACTTTCCACAAAATAATTTGATAAGGAAATTCGTGTGGTTCCATAATAAACATTTCAATAGCTTAAAACCCTATACAATCAGGTATATGCAGTCAGTCTGAAAACGCGAAATTTTACCGCGCGTAGCGCTATTTGTTTCCCGCACGGAGCGAATAGGAAGATGTCTGATGTGATTATTTTCCGTGCAGTTAAAAAAAGTAAGAACTCGTTTTGTTTATTGAAAGTTCCTTTATCGATTGGCCGTCTGGATTTTTTTCGATAGATTAATCGCACGCTTGTAACTTTTCAACGATTAATGTTATGAAAAATCCAGACGGTCAGTGGATAGAACATCTTCCTATAAATAAAACAAGTACTTATTCCTGATAATAAGATTTCAATGCACTGTAAAAAAGACTAACTTGAAATTTAATGCACAAGTACTGGAAGTTTTTATGAATAAACTGATATACTAAATTTAATATGCAAGTGCGATGTAAAGTTAATGTATGCTACAGTAATTTTAATGATTTACTTTCATTTTAATGTACAATTACATTAATTTTATTCCACAATTGTACATTAAATTTAATTTATACGTTTATGCATAAAAACTTCCGGTATTTTCTAACACTGTCTGGTCTCTGAAATAACTGGAGGAAAATACATAACATCAAACATTTACCTGTCTATTTTTTTCCTTTTTTTTCAAATCGCGGCGCTGATGTATTTATATATTAAGAACTAATGCTGCTGCAAGTTGAGCAGTTGGTGAAGTTACCAGAAGTTGTAGAAACACATCAAAATTTTTGCCCGTGATCTGACTAGTGCAAAGCGCTCCAGTCTCCTTAACTCAAAAGGACTCATGTTCCGCACACAGCTAAGAATGTTTGACATAACGTTCTTCTTTTGAAAGTGAGAAGTGTCTATAGAAAACATTCTCTGTCAGTTCTGATACTTTTTTCAACTTTCTCACATACTGCCCATAATTGATGATATCTTAATACTACTTGATAGTACCTTCTTGTGAATTTTCTTTTAATTTTTTCACCAATTTTTTTCCAAAATCTGAATTTTTTTTTTGTCAACATACTTTCAAAACGATGTGATACAAAAGTGTGTTTTTGCCTAACATTTTTACTTTGATATCAGCTTTAAATAAAATTTTTGAAAAATGTTCTGCATCTCATAACTTTCGTTTTTCTTTTATTTAAAAAAAGTCAACATTCTTTTGCATTTATAAAAAAAAAGCAATGTTTGTGATAATGAAAAATTGACATAGGTATACAACATTCTTAAGTTTGTTGTGGGGTCTGGGCTTGCGGGGACGGCGGGGTGACTAGAGGGCGCGCGGTGTGCGGTTGGTGTGCAAGTGAGACAGCTGCGTAATCAGTTCCTGAGTAAAGACTACCACGACTTTTCATAAATTAATAATTAAATAACGGTGCTGTCGATCGTCTTCCAAAGGATGAGGTTTAAGATTTCTGCATATTCAAAATAAAAATTTGGCAAGCTATATCTTTCAAATTACGATATCAAGAAAAAAACTAAAAAGTAGAAAATGTTCGTTTTCGTATTCTCTGGTGGTCGATCTTTTTATTTTTTTTTAAGTCTAAAATTAAGTTAGTTGTTCTTGATTCAGTACTTTGGCAAGCTATATCTTTCGAACTATAATATCGAGAAAAAAACTAAAAAGTAGAAAATGTTCGTTTTCGTATTCTCTGGTGGACGATTTTTTTATTTTTTTTTTAAGTCCAAAATTAAGGGAGTTGTTCTTGATTCAGTACTTTGGCAAGCTATATCTTTCGAACTATAATATCGAGAAAAAAACTAAAAAGTAGAAAATGTTCGTTTTCGTATTCTCTGATGGACAATTTTTTTATTTCTTTTTAAGTCCAGAATTAAGGAATTTGTTTTTGATTTAGTATTTTGGCAAGCTACAACTCTTAAAAGCTCCGCGGAAAAAACTGAATAGTAGTAAATGTTCGTTGTCGTATTCTCTAAGAGACGATTAAATTTTTTTTGTCCAAAATTAAGGGTGTTGTTGTGGTTTTTATATTTTAGCAAGCTATAACTTTTAAGTTCAAGCTCCGCGGAAAAAACTGAATAGTAGTAAATGTTCGTTGTCGTATTCTCTAACAGACGATTAAATTTTTTTTGTCCAAAATTAAGGGTGTTGTTATGGTTTTTGTATTTTAGCAAGCTATAACTTTTAAGTTCAAGCTCCGCGGAAGAAACTGAAAAGAATATGTTTGTTGTCGGATTCTCTGATGGACGATTTAAAAAAAATTAAGTCCAAAATTAAGGGAGTTTTTTATCCGCGAAGTAAACTACTTCGAATGAAAAAATCGTCCACTAGAGAATACGAAAACGAACATTTTCTACTTTTTAGTTTTTTTCTCGATATCATAGCTCGAAAGATATGGCTTGCCAAAGTACTAAATCAAGAACAACTCCCTTACTTTTGGGCTTAAAAAAAATGAAAAAATTGTCCACCAGACAATACGAAAACAAACATTTCGTACTTTTTAGTCTTTTTCTCGATATCATAGTTCGAAAGATATAGCTTGCCAAAGTACTAAATCAAGAACAACTCCCTTAATTTTGTACTTTAAAAAAAATAAAAAAAATCGTCCATCAGAGAATACGAAGACAAAAATTTACTACGTTTCAGTTTTTTTCTCGATATCATAGCTCGAAAGATATGGCTTGCCAAAGTACTAAATCAAGAACAACTCCCTTAATTTTATATTTAAAAAAAATGAAAAAATCGTCCATCAGAGAATACGAAAACGAACATTTTCTACTTTTTAGGTTTTTTTTTGATATCATAGTTCGAAAGATATAGCTTGCCAAAGTACTAAATCAAGAACTACTCGCTTAATTTTGGACTTAAAAAAAAAATTTTTAAATCGTCCACCAGAGAATACGAAAACGAACATTTTCTACTTTTTAGTTTTTTTCTTGATATCGTAATTCGAAAGATATAGCTTGCCAAAATTTTATTATGAATATGCAGAAATCTTAAACCTCATTTCCAAAGGTGCCGAACGTTAAAGCGATTATCGTATAAACTATACATAGTTGTTTTATGTACGTGGTAGCATTTTCTTAGCTGTTATAACGTAAATACGGCGAAATCGGCAGAACTCGCTATAACAATAGTGCGATAGGTTGTGAAATTTGCGATTTTTTTTCGCCTAAACGGTGCTGTCCACCGGTCTAAATTTTCACCAGACTATTTGCAAAGGGATAATGAACATTTATGAAAATTTTCATGACAGTGGTAGCATTTTGACTTGGCCCCACAACAACCTTAAGTGGGACCTATTGATCTCCTATAGAAAAGAAAAGTTAAGCAATAATCTCAAATACCAGGTGACTTTTTTTCAATGAATTCGAGAGGATCAAAGGTTTTAAGCCATGCATGTAAAATACACCACATATCAACAAAAAGATCATTTGGTTATAAAGATTTAAAAGAATGATAGTTTTGTCAATGAGAGTAAGACAAGCTGATTAAAAAGGATGCAAAGCAAAACCTTGCACATTGCTTCCTGATTATTTTCTGTTTGCTTTTTACGAATCTTCCTCGATGAGGAAGCCAAAATCACTTAACATACTTCTTGGAAAAAAACAGCATTTCTTCCAATAATCTAAAAAATCTGAAAATAAAACTCACGCGAAGTTATATGAAATACTAGTGAAATCTGGCTAATTATGGAAAATATCGGAGTGTTGAAAAAAGAAGTGGACAATGGAGTCAGTGGTCATGGTATTATATTGGCAATTGAATTTCAGACTGACTTTATTTAGTATAAAATTTATATTTTTAATGAAACCTCCAAATAATTTATATTTTTTTCCACAGTTAGAATATTTCCAGCAATTTAATATTCGGTTTTATACGGTTCCATGTGATTTTCATTTTTTTAATACAGAATATCGACTCTGTCCGACTCTGGAGATTATTTTCATAGAATCGATACTAGCGTCTGAAGAAACTGTAAATTTCAGAATGTGAGAAAAACGTCTGTTTTCAATAACGATTTCAAAATAAGATTTTTATGCCAAACCATTTTTTTGTAACTTCTCGCAAAGATATGTCGATTTTTTAATTAAATGTATCATTTTCTAAGACAATGGATATAAAGATCTAAAAAATGTGCAGAAGTTTTTTTTTATTTTTATTTTTATTTGATATGTCGCATTTCCCCCCGTCTGCAGGCATTACGTCTATTACAGGGTCGGCCCGGATCAGTAGCCAGACCCCCCCGGGGGTCTGGTCCGGATCAGTAACCAGGCCCCCATGCGGCCGCATCCGACTTCCCCCTCTATATCGCATTTGCCATAGCATCTCTGCTATGGGCATGGGGAAACTACGGAAAACCTATGCCGATATTGGCTTAGTGCGTTAAGATGCCAGCGCCGCTTGTGGCACACCTCGGCAACAGTTGATATAAAAAAAGCATTGATTCTTATGGTAGAATATAATTTACAGAAGATTTTCCGATTATACTAAATAAACAACTGAAAATTATTCTTATAAATAAAAAATAGGTTGTTTAATTTATTTTTTTGTAATTTTGGTTATGGTAATAGCTTTTTTGTTATTCGATTTATTTCGTAAAAAGGGTACATAAATTTTCGTGTGCCCGGTGTCGTCTGCACTTTTCGCCGGTGTTTATGTTTATGACAGCTGACAGCAGCATTAAAACAGCATTGAAAGATGGAATTGATAATCAGAACGGTATTCAAGGCGATAACCCATGCAATTGATTTTAATCCACAAGGTATTATAAAAGGAAAGGCGTTATCTGTATGCCATGTGCGTCGAGTGGAGGAGTTAACAGATTCAGCAAACGTATCTTAATAAAGTGCAGCGTTATTCACCAAACGTCAGTGACACTTCCACTACTACGCCGTACAAGGTGAAGTTGGAAGTAAGTATTGTAAAGTTTCAATCCTAGTAACAGTATTGTATTGTTTCAAAATAAGATTTTTATGCCAAACCATTTTTTTGTAACTTCTCGCAAAGATATGTCGATTTTTTAATTAAATGTATCATTTTCTAAGACAATGGATATAAAGATCTAAAAAATGTGCAGAAGTTTTTTTTTATTTTTATTTTTATTTTATATGTCGCATTTCCCCCCGTCTGCAGGCATTACGTCTATTACAGGGTCGGCCCGGATCAGTAGCCAGACCCCCCTGGGGGTCTGGTCCGGATCAGTAACCAGGCCCCCATGCGGCCGCATCCGACTTCCTCCTCTATATCGCATTTGCCATAGCATCTCTGCTATGGGCATGGGGAAACTACGGAAAACCTATGCCGATATTGGCTTAGTGCGTTAAGATGCCAGCGCCGCTTGTGGCACACCTCGGCAACAGTTGATATAAAAAAAGCATTGATTCTTATGGTAGAATATAATTTACAGAAGATTTTCCGATTATACTAAATAAACAACTGAAAAATATTCTTATAAATAAAAAATAGGTTGTTTAATTTATTTTTTTGTAATTTTGGTTATGGTAATAGCTTTTTTGTTATTCGATTTATTTCGTAAAAAGGGTACATAAATTTTCGTGTGCCCGGTGTCGTCTGCACTTTTCGTCGGTGTTTATGTTTATGACAGCTGACAGCAGCATTAAAACAGCATTGAAAGATGGAATTGATAATCAAAACGGGATTCAAGGCGATAACCCATGCAATTGATTTTAATCCACAAGGTATTATAAAAGGAAAGGCGTTATCTGTATGCCATGTGCGTCGAGTGGAGGAGTTAACAGATTCAGCAAACGTATCTTAATAAAGTGCAGCGTTATTCGCCAAACGTCAGTGACACTTCCACTACTACACCGTACAAGGTGAAGTTGGAAGTAAGTATTGTAAAGTTTCAATCCTAGTAACAGTATTGTAGTCTATAACTTTTTATTGATTAAAGAACATTTAGTTCGTACAGTAACTCTGAAACTTTTTTTTTCGTTTTACGGAGGCAATCCAGTCCTCGCGCCTTTTCTGCTTGAAAACTTGGATCTTTCCTGTAGGGAAACTGTAGAAATGTACACCCGGTGAATTTATAGAGGTGTTTTTACAACTCACGACGCAACACGCCATTAAGGCCTTCCCTTTTAGCGCACTCATAGTGTCGATTTATTAAAGAAATATAAATAATATTGTTAATTAACGTACGCTAGCATGCTTTACTGTGATAATTTTTTATCAACTGTTGCACAATTTCGCCGCTTCGAACGCTGGCTGTCGAAAATGGCCGCGAATGAAGGTCACGCACGAAACCAATATCCGGTCTCGAGTTCGCCACTCGGCTCTGGAGCTACGTCACGTTTCGTCGAGAACGTAAACACGGACTACAGCTGTATACATGTGACCTCCACAGGTAGAAATACCGGTGTGGGTCTCATGTATACATCTGGAGCTTCATCGCGCCCGTATTTATATTTTCGACGAAAATCGACGGCACCGGGAATCGAACCCGCGACCTATCGATGCTCTGGACTAAATGCCAGTACACTGACCACCAGACCATCGCATCGGTTTTTGTACAGGGCCCCTATTCTCGAGTTTTATCGTATGCGATATTTTGTGAAAGTTACTAGATTATCGCATGCCTCGTCAAAACTGTATTCTCGAGCGGTGATACATCGGTCGTATACGATAATTATCGAATGCTTCGTATCGAGTGGGTAGTCGCATACGATATCTAGATCTCGTATACATTTTTCAATAATATCTTTTGCTTGCGGCCGTTTACTTTGTTTACAAACTTTGTTTTTCATAATCGTACGTACTAAATATATCACTAAAAAAATAGTAAATTATTAATTTACGGAACGACAGCTGACTAACGACTGAGAGACAATAATGAAGAATCAAAAACTTGAATTTTTTACTCGCCGTTCTTGAATCCGCGCATATCTGCACTGTAAAAAAAATCTACTTGAAATTTAATGTACTTTTACTGGAAGTTTATATGCATAAACTAGTATATTAAATTTCATATACAAGTGTAATAGAAAATTAATGTGTGGTACAGCACATTCAATAATTTACTTTAATTTTACAGCACAAATACTTGAATTTTAATAATTTGCTTTAATTTTACTGGAAAAGTAACTGAATTTTATACCACAATTGTATAATAAATTTATTTTGATAAAATTCTTTTGATTTGTCAAGAAAATCCCTTAGTGGGCAACCACTAAAACATTTGGTCGCCAAAGATTGACTCATGGACTTTTGCAGCAATAAAGCATCTGGTCACCATGAGACATGCATTTTCAGGCAGACCCTTTTTCCGCAAAGATTTTTTTAATGCAATATCTTTTGTTTGTACATGTATTGTGCATGAACAATATATGTTTCTAGAAAATTAATAGTTTTGCTTTATTAAAAAGCTTTCGTGTATGCACGTCAATAATACATAGTGTCACGTGCGATGCTCCGCTTGTAATTCAATTGGGTTAAATCAGTGTTTCCAATTTTGAGACATACTTGTAGACACATATCTTTGAAATAACCAAACCGAATCTCGCGGGTATTTGAAAGTCATAAAATCTGTATATTTATTGGTCCTCGAGATTTCTTTAACATGATAGCCCATCGATTCCATGTGGCAACGATGTAAGTATATCGTATGCGAGAATTATCAAAGCCCTTATATCGCATAGCAGTCGAGAATAGCATTTCGATCTCGTATACGATATACGGTCATCGAAATTTCTCGTATACGAAAAATATCGCACACTCTCGAGAATAGGGCCCCAGGAGAAGTACTATCAAGTAATAGTAAAATCTGGCCAATTATGGAAGGTGTGACGACCAATTATCCGGTGACACCAAATCCGTGACTAAATATCCGCGGCATAACATCCGACGACGAAATATATGAGTATTAAAAGATTCGCGTAACAAAATATTCGCGTAACGAAATGTCCGCGCGACAAAACATCGGTTAAAATGAAAATTAATTCATGCGACAGATAATTGAAATATCCGTTATGTTATTCCGTTATTGTTTCTGTTATGTATGCTAATGAAGGTGACATGACATAATATAACAGTCAATATATCACACGACGAAATATCACGAACGTTTGATCACACAACAAAATATCATAATGAGAAACAATCATAATGACAAATTATCACGCGAATCATTCACTTATACTGACTTCTTTAGGTTCTTTAGGGCGTTAGTTAGGTTGGCGTTCGTTTTTTTTAGGGAGTTAATTATTTTGGTATTTTCCTTATATTTGTTCTTTAGGTTCTTTAGATTCTTTAGTTTAGAATCTGTCTATGTGATATTTTGTCATTGTGATGTTTAGTCGGTGTAATATTTTATCCCTGTGATAATTTGTTTTTTTTTATGTTTTGTCGTGCGGATATTTTCAGTGCAGATATTTTGTCGTCGGATGTTATGTTGCGGATATTTTGACGCCGATTTTGTGTCATCGGATAATTCATTGTATAATCATTATCGAAAGTATCGAAGAAAGGTGAGAAAAAAATGGCTGAATTGATAGAGAATGCTTCATATGTGACTCACAATAGCGAGGTGCATTTGTCACCCTGTGAAAAATTATTTGTTTAGCGGATGAGAAGTACGTATCTTGTCATATAATGCCAACAACCGAAACGTAATATTTAGCGATGAATGTCAGTAATTATGATGCCGTCCCCTTAAGGGGAGGGAGTCAGGTAAAAAAAATTGATTTTGGAAATTCAATATCATCCAAATCCTATTGCTTATAAAAATGCCCAACGCACTATATTGTTGGTACACGATTAAAGGATTTTTTAGTGTTGTCTGACTTGCATATGCTTTTAAATATTATCTTAAGCAAAGATCTTAGGTTTTCCATTCTGCGCATGATTCAGATCAAACTACTAGGCAGATTGGAATGGTTGACGTCTCATTTTCTTCTTCATGAACAGATACACCGGCTAAATGGAGCAAATATTAATAAAATGTAACATTTTTTAAGTAGCATAATTATTAATAAATAAATGTTATGCTATTTTCTAAATCAGTGATTAACTTTGCTTTCAGAATGAAAAAAAAATAGTTTGCTCGATTTAGCCGGTGTATCTTTTCATGAAGAAGAAAATGAGACATCAACCATTCCAATCTGCCTAGTAGTTTGATCTGAATCATGCGCAGAATGAAAAACCTAAGGACTTTGCTTAAGATAATTTGGAAAAGCATATGCAAGTCAGACGACAGTAAAAAATTCTTTCATCGAACACCAACGATATAGTGCATTGTGCATTTTTATATGCAATAGGATTTGGATGATTTTGAATTTCCAAAATCAATTTTTTTTACCTGACTCCCTCCCCTTAAGGTACCTACGGTACTGATCAATATTCGAATAACTGCTAAATTTTGTCCAATACTTTCTTCATAAATTATTTATCTTATATACAATTATTCATAAAGTCGGTTATTTTGTTTAACAGTCCCGATCTCTTGACTTCTGTAACGGTGTCGGTCACCATGCGCAATGTGCGTAAGCACGCAATTTATTGTGCACAGTCGAACCGCCCTAACTAACAAATATAATGAACCGATTAATTGAATATTCCGAAATGAAAATTTCGCTTCGACGGTTATTGATTGTTGACACTCCATTTTTTCTTTTTTTTACCCTCAGTTAATATTATATTTCTATTATACTTGCATACTATATGTGAGGCATTCATCACCAACTCAGTCACCCGTATTTTCAAAGTGCTCAGAAAATTCTGTGATTCTGTGACATCGAAGTTGAGTACTATATACTCACAAAAAAAGTACCAAGTTTTAAGAGCTTGAGTATATCCATTTACGAAAATAACGCTATTATCATTAGTCTTTTTTAATCCGTGGTATATCGGCAACCTTAAACGGTATCACAGCTTTAAAAAAACCAATATTCTAGTTTTTAAAAAATACTTTCAAAATAGAAATAGACGAATTTTTCGAATTGCACCCAAAAAATGTGCACATTTTTTCTTTAAGTAACTATTTTTCGAAAATAGCCATCCTCTTTCGAACTAACTTGTTTCCCCCTATATTGCCTGATCCATGATTAAGAGATTGGAAGGAGTTCTATAATGGGATTCGCAGTAGTGCTCGAAATAGAAATTTTTTAATATTCGCATTTTAGAAATCATCACTTTTGTTTTAACCACAATAATTGATATTGTATTTCAAACATTTTTTATTTCGTAATCTAAAATAAGCAGTCTCAAAAACCTTTAAGTACCAAGTGTCATCGAAGTGAAATAAGTTTTAGGCATTTTGAACCACTTTATTCGACCCACTATTTTTTGTTACGCGTTTGGACTCATTACCTCATGTATACAAATACATGAGTTCTTTTAATTTTCTTATTTTTATGTTATTTAGATTCTTTTGGACAACGAGCATGCCAGTAATTCATATATTTATTACGGGTTTGATCTATTTACCGTCTAATGAATAAATAATTAAATAAAAAAGAAAGAGTTTTAATAAACTCACCTATTACTGTTAAGCGCAATTTCCCCGGACGCCGGAATCTGTTGAGTCTGACTGGAGACCTGAACTTGCGTCTGCGCCTGTTGCATCTGCATCTGTTGTTGTTGTTGTTGTTGTTGATGTTGTTGATGTTGTTGCTGTTGTTGTTGTTGTTGTTGTTGTAGTTGCTGCTGCTGCTGCTGCTGCTGTTGCTGTTGTTGCTGCTGCTGTCTCGCAAGATTGGTAAATTTATTCTGTGCAATAAGTCCAGGCAGTAGATTGGACGGTGGATGTTTCTGAGCTATTATTATCGTCTGATTATTCGACATATTTCCACCATTCCCGCCTCCTAAATTTCCAGTATTCCCACTATTATTCAACGATCCCGCGAGCAAGCTATTCGTCGTTGCCTGATGATGATGATGATGATGATTGTGGTGGTGATGATGATGATGATGATGATGCTGCTGCTGCTGCTGCTGCTGAAGATGTTGGTGCTGCTGCTGATTGTGAGGATTTTGCGAATTATGATGAAGATTCATCTGACTGGGACCATTTTGATGGCCGTTCCCATAATTGCTTAGCCCAGTTACGGAGGAAGAAGCTCCGGCGGCGAAGAGTCTGAGTCCAGCAGCAGCGACATTACCGGAGGAGGTGGACGTCGAGGGCGAAGAAGACGAGGAGGACGAAGAGGAGGATGATGACGAAGACGACGATGATGACGACGAAGAGGACTGCGCATTGCCGCTCCTACTGCTACTATTATTATTCGAGGGACTAGTCAAAGATTTCGAGAGTATAGAAGCAGCTGCAACAACAGACGACGAAACGTTGTTGCTATTCGTCAATTGTCTCTGATAATGTTGCTGCTGCAATATGTGCTGTTGTTTAACGCTCAAACAGGAAGGAGAACTCGTTGTTCCTTGATTTCGCGGTGTATTCGAGATATTCGATATATGAGATAGTTCGTAAGATGCGACATTGGATTGCGTTGATGCGTTGTTGCTCATAGTTCTCTGAGCATTCTCGTGGATTCTCGTTGTCTGAATTCCGGTGGAGGATGACGACGACAATGTGGAGGAAGTAAACGAGGATATTTGGGCGGACGACGAGGACGATAACGACGACGACGACGAGGGAATAACCGCGGGGCAAGTATTTACAGTTCCGGAATTCGAGCTTGTCGTCGTCGTCGTCGCCCCCGTCGTCGTTGTTATCGTCGTCGTCGTCGTTATCGCCGTCGTAGTCGTCGTCGTTGTCGTGGCGCAATTCGCCGCATTAAAATCGTCTTTATCTTTCTTTTGGGCGACAAAAAGATTATTGACGATAGGAGTGAGATTGAAGCGCGAACAACCGATCGTCGGACTCTTTTCCGGCGAATTAACGTTTCCGACACTCGTCGAAACACCGAAACTCGTTGAGACACCGAAACTTGACGTTACACTTAATGTCGACGTACTCGTTGCACTCGCGAGACCGAGATCGAAGTCCGTTAGTGGATCAACCGCGAAATAATCGGTTATGTTGAATTCCGAGGTAAACGGCGGCTGCTGATCGTCGCCCGGCCTGTCCGGTTCGAGTATGTCGACGCATATCGACGTCGCCTCCGCTGGGAATGGGTACGACAGTTGATGATGGTGCTGCTGTTGTTGCTGTTGCTGCTGATGATGATGAAGATCGTTTGAGTGGCCGAGTACGCCGCAACTGTCGCGCAGGCGCGACATATTTCCGGTTGGAATCGTATACTCCGGGTCGGAGTCCGTGTCGCTCGCCGTGCTACTCACGTCGCTCGGGCTGTGCACCGACAGCGGTGGTGTCTTTGGTCGAAAGTGTAACCTGCAAAGTTGAACATTTCTTTATTATATGACGGACTGCTATATTTACGTAAAATCATTTTGATAAATGAGTGATAAAAACACAATGTTTCCATTTTAAGATGGATTTAAGATAACTATACCATTAGAAAATTTAAAGATTAGCGTTTGCAATGAAAGTATGCTGTTCAGCACAATAAAACACGTTTTATATTACAATTTTAGAATTATTTACCGCCCAGTTACAGGGGAATGTAGAAAAAGCATTGAAAATAGCGATTCTTGAAACTTTTCTATCGTGCAAATTAAATATTCGAAAATAAAAAATTGATGTTCTTGTAAACTAAATTATGCTAAACATTTCTGTGTAAGAAAAAAGTGGTCTGCCCGTGTAATACAAATTATATTAATGTTTCCAGCGAGTTTAAATTGGTAAAGTGACGATTTTCGTCAAGCGAGCGACAACGAGCGCCAACCTAACACTTATTCAACCTTACATTATTTTCATTGCTAAACGTTGAAGTCATTATTAGGAAGACATTGTTGTCGAAAAATACATACGTTATTATTGAAAGTACGAATAATGATACAAATAAATTGGACGGTGAACACAAAATAATTGCCATTTAATGAGAATATTGGCAAAAGAAAAACCACACCAACGTGCTTCACTCGTGATTAAGATGATAATTCAATATATTCACTTTTCATGCGTAATGATATATTATTGCAGGAAACTATTTGTTATATTCATTATTGACATTTATTAACGGTTAAACGCCGATTTTTCATTCTCTCTTGTTGAGATCAAAGTTATTTTTTGACTATACGAAGTTGGTACCTGCGATCAAGACGCTTAATTATTAATTGATTTCGCATAAAGCGAATCAATATATTTATATCGCGACATAACTCTGTAAATTTGAGCGTGTGTCGATTCCAATGATACCTAATATGTGCTTTTTAATGCTGAAACAATTTTTTTTTTTCGAGACAGTGATTTGACTCAACCGGATCGGTACATCTACCTTAAGGAGGTTCGCCTATAACTTGTGAGTCAAAAATGTGACTGACCAAAATGTCAATGCAGCTATCACGAATTATATGCAATATTAATATCGTGTAAAGTATCTCGTAAATTATTGGATTATAGAATATAAAAATACATATTCACAAGTCTTAGATGCTCAACAACTCGGGAGTCGTTGTCCGCCCAAAATCCACGTAGTAAACAAAGAATTGGAAATAATTTCCAAAACCTATAAAACCTATTGTCAGACTATACTAAAGCTACAGAATGATTAACAAATCGATAATTTTCGTTTCGATTTAATTCGTTAACATCTAATTGGTAGCAAAACCCTTAAAATAATATGTCAACCTGACAGGAAAGCCGGGTCAGCGTCCGCTAACGCATCAACTATTGCGATACGGTACGAGTTCAGATTTATTTGCGGTCCGGGGTTTCAAATTGAACTTTGTGACGATAAAGCGTTGAATATAGACGGTAAAGTCTAAATTATCCATTCTTTACACATTCCTTAAATTTTCATTCAGTTGATACTAGTTTCGGTATGTGCTATTTCTGAAACAAATTTTGCTATGTACTCTATGCTTTATCCCGGTCAAAGTGACAAACTTCGGAGCCATATTAACTAGACGTAACTAGACGGCTAATATCGCTGAAACTTAGGGTTGGGTGTATTAACTAATCATTTAAATAATCCAAGAAAAATGGAAGCCCGAAGTTCTAAGTCGACTAATAGGCGAACCTCGTTAACTTGGGATACAAACTATTAAACATGTTATCGAAACATTTATGGAATTTAAATTAAATATACCGTCCGTAAATTAAGATATTTACACTTGAAGTTGATTATGGATTGCGTGTGTCTCCTATACCAAGCACGCACAAACGAGACGTTTTCTGTTCCAAAGTCTACTCGACATGTCGGAAGTTTAACAAAAAAAAGCGAACATTTTAGAGGAACATAACTCGAATATTCTAAAAAAAATTGTGAATGGGTTACCATTTACTTTTTGTGATATTGTTATTCAAAGCGTAATGAGATAGGACGCGAGTGGCGCACGTATCTGCTATGCTTAACCCCGTTGCTTTCGCGTTAAACAAAATCATTTTTATTAAACGCTGCATAATTTTCGGGATCAAAAACCACGGGTAAAATTGCTCTTTTGAAAAGTCCATTTTTTAAATTCAACCCCCACCGCTACGTCTTCAACGAACTACCTTAACGCATTAATGGCAACTTCCCCGATAGATAGAATACACTCTTGAAAAGAAAAAAAAACACTTCCTTCATTTTTATGTGTAAATGCGTTTCGCATAATGCATTTCTGATGGAATTCCACGGCACGTCTAATTATTGCAACATTTTTGGATACAAATTTTGAAAGTCTCAAAATAAGTTTGTAATATCACACAGTGCCAGTAGTAACGTTAAAATAATTTTGTTCAACGTGTGACAAAAATCAAATGTTTCGATGTTTAAATGGATTTAACACATCCACCACCCGGCATCTTCCCGGTTGAACAAAATAAATTTTGATCAATGTTCGACATTTGTCGCAGTCAATATAATCGAAAAATGGCACTTTTGAGAATATCACTTTTTAACATTTGTACGTGCTATGCGTTTTTTGTTCATGATTCAAAAATGTAGTATGTATTCCTAACGGAATTCCAGAGTTTTCCGAAAATCCTGTATGGATTTTTAAAACATCTTTTTTCCATGCAGTTGAACTTGAATTTGTAAAGTCGGTGTGCTACGATTTGATAAATAAGAAGAAAAAAAAAACACACCAAAACTTTTTATTTTACGAATTGTTCGAGAATATTTTGATAAACATTTAATAAGATGTTTTTTAAAAATTGTAGTTGAAAATGCTAAGTTTTGTTGAAATAACTTTGTTAAATAAGTAACAAGAATCGAAAGATGCGATCTTTCAATTATTTTAATCCATTAACGGCCAAATCGCTTTCTCGTTAAACAAAATAATTTTTATAAAACGTTGCACTATTGTCGGAATAGGCTTTTTTTAATTCACTTTTAAAATTCAATCGAAATTTCACTACGCATGTTTTTTAGGAGTGATTGCTTCAATAGGAATATCAGAATAGTGTTAATTTTATGTTGTTTTTTTGCGAACCATTCTTTCTTGACCGTCGTAGTCGTCGTCGTCGTCGTCGTCGTCGTCATCGTCGTCGTCGCAGTGGCTGTAGGATCGCCGATGCTCTCTGGCTTGGCCTCGTGGATCGTGAAGTCCAAATCCGACCATATATCGTCTATGCTATTGGAGCAACGATCCAGTATGACTCTGTAATAAGAGGCAAAGAAAATCAGTTTATATTGGCCCAAAAATTGTAACTTTTAGTAAACGATAAAGAAGAAAATTTATTTCAAATTGTATTTGTGATCAAACTCACCTTCCACCCCGTCCCATCCTCCGACGAGCCAAACCTATACATCTGGGCGTTGGTTTGCTTATGCTCGTCAACGCGAACCTGTACTTCTTTTCGGCCAAACCGCCTTCACTTCTGTCGCACCATGGCCAGTTTCCGAAGCCACCTGATACAGGCTGTAATGAAAAATGACCGAAAATTTAATAGACTATATTTTTTAAAAACCTGAAAAAATTCATCATTTACTTTTTAATAATTATACGATGAAAGTACATTTTTGCACATCGATTGAGAAAAACCGGACTTAAACGTTTGAGCGTTATTTGGGGTAAAATAATTTATCTTTTCCTATTTTCGGTACTTATGATTTTATATTTTTGTCGAACTTGAATAAACGCGAAAGGCTGTTGCGCGATTCGTTTGACTTCGGTCGGTGACTAGTCAAATAACTTGAATTTCCACACTTCTGGGAATGAGAAAAAATAGAAAAAGAAATTAAGGAGACTTGTAATTGTTATTGATTTATAGTGCAATTATGATATGAATTTGTTATTAATATTCAATTATAGAAAAATAAAAGATGAGTATCCGATATTACCCAATGACGGTGGGCAATACCAGCTGAATTGTCCGGTTGTTGTTGAAAAGACTCAATTGCCGAGCATTTTATAGAATAAAACGTTAGTATCTATCTCGAGATATCTCAAAGTTTATTCCCATTAGTATTTTTTTCAACTGCATTTATTCATAATCAAGGTATTGATGTTTTTCGGTTCTTATATATATCCCAATTCTCCTCTAGTGAATAAAAAGTGCTACTTTTTACCAATTAGTCTGGTAAAGGGAGTGGGTAGCAAAAAAAAAAAAAAAAAAAAAAAAAAAAAAAAAAAAAAAAATGGTGATTTTTAGATAGATATCGATTTGCGCATTCATATAACTGGATAGCCAGTTTTTTTAAAAACCTGATCCCGAAACATTCATAATAAACGTCTTTCATCACAACGTTACACAATTCGTTTTCATAATTTTCAACATTTTCGACATTGTCGCGGCAGTGTGAAATTTTGACGTGCAGACGCCTCCAACTTCACGAGCAAATTTGTTTAACAACAGGGTGTCCAAATATGAATGAGCAAATCGATATCTGAAAATCATCGTTTTTTTAACCAGCCTGGTGGCCAAAGGTAGAGGTGAGGGGGAACGCGAAGGAGAAGATAAATAATGGGCGAAGGAATCCAATTATCACTCTATGCGACTCAGTAGTGCAGCATCTAGGAAGTGTGTGCAAACGTGCTAATCAAATCAGTAAGATGTTTTCGAAATCGTTTCTACCAAATTTGGTCGTTCGAATGCGGTTTTTAATATATAAATAATAAATATAACTACATGGGCATGATTTGAAAAAATAATACACTGATATATACAAATGTCCGATAAAACCTTTTTAGCATCTAGTTTTATATAATTTAAAAAACCACAATTTTAGTCCTATTATGACGAGGAATAGCTAATTTTTTTTTTATTAAAAGACGCGCTTCATTGATTTACCGGAGATATGGTTTTATAGTATATTCTGTGACGATCTTACATTGCATATCAGAATTGTCAGTTCGAATGATAGCGCTCTTATTCAGTACCTGAATATTTCGGCTTCGATTCCCGGTGATCATCACATATTTTCTCTCCCTTCGATAGTTCGTCAGCACTACTCACTGACACCTTCCATACTCTGTCTTTTTCAATCGTTACAAGCCCTTGTAAAAAAATTACAAACGCTTGTTTATCGCGACTTTATAACAGCCAACACGAATAAAGAATCTTTCCGATCAATCAATAAAGCATATTTCAATAGATAATAAGTTGTTGCATAATTGGATCAATATTATGTGGTGTTTTTTCTAATATAAAGCTGGATGACAAAAATTTCATATCGGAAATTTGTGAATATCAGTGTATTTCCTTTTTAAACCACATGTCTGTGCTTGTATTTATATATTATGAACACATGCTGAAGTGCAAGCCATTATTCAGAACAGTCGAGGGAATTATCAAAATTTGTAGAAATAAAATAAAAAATTCAGCCCCAATTTCACCAGCACATAGCAGAACGACTACCTTAAAAGTATTAATGTCTAGGATGGAGAAAATGTAAAAATCTGCAATAATATCCCACGAAATGTACCACTACTACTGAGTACCCTAACGATTTAGGAGAAACTTCGATAAACACAAAAGCTATTGGTGTTTATTGAAGAAAATTATATCGCTTATTTTTAAATTGAAATTTAAAAAATCTTGAAAAAATTGTTTTCATGAATACAAAGCTTCCTCTTTGAGGAAGCAAAAGTAAGCTTGGCAGAAAATACTACTGGTACTTCTATTGCGCCAGAAGCCGGATAGGCCCTCAACATCAAGGAACAATACAAAACAAGCAATAATAATAATAATAATAATAATAATGTGTGTGTTGTACTACCACCTTCGAGATTCTTACGGGGTAGACGAGACGCCACTACTGCCCTACGCCCCTGGAGATATTGAGTCCGTCGTGGGAAATGAGAAGTGCCGTATTTACTGGAACTATTCATTTCCCACTGTCAGGCAAATAACAGCCAATAAACCTGACATTGTCGTCTTCGACCACGAGATACATGCGATCTTTGTCATCGAGTTCTCGGCTCCGGGCGAGTCTAACATCGCTACTAAAGAAGACGACAAGCGGACGAAATATCAGGATCTCCTTTCGAGCTTCGCGGGCTATACCGAGGGTACACGGTCAAGCTGGTGGTACTCATAATCGGCGTTCTCGGCGGAATGAAGCCGTCGTTTGTCACGAACATTAAGATCATCCCCGCCTGTCGGCAGAAAGCCGACTCACTTGCGGGTCGAATGCAGAAGGCGGTCATTCTGGGTTCGCTCCGTCTACTTAGGTCACACGATTCTGGACTGACCTGACTGCTTACCTCCGGGTTGGAGGAGCAGTCAGGCAGAATGATTTTTATTAACCCGCCCGTCCTGTAGATGAGTCGGAGCCCTGCGGGGCCGGTCGGGCATTTTACGAAACATAATAATAATAATAATAATAAGCCGTCGTTTGTCACTAACATTAAGATCATCCCCGCCTGTCGGCTGAAAGCCGACTCACTTGCGGGTCGAATGCAGAAGGCGGTCATTCTGGGTTCGCTCCGTCTACTTAAGTCACACGATTCTGGACTGAACTGACTGCTTACCTCCGGGTTGGAGGAGCAGTCAGGCAGAATGATTTTTATTAACCCGCCCGTCCTGTAGGTGAGTCGGAGCCCTACGGGGCCGGTCGGGCATTTTACGAAACATAATAATAATAATAATAATAATAATAATAATGCAGGTCCCTGACACACGGTGTAGGGCCTGCAAACGATCGCCAGAGACACTCATGCACATACTATCTGCATGCCCCAACTATGCGGTCTCTGGCTATATCCATCGCCATAATGCGGCCCTAAGAGTGTTGTACTACCACCTTCGACACTCTTATGGGGTAGACGAGACGCTACTGCTTCCCTACGCCCCTGGAGATATTGAGTCCGTCGTGGGAAATGAGAAGTGCCGTATTTACTGGAACTATTCATTTCCCACTGTCAGGCAAATAACAGCCAATAAACCTGACATTGTCGTCTTCGACCACGAGATACATACGATCTTTGTCATCGAGTTCTCGGCTCCGGGCGAGTCTAACATCGCTACTAAAGAAGACGACAAGCGGACGAAATATCGGGATCTCCTTTTCGAGCTTCGCGGGCTATACCGAGGGTACACGGTCAAGCTGGTGGTACTCATAATCGGCGTTCTCGGCGGAATGAAGCCGTCGTTTGTCACGAACATTAAGATCATCCCCGCCTGTCGGCAGAAAGCCGACTCACTTGCGGGTCGAATGCAGAAGGCGGTCATTCTGGGTTCCCTCCGTCTACTTAGGTCACACGATTCTGGACTGAACTGACTGCTTACCTCCGGGTTGGAGGAGCAGTCAGGCAGAATGATTTTTATTAACCCGCCCGTCCTGTAGGTGAGTTGGAGCCCTACGGGGCCGGTCGGGCATTTTACGAAACAAAAAAAGATAAATAATACTACTACTACTACTACTACTACTACTACTACTACTACTACTACTGCTACTACTGCTACTACTACTACCACCACCAAGAATGCTATGGATTTGGCCGTTTTTTCTCAGAGTTGAAGAAAGAAAAAAGCTATTAGTACGGTTTTTTAAAATTTGAACCAGACACTGATCAACTAAATTATATTTGCTCAGTTTTCGAAGGCGATAATGGTGGGAAGCGGATAAAATGAAGGAATAATTCAAGTTTTGCATGAAGAAATTAACTTGCCGGAAGATAACTGGTATTCCTATTCCGCCGGAAGGCGAATTGTCCCTCAACCTCGAGGTTGGTGTCGTCGTCGTCACGATCCGACGCCAACGAGGGCTGTGAGTGCGAGTGCGAAGGTATCGGGCTGCTCTCGTCATCCGAACTTGCGAGCGGATCCAGCCCGCTCCCTAGTACGCCGCCAGGACCCACAACGCTTCCGCTTCCGCTTCCGCTCGTTCGGTTGTCACGACCTCCACCGATGCCGCTTCCTGTACCCGAGCGTACTCCGCCGTCCTCCAGACCACCGGATGAACGACCGCCCTCCGTTTTGTGCTTTCGCTTCTTGTACTGTCTCTTGTCTTTCCTCGGCAAGGTTTCATCCTTAAAAACAAAATCAGAAAAATTCAGTTGTAAAATGAGCTATCCCGACGAAATTTCACACTTTGCACGGAGGGAAATTTCTCTTAGGCTAACAAAAAAATGTCAACCGAACAAAAGATTTATCAGCACAGCAAAACTGTTTTGTCAGCCGAACAAAATATTTTATAGTCAGCTAACGTAACGGTTTTTCTTGTCACTTGTTAGTAACTAAAAAATGTATCGAATCAGCTATTATTAGTAGAGCTATTGTAGGCGTCTACAAATCGGCCAATTCGTAGGATATTATAGTGAGAAAAGAAAAATTCTTATTGATGTTATGGTTCAACAAGTTTCGGATTCACTTCAGATGTTTTTATTCACGCTGAGTATAACTACCTCGCATCAGTCTCGTTTAGCTTTTGAAGAATTTCCATCAATGTCCATTTTTGCACAATATATCTATTATTTTTTTTTTCACGGAGCACCCCTCAAAACTGTTTATGCTATTATGCGCTAAACAATTCCTCATAAATCATCGACGCGATAAAAAAAAAAATATGTAGAGGTCACAATGATATTTTTAGGTTCTTTAGGTTCTTTTTTTTAAATTTTTTTTTCAGTGAAAATTCTCGTGAACATGTTTACATTTTTTGCATTACATAAGAGATTCTGGATATCACTGTGACAGTTATTGTTTTACGGTAGTTTTAAAGTACGAAATAATTGAAACTGCAAAAAATGTGTGCTGTGAAAGTGAAAATTAGAGGGTAAGCAAATATTTTCACCGTGGACGCAAGATTAATTTTCTTTTTTAACTTGGCGTCGAGTCGCTACCGCGTTTCTTAATAAAATTCAAAATGCCATCAAATTTCAATACCTAAACGGATTGACGCCAAATTAAATCCCAAACCTTGTCCGATAATAGTCCACCTGTAAACCAAATTGCAGTTAGATATCTAACGAATTGTTGGAGTTGGAGCAAAAACAAAGTTAAAACAAAAAAATTACAAACTCAGTTGCCGGTGTAATGTGACGTATTTATCGCAGAAAAACTGTGGTATATAAAAACTAAAAAACTAATCGGCCAATGATTGTTGTTATAGACAGTGTGTTATAGCAAAGTTAATTGTCTCCCGCATCTCCAGAATGTATTTGTTCATCCTGTGGCTGAAACCACCAAATGTTTACCATTCACTCCTTTTACGAGAATTTTTTAGTTTTTATACATCACAGTTTTTCCGTGATCAACACGTCACATTACACCGGTAGCTGGAGTGTACATTTTTTAAGTTTGTTGTTTTCGCTCCGACTTCCACAATAAGTTTTTTTTAAGTTTGTTGTTTTCGCTCCAACTTCCACAATATTTTAGGTACCTAGCTGAAATTTGATACGCACGTAGACTATTATCAGACACGACTTGGGATTCAATTTGACCGTTAAACGGTTTACCAATTTAAATTTTACGGCATTTCCCCTTGTTTTTTAATATTTGCTCACCCTCTATTTTCTCTTTCACAGTTGCAATTATTCCTTACTCTAAAACTACGATAAAGCAATAACAGACTTTCACAGTGATATCCAGAATCTCTACACTCGTGTAATGCAAAAAATGTAAAGATATACATGAGAATTTGCACTGAAAAATAATTTTTTTTATAAAAAAAATGTAGGTATTCCTTCGTGAGCTATGCATATTATTTGATCTTATCGTAAAAACAAAATATAATGTGCAAAAATGGACCACCCTAAAATGGTCCGTGTAAAAAGTTGAAGCATGACCTTAGCCGAGCTAGGACAATTAATAAGAGTAAATTTCATTCGTTCAAGTTCAAAACATATGTTTCGATAAATCGCTATAAAAGAACGAAATAGTCTATTTGCTGACCGGCGGCATACATTTAAAATTTCATCACTCATACTTCTTATGTAGATTTTTGAGGAAAAATTTCAGGTAGAAATCCACCAACATTGAACCGAAACATAAGTCAATAAGAATTGATCTTATCTTTCCCTAATATCCTGGGCATTAGTCGCTTTGTAGCCGGTTTACCATCGCTGCTCTATGCTAGTCTACGCTTCCTATCACTGTGATATTAAGAGCGGCTTTATTAAAGGTATTATTAATATTTTTCTTATTTTTAAATAACTCAAGTTAATTCTGTAGTTTAGTTTTGTTTGAAATTCAAAATATTAAGAGATGGATTACAACTATTTATCGAATTTAAAAACAATCGTCGCACCTTGCTGGACACTTTGTTCGCCCAATTTTGGTGCACTCCGAACTGGTTGGTGAAAAGTGGCGCGAATGCAGGCCTCGTAGTCTTCAATGCCGAAACTTCCGACAATATTTGTCCACTGAAGTCTTGCGCTTGATACCTGGTGAAAAGAAAAAATGATATTAACTTCACAATCCTTTAATATCGATATCCGGTGAAATTTTTGGGAAAAATTACTAATTGAGACGACGATTGTGTATATGAATTGTATACACAGCTTTGTGAAATGTACCTCTTCTCGTAAACCTCTATGGTGAGATGAAGATGTTCTCGCTTCGTTTTTTCTCGTCGTTTGACCAACTCTAAAAGCGTAACGGCTCTGCTGAGGTCCCTTCGCAATTTGAGCATCTTTTCGTAGCTCGTTTCGTCGTTTTTACGATTTTTTCGCGTTTGCATTTTTTCCGTACGACGTCGAAACGCTAGGTAGGGATTATTCGCTGCAGAGCCAAGGCGATGCTCCGTTTTCACGGTAAGAAGAAGCGGATGTTGCTGAAAATTAAATTTACGTTTATTTGTAAAAGAACCGTCATATTAAAATTGTCTTTAAGGGGAAGCTGGAGTCGAGTGCAGAAGCAGGTTTTTACCGACCGAAGTCGGTAAAAGCTTTTTCGTAGTTTTGATTATTCTTCGTTAATACGCTACAGATATGCTTCAAATTATACACGATTGTAGTATCAACATAAACAAGTGGACGTACATTCGAATATTGGGTGAATACGTACAATGAATGAAGATATTCGTATATTACTAAGCCTGGATCATCCCGGGGATCGCAAACAGACTACGTGATCGTAGTTTCGGTTTTGCGTGGATTCCTTTTGTGTAATTGACTTTTCGACGCTCGCAGAATATTCAGAGAACGCTAAAGAATGGACGTACATTTCGATTTAACGTATGTGAGTTCCAGAATCTTTTATATCGTACCAAACAGGCGATGCTGTCAAACCCTGGCGGCCATTTTGATTTCGGGAGGTTTAGTATTGTACGATTTTTTTCATTTATTGTACGTTTTCACCAAATATTCGAATGTACGTCCACTCGTTTATGTTGATATTACAATCGTGTACAATTTGAAGCATGTTTGTAGCGTATTAACGAAGGATAATCAAAACTACGAAAAAGCCTGTTTTTACCGACCAAAGTCGGTAATAAAATTTACTCCAGCATCCCCTTAAGATGATGTGTTACGTCTCGATCGTTTAAGCAAAAGATGACAAGTACTGACTGCGTCTAAGAAGCCAGACAGTTCTTCTCGCGTTTTATTCGAAAAATTAACTCATCTCATAGAGACATACGACGTATAGCACATCACCTTAATCAGTTAATATTTCTCACTGAAATCCACGTTTCGGTGAGTCGAAATAATCCGTAAAGGTGTTTAAAAAAAAAAATTACCAAAAAAAGTGATTTCATATAACGATTTGAACTTTTTCTTGTTTCAATTATCTTTCTTACAAACTTACAGTTTTGAGACGTTTGTTGAGCCAATAATCGAAAACGGCGATAATGAGATCGTCGTCCTCCTTGAGTAACGCCTTCGCCTCGTTCAGAGTCACAACTGTACGACCCGAACTCTTCTCCAAACGATCCATCATCTCCTCGAACTGAAGAGGCGTGAGATCCATTTTTCGACTCTGCACACCGACCCACTTTTCGTCCTCCGAGTCCATATCGTAATCGGGGATATCTTGTTCCATAGCGAACGCTACAGGTGGCCATAGTCAACGATACAACATTATAAAGCACTTTTAGCTTCGACTTTCAATTATTCGACATTACTTACGTTGCATATGAATAAGTTGACGAGGCAACTTGTAATCCGCGGGATATATCTTGTCGTAGGCTTCTGCGTCTGCGAGGTCCGTTACCTCGGGGGTAGGAATGATTAAACCCGTACATATCGCTCGCTGAAGATGATGTTCCTATTTTACAAAGAAATTAAAAATAAAATGTCAGCATTTTTTAATTCTATCTCAATAATAATCCCTGTTAAAATTCCCGAATGAGAAAAAAGAAGACAATATCCATTTGTTCAATGAAAATGTATATGAGATATATTTCACTATTTTATTATGAATTATTACACCTATTAAATGTTATAATTCATTGTAAAATTTGCACAATAATTTATCATAGTTATTTGTTTTACAGAGAGTTCTAAGTACCACCATGTAAGTAAATTAACATTTCCATATTTTTTCCGAAGCCTAAGGCGCTTTACACTAATAAAATTGATGCTTTTTTTTTTTTTTTTTTTTTTTTTTTTTTTTTTTTTTTTTTTTTTTTTTCAAACCTGTTTCACACTTTTTTATAGTTGCATTTATTAGTCCTCCTTAAGACAGAGAAATATGCAGTTATTGAATTGAAATAAGATTGACCACAAAACACTACTTTCCAAAAAAATGTATTACATCATTGTCACTTAAAGAATAAACCATAGCATTAGCCTGATTATCATGACCAACAGCTCATTGTGTATATCAAATGATGCTTTATTAATTGAATGCCTAGATTTTGTAATGATATTAATTATAAAAACGTCGCAACTATTTGCGTGCCTAACGCTAAGTTAGGATAAATAACTGGCTATAACTTTTCAAGAACTAATCGTATAAAAAACCTCAGTTGTAAATCGATGGATGGATCTTCTAAGGATCAAAATGAATTATTACTAATTCTGATCAAACTAATATTATGGTGTATTATTTTTAAATACTGTAAAAAAGATCATCTCATGAGATATCTCGTGCAGTCAACTACAACAACAAAAATGGTATTGAATCAGTGGGAATTATTTTAAAAAATCATTCCTGGTCATTTTGGGGGTGATTTTTGCATGCGTCCTTAATATATAAATATAACGACAGATGCTTTGAAAGAAAATTTTTTTTTACATACCCTCATATATACAAATGTAAAATATCTGAAAAAGCATTTTTGGCATCCGATCGTATATTAGAAAAAACCATTATTTTTGTTCGATTATACGACGAGCAACAGTGCATTTTGTCTATTGAAAGATGCTTCATTGATTGACCAGAGATATTTTTTATAGCAGCTGTTCTGTTATGTGCTAGTCAAATCAGTGCTAATTTTTTAATTACGATTCCACAAATATTAATAATTTTTTGTCTATTCCAAAGAGTGGCAGAATATCGTTCCATCTGTAGACATGGTTTAAAATGAAAATACCCTGATATATACAAATGTTCAATATAAGGTTTTTGTCATTCAGTTTTATATCAGAAAAAACCAGACTAAAAGCTAATTATTATGAGCAATAGCTCATTTTGTTTATTAAAAGATGCTCTATTGATTGAACGGCCAGATTCATCTAATGTCAGATTAGATTAGGTAAAGACACAGTTATAAAGTTTCTAAAAAGGATATTGCGGACACATATCTTTGGTTAATCAATGTGCCATCTGTCAATAAATCAAATGAGCTATTGCTCATCATAATTGGATTAAAATTATGATATTTTCTAATATAAAACTGGATGCCAAAAATACTTTATCCAAAATTTGTGTGTATCGGTATATGTTTGTTTCAGCCTTTATCTGTGGTTTGAATATGAATGGATGAGTATTTATTTGAACAAAAAAAGACCGTCATTGACACTGTACATCTTTGCAATACGCAACATACTGCCCATGGATAACTCTACAAGGTGTAGGCATAAAGAGCCCATAGATCAAACAAAGAAAAGGGAAATTTTTTATTAAAACATATGCATATATATAAAAAAGAAAAAAAAATAGACAAATTTCAGTAAAATATATAGTAATGGAAAAATAAATATAACAATATAACATATTATTTACATTTTGGCTTTATAGGATTTCTTATCTCTTAAAAATATATCATATGACTTTATAAGAATAGTTTGAGTTTTTTTAGTGTGTTATATATTTATATATTTAAAAAAAACATATTGATAAACAAATCACTCTTCAAAACCATTAATCGAACCTCTTAAATAGCTTGGAAAGTTTTTGAAAAGTTTTCTCTGACTTAACGCATAGCAGATCGACTACCTTAATAATATTAATTGTAAGAAACTTACAATCGTTTGTTTATCTAAACTAGCCTAACATTAGACATACACATGCTTGGAACTTTGCCACAACTCATACAAATAAAGAATTTGTACATTCATGGAATGCTATGGTTTTTTCTAATGAATGACAAAAATCTCATATCGGACATTTGTACATATTAAGGTAGTTCTGTCGTGAAGCCAATCCAAACTCATATGCATGAATTTTTGACATGTTGTAATTTAGCTATTCAATTTTACTTGCACAAAATCTTGAAGGTTTTTACCGAGTATTTGAATGAACAATTAAAACTTGAAAATCGATCTTTTTACACGGCGCTTACGGGAGGGCTGGAAAAGTTGATCTTTAAATCGAAAATTAACATACTTAGATCAAAGATAGAGAAAAAATAAAAAGTACTATGGATTCGCAAATCATTCAGGAATTGATGCATCATGAGAAAAGGTGGAGTCTCCGGAATAATGTTTAATTGAACCAAGATCAAAGTGCACGATACCGGGCCAAATGACATTTCCTAACCTAATTATCGTAAAAATGAAGTCAAATCCGCACTAAACGTATCAACTATTTACAAATAATCGTTTTAGTTTGATTACGACAATTTCAAAGAATTCTCGATTATTTTTTATATTATTATTCAGGCAGTGAAAGTGATGCGTATGATTATTTTTTAGTGTCATATAGACTCTGAGATTTATGACTCCGGCGTACCGACAGAACTACCTTAACGTTTTTTTCTTTTAAAACTGTGTCTGCAAAAGTATTGAAAAATTAAGAACTCATGCTACAGAACAGTTGAGGGAATTGCTACAAATTGTAGAAACAAAATTGAAAATTTTGCACTTATTTGACCTGGCACATGCCGTAATAACTACCCTAGGAGGCTTCTGCACTTCAGACTAGTCAAAAGAGTGGTAAATTAAAAACAATATTTTTACAATTTTCGCTGGTTTAATTGACAATTCCAAGGGGTTATTTACTTAGCAGAATCAGTTGTTAATATATAAGTACATTCACAGCCATGATTTGAATGGAAAATCAACTTACATACACAAATGTCGCATCACCGGATGTCATGTTTTTTCATGCAGTTTTTCAAAAGGTTGAACCTTAATAATAGTCAAAATACGATAAACAATGGCTCATTTTGATTATCGAGAGATCCTTAATTGATTGATCATGCAGATTTTTTATGGTATTGTTGAAAAGTTACAGCCATTTGTATGTTCAATGTTAGGTTAGGACAGGATAATCAAATGATTATCTTATCTTTTGAACTACAATTATTTTTCAAAATTTAGACGATCAATGAATAACAAATTTTTCAATATACAAAATGAGTTATTGCTCGTCACAATTGGACTTATATTACCATTGATGCTTTTAAAAAACTGGATGAAAAACATGACATCAGACATTTGAAAATATCAATCGTTTAACTTTTCAAATCACAGCTGTGAATGCATTTGTGTATTAAGAACTATCATTGCTACGTGGTCAAAGCCTCAAAACATTTGATTAAACCACCAGAAATTATAGAAATGATTTTAAAAATTTAGCATTCATTTGACTAATATATAAGTACATTCACAGCCATGATTTGAATGGAAAATCAACTTACATACACAAATGTCGCATCACCGGATGTCATGTTTTTTCATGCAGTGTTTCAAAAGGTTGAACCTTAATAATAGTCAAAATACGATAAACAATGGCTCATTTTGATTATTGAGATCCTTAATTGATTGATCATGCAGATTTTTTACGGTATTGTTGAAAAGGTACAGCCATTTGTATGTTCAATGTTAGGTTAGGACAGGATAATCAAATGATTATCTTATCTTTTGAACTACAATTATTTTTCAAAATTTAGACGATCAATGAATAACAAATTTTTCAATATACAAAATGAGTTATTGCTCGTCACAATTGGACTTATATTACCATTTATGCTTTTAAAAAACTGGATGAAAAACATGACATCAGACATTTGAAAATATCAATCGTTTAACTTTTCAAATCACAGCTGTGAATGCATTTGTGTATTAAGAACTATCATTGCTACGTGGTCAAAGCCTCAAAACATTTGTTTAAACCACCAGAAATTGTCGAAATGATTTTAAAAATTTAGCATTCATTTGACTAATATATAAGTACATTCACAGCCATGATTTGAATGGAAAATCAACTTACATACACAAATGTCGCATCACCGGATGTCATGTTTTTTCATGCAGTTTTTCAAAAGGTTGAACCTTAATAATAGTCAAAATACGATAAACAATGGCTCATTTTGATTATCGAGATCCTTAATTGATTGATCATGCAGATTTTTTATGGTATTGTTGAAAAGTTACAGCCGTTCGTATGTTCAATGTTAGGTTAGGACAGGATGATCAAATGATTATCTTATCTTTTGAACTACAATTATTTTTCAAAATTTAGACGATCAATGAATAACAAATTTTTCAATATACAAAATGAGTTATTGCTCGTCACAATTGGACTTATATTACCATTTATGCTTTTAAAAAACTGGATGAAAAACATGACATCAGACATTTGAAAATATCAATCGTTTAACTTTTCAAATCACAGCTGTGAATGCATTTGTGTATTAAGAACTATCATTGCTACGTGGTCAAAGCCTCAAAACATTTGATTAAACCACCAGAAATTGTAGAAATGATTTTAAAAATTTAGCATTCATTTGACTAATATATAAGTACATTCACAGCCATGATTTGAATGGAAAATCAACTTACATACACAAATGTCGCATCACCGGATGTCATGTTTTTTCATGCAGTTTTTCAAAAGGTTGAACCTTAATAATAGTCAAAATACGATAAACAATGGCTCATTTTGATTATCGAGATCCTTAATTGATTGATCATGCAGATTTTTTATGGTATTGTTGAAAAGTTACAGCCATTCGTATGTTCAATGTTAGGTTAGGACAGGATAATCACATGATTATCTTATCTTTTGAACTACAATTATTTTTCAAAATTTAGACGATCAATGAATAACAAATTTTTCAATATACAAAATGAGTTATTGCTCGTCACAATTGGACTTATATTACCATTTATGCTTTTAAAAAACTGGATGAAAAACATGACATCAGACATTTGAAAATATCAATCGTTTAACTTTTCAAATCACAGCTGTGAATGCATTTGTGTATTAAGAACTATCATTGCTACATGGTCAAAGCCTCAAAACATTTGATTAAACCACCAGAAATTGTAGAAATGATTTAAAAAATTTAGCATTCATTTGACTAGTGTGAAATGCAGAAACCTCCTTAAGGTCATGTGACATATTTATGGCTGGGAGAGATAGAAATAATCTTCTTGAAGCCAACATCACCACTTCTGAACTTTTAAAATCCAAAAGATGAAACGGGGTTAAGAAAAAGGCTTTAGTTTTTTTTAGCAACTTTTAGTATTGCGATCTAGAGGTCAACTAAGCTTAAGTAACAATTGCAACTATTGAAGTTTTCAACTAAAATTGTTGATAAAAATTTATTGAATTAAAGTCATAAGTGCAACAGTCTACTTGGAGGCGTCATATTGTATTTCCAGAGTGAATATCTACAATGTCTTTCCATTCTGCTCTGTGACAGTAAATGTTATGTATTATAGGCTCAGATCATAGGTAAGAAAAAGAGGTTACAAAAACATTGCCAATTATATACAACATTTAATAAACAAACTCTACATCCAATCAAGACGACTTTCATTCAAAAGCTTAATTTTACTTTCGAAAGTCGCGGAACCCGGGCAAACAGTGTCACCGATTTTTTAACCGGTGTTTTAACCAGTCTCGATTAGCCCCTGTTTCACCCAGTTTAACTGACCTACCTTTTGACCGAAATTGTTAATTTTTAAGCGATTTTTACTGGTGAATTAACCGATTGTAACCGACATTCTTACCGAATTTTAAAAAAGATCAATTTTGTTTGGTGTATTCAACCGATTTTAACTGACAATTTAACCGAACGAAACGTTTTTAATCGGTTAAGTTCTCGGTTACAGCCGGTGAAACAATGGGCCAATCGAGACTTATCTTTTCTCCGTTAAAAAGTCGGTTAAATTTAATTATTTTCGGTTAACACTCAAATCATTAACGATATCCGGTTTTAAAAAAAAAACATGGATCATCATCATTTGATTCGCAAAATTTGTACGAATAACAATCAAAGAAGGTGTTTTTGTGTTTTTATGACTGCGAGAAATGACAAAATGGCGACGCATGGCAAAAACATGCTGGACAATAAAAAACGTTACGATATCGCCCAATCTCACATATAATAACCGTAAAAAAACAATGAAACCAAACAATAGCCTACTCGCAGTCGCCATATTGTCATCTCAGAGCCAATAGCTGTGTCGTATTTATGTTCTAAATGTTTCCGCGATATCAAAATGGCGCTCGCAAGTAAACACCACGTGCCATACGCTAAAAAAATAACAAAACGATCTCAGACCATATGTAACATTTAAAAACAAGACTCTAAATACCAGTCAAGAACTCTCCTAATCATAATCGCAATTTTTATTTCGAAAATTGCAGAAATCTCTAAACATTTCCCTTCAAAAAGAAAAATAGAAAAAAATCCGTGAGCGCCATCTGCATCGCGAAATCCGTACGAAAAGCGGCAAGGGAAGGCGGTTCTTGTATTCTTATGGTGCGCGAGAGGTGGCAAAATGGCGACCGATGGCACAAACATGCTGGGCAATAACAAACTCTACGATATCACCGAATACTACAACCAATAACCTCAAAAAAAAACAATGAAACGAAACAAAAATTGCAGGGTCAACAAGACATGCATTGCCATGCATTGTCATCGACATGTTCGCGCAGTATGCAATGGGTTTTGCGAGAGTCTCGTCGAAAAGAGAGCGAGCGAGCGATCGAGAGAGAGAGAGAGAGAGGGAACTTACGCATTCCTCCTCTTTTGTCATGCCGCTTGGCATTTGAGGTACGGCACGATTGATCGCCGAGTAATCCGGCAAATCGGGCAATTCCTCGGCCATGTAGATCGGCATCGGCTTGGAGGCGTCCAGGGCCCGCGCCCTGAACGACAGCTTGCTCATCCTGGATCAGCACAGGGGCGCCTCACAGTGTTGTATATGTAATTTTCGCGCGACGCGAGTTTTTAGTGTGTGTGCGCGTCTGTGTGTACTATCCTCGAGGTGCGCGATGCTGACGAAGGGGTGAGTGAAGAGAGAGAGAAAAAGGAAGTGGAGGGATAGGGACGGGGGTGAAGAAGAGGGGCTATAGGTTAGTTGGCGCGCGCGCACCACGCCGCTGTTGCTACACCTCTCACGACTGTCGCTGCTGTTGCTGGTACTGATATTCGCGATCGCTGAATCAGCTCCCGTTGCTACTACTGCTCACAGGCTCTCCCGTCCTCAATGGCACTGCTGCTACTGCTGCTGCTGTTACTACTCTCTCTATCCTCTCTCTCTCTCGCTCCGTCTCGCAAATATTTCGTATTTTCACGATAAAAACGAGTGCGCGCGAGCGAGAGAGAGAGGGTGGTAAGTATATACAGGGACGGTATATTTGCCTTTTCTTCGCTGAAACTCTTGTTTTATGTCTAACCACGACGACACAGCGTGTTGACAAGACGCGCTCCGTTCCGCTGTTTCGCGGGACCGAGAGATGCAATGATTTTTGTTTATTTGCTTATATGTGTATATATATATATATGTATATGGAATATATATAATACGTATATATGTATATGTTGTGTGTGTCTGTGAGTGTGCCTCTCGTCTCACTAAATATTTCCGCCGTAATCCTTCAGGTATTTCTCCGTATATCCTCGTGGGTTGTCTTAAGTTTTTATTCTTATTATTTGTTTTTTCCTGTGTATATAACCACTATCGATTGTGTCGATCTCGCTTATCGATCTATTCGGTAGTCGTTATTTTTTTTTTTCTTTTTCTTTCGATTTTGTTCGTATCTCTCCTCCCCGTTGATGCGAACGAATGTTTACACGACGTAAGTCGATGTCGGGAGGAAAATAAGTATCGGAGAACGTGCAGCAATCCAAGCAGCCACGATAGGGGCGGCCCGTGTATACGGATCGTAGACGACGACGACGACGACGACGACGACGACGATGATGTGAACACGACGGAAAGCACACGGGGCACGACGAAGCTTTGCGAAAAACGGTCGTTGGGCGCGGGCCCTGCCGCCGTTTAACCCGGCGCGGAGGCGGCTCAGGGCCTCATCGTTGCCCGGCCATCGCGCTCGAACACGCTCACTCAGTCACCGTACGAGATATATCACTTTGAAAACATGTTTGCGTGACACGATCCCTGTTGAAAGCCATCATGGCCGACCCACAGCCATTTAATCACGAAACGGCAACACACGGAGCAACAACAGCGCCACCATCTCACGTTTCCGAACGGCGAGATACCCGTTTCACTCGCTCTTCACCGCCCGCGTACTCTCAATATTCTTCACGCAGCTTATACGTCTTGATTTTCCCTTTTTTCAACGTCTCTCTACCCATAAGACCACCAAAAACTCGTAGCAATTTATCATCAATTATATTGCCTGTTTTTTTCGAGAGATATTTCACTTTATAGTAGCCCGATATTTGAACGATAGGTTAGGCTGCGTTTCTAATTGCAACGGTCGCCATCTTTATTCGTCGCCCACGCGGGCGTCGGTGCCACGGTCTTACATGCGTATATATACGTATGTAAGACCGTGGTCGGTGCCGTGAATTATGGGCTACTTCGCAATGAAAAATCGTAAGCCGTGTTTACAAACTTGAGCATTTCGGAAATTCATTTCTATGCTTAGATTACCGTCATATGACACGGTGTATATGAATAGGCTATGCAAACCCTAGCGGATCCGAGCAACCGTCATTTTGTGGTTGCTTTACGGTCACATACAAGTAACCGTCATTATGAGGTTCATTTCCAGTTGTTTTACCGTCAAACAACTGTAATGTAACCGACAAAGCGACCGTTGTTTTGGAACAAAAAAGAACCCGATTGCAACTGCAAAGCGACCAATGTTTTAACCAAAAACAAACTTTAAAGTAACGCAGAAGTAACCGACAGTTTGTTAAAAGTTGTTTTTCGGTTATTTGAAAGATCTTCATATAACCGAATAGTAACCCGAAACGGAACATTGAGTTCATTACGGGTCACTTTACGGTTCCCCGCCGGTCACTAGGTTCCTTCTGGGTTATTCTGGAGTGATTTTTTGTTCCATAACGACCGGTCACTCTTCGGTTATTTTGCGGTTTTTCAGATCCGCTAGGGAAGTTATCGCTGGTTTTCAGTAAAATTACCAATTAATGTGAGTGTACCAAGCTAAAAATTTGGCAATGCATATATCTTCTTGATGCAAATTGCGCGAACCTGCATCGTCTTTGAACTAAGAGATGGTCATAAGAAAAGCGTTAAATAAGCGATCATTCCTTGGAAATACCAAAGACGAAATTATCTAGTTTTATTTTTCTAAGAAGCCTTCATAAATATGTTATATTCTGTGATGTAAGAAATACAAATATTGTTAACTACAATTCAAGATATTATATAAGCTTAGTTACCCAATTTGTAACAGATTTCATATCTCAATAAATAAATATATTCTATTCTATGGCTGTGTCATTAATGGTAACTTCGATTTATACATATATCTTTAAGGTGATGTGCTACATATCGTCCGTCTCTCTCAGATTGCCATAAGTACGAGTGAGATAGCTGAATTTTCCCGAAGTGTTATTCTTCGCCACGGTTGATTTTTCGAATAAAAGTCAAGAAGTACTGACTGCAAAGTGCCAAGATGCAGTCAGTACTTCTCGTATTTTGCCTGAAATATCAATTGTAACCAAGAACAACGCTTTACAGTTTTCGTTACCGACCGAGCAGTCGAGCACTAGCACATCATCTTAAGGGGAAGCTGGAGTCGAGTGTAGAAGCATGTTTTTACCGACCGAAGTCGGTAAAAACAGGCTTTTTCGTAGTTTTGATTATTCTTCGTTAATACGCTACAGATATGCTTCAAATTATACACGATTGTAGTATCAACATAAACAAGTGGACGTACATTCAAATATTTGGTGAATACGTACAATAAATGAAAATATTCGTATATTACTAAGCCTGGATCATCGCGGGGATCGCAAACAGACTACGTGATCGTAGTTTCGGTTTTGCGTAGATTCCTTTTGTGCAATTGACTTTCCGACGCTCGTGGAATATTCAGAGACCACTAAAGAATGGACGTACATTTCGTTTTTACGTATGTGAATTCCACAATCATTTATATCACACCAAACAGGTGGTGTTGTCAAACATTGACGGCCATTTTGATTTTGGCAGGCTTAGTAATATACGAATATTTTCATTCATTGTACGTATTCACCCAATATTCGAATGTACGTCCACTTGTTTATGTTGATACTACAATCGTGTACAATTTGAAGCATGTTTGTAGCGTATTAACGAAGAATAATCAAAACTACGAAAAAGCCTGTTTTTACCGACCAAAGTCGGTAATAAAATCTACTCCAGCATCCCCTTAAGGTGATGTGTTACATATCGTCTGTCTCTCTCAGATCGCCATAAGTGCGAGTGAGATAGCTGAATCTTCCCGAAGTGTTATTCGTCGCCACGGTTAATTTTTCGAATAAAAGTCGAGAATTACTGACTGCAGACTGCCGAGATGCAGTCAGTATTTCTCCTCTTTTGCTTGAAACATCAATTGTGACCAAGAACAACGCTTTACAGTTTTTGTTACCGACCGAGCACTAACACATCATCTTAAGATGGATTAAGATTCGTTTTCATCACTGTTTGACCAACAGCCAATTGACAATTTGGTCAGAAATGGATGCATTTGTCCACTCGGATATAAAATAACCGTCACTTTTGGCTCGTATTAAATTACGATTATGTGACCGTCATGTAGCCCGTCATTTGTATTTTTCATTGTTTTCAATGGAATATCAGCTATATAAAGTTAGCCATACAACATTTAATAAAAAAAACTTAGTCTTTTTTTCATTGATTGGTCGTCGAATGTTGGCCTAATTTCAACGTTTGGTGGTCAATGGTTAATTGATAATCGTTAAATTAAAAAAATACCGTCAAGTTAGCCATATATTTTTTTCTTTTTTTTCAAATCGCTTCAAACTGAGCGTACTTGTTGGGGAATCGTTTGGAGGTAACAAATAACATATTTAAAACGTTTGGTAGTCCCGAATTTTATTGACAAATAAAAAAAAAAAAACAAGTGGGCAGCACAGGGGCTTTTTTTAATTTCACGATTATCAATAAACCATTGACCACTAAAGGATGAAATTAGGCCAACATTCATCAACATTCGATCACCAATCGATTAGAAAAAGACTAATTTGTTTTTATTAAATGCTGCATGGCTAACTTTATATAGCTTGGAATATCAGGATTATTTTTCCGCAAGTTATCTGACGTGACAAGTGACCAATCGACATCGATATTAAATGACGGTCATCTTTGTTTAAAAGTTTGATTGGATTAGAATTTAGATACTTGGCAACAAGAGAAACATCTGGGAAAGATAATCAACGTCATTGAAGATATTAAGAAAAATTATAAGTTTTTTTACGCGTACATACGAAATATCATCAATATTATAATTGTAAAATAATTATTACTCTCAGTTATTCGTAATAGTTGAGAAGCTGTACTAAAACTTTCATATCATCACAATAATTAGTCATAGTTTTTGATTTTGAAAAGTATTTCAACTGTTTTTTCACTCGAAAGGTGCCCGAACTGTGGTTAAACAAAACTTGGAATGTATAAATAGAAGGATTTAAAAAAAACTTTATATACGCGATTTTTCAACCAATTTCAAAAAAATGATTTAAAAAATTGCAAAAACATTAAAGCAGAGAAATTGTAGGTATTCAAAAAAATATTAAATCCTCTTCAATTACAACTACAAAAAAACTGGCTTCGGGATTAACTTTTTTTAAATTGTGTAATGAAAATAAATAAATGACGGAATCTGTAAACGGAATAATGGGTACTGTTTTGTTTTTGTTTTAAAGACATTATTTTTGTTATTTTTAATTGATTTGAGAAGAGCTTTTACACTTCAGGAATGATCTTTATTTCGTTAATTCATCCGTAGCCACAAAGAGGGTTTTCGAGGTGTCGGTTTATTCGTATAATTATTTCTATCAATGAGTGAATAAATCGATAATAATTTTTTTGGCGATCGGTGGACAACGAAGCCGGGAATTAATACGTCGGCGCAAATACATAATAACATATAGTAAACATGTACAACATTAAACACGTCTTTTCTGCGTTTTCTTTTTGTTGATAATATTTCGGTGAATTGGAGGCATTTGTGTCCGTGTCGTGAGAGTAGAAATTTACTTTAAAAAAACAAAGAGACAAAGAAAAATTATGATTTTTGTGGCTTCAGCGGAACAGTGAAGTGACGCACAAAAGAAAAATAAGTCGTGATACAAATCGCGTGAAAACTCAAAAATTTAAACGATGTTTCGCTTATCCTAGATAATACGTTTATCCATACATACTTATCGGAATATTTTGTATTGAGCGCATTTTTTAAATTGATTTTATTTTCCATCCTATACTCTTAATTTCCGTAGCTTCGTTTCATCTCTCGAAAGTAGCAAATATACGCAAAGTTTATAATATACAGTGGCTGAAGAAGGTTTCTAATTATCGACTCCCTTTGGGCGAGGAAAAAAAAGTTTGGCATCGACAGAAGAGGAAAAAAAAGTATCCGGAAAAAAAAATAAACGCCCCTTTAATTCTTGACCGTCGATATGTAAGGGCAATAATCGTTTGCGTTTCATATAAACGCGCACTAAAGATTATCATTTTTGCTCTAGAAGAGAAAAAAAAATAGACAATTAAAAAAATAATAAGAAATTCGTAAAAGTATTTGAATTGAGACTAGATGAGAGTACACTTAATGATTAAATTAATTCAAGTTCTTACACCGCCATCGTCCATTTATCGTGTTTTCATTTTTTCATTATATTAAGATCAGCTTTAACAAACAATAAAAAAAAATTTGCAGGACCGGGGAAGGATCTTTTGGGAGAAATACAGTAAACGAAGGGAGCGGAGAGTAGCGCCAACTCTCCTTTCCATTCCCCGCCCTCTTTATCTTTTTCGCATCGCATCTCATACGAAGGAAATATCGCGGTTTGTTGTTTTTAATTGGTTTTTTTTTTTTTTTTTTTTTAAAGATTATTCGCTAGCTTACTCTATCGCCTTGCTCATAAATTCTATGAAGCGCTTGCCATACTGTTCGGGATCGCACGTCGATATGCCATCAACGTTTGCGCCGTATTTCACCGTCTTCGCTGCTTTTGCCGCTTGCTTCCGCACGCCGTAATGGGTCAGCACGTCGATTATCGCCAAGAAGTAAATTTCCTTCATCGGTGCGCCTTTTAAGAAAATACATTTTTTTTAATAATCTGTTTATCGCAGAGTAAAAAAGAAGTTTCGTAAGCAAGACAATTCATAAATTTCACTCGTCAGCAGTGGACGCGTGGTCAGTGCGTGGCTTCGATAGTCTTCATTGTTGGGCAGCATTTCTTGCGGCCGTAACTCGAATGAGTGACCACTTACGAAGGCTTCTGAGCCTCACACTAGTCAAATGAGGGCTAAATTTTGAAAAGCATTTCTACAATTACTGGTGTTGTAATCAAATGTTTTGAGGCTTCACTCATGTAGCAGTATTAGTTCTTGATATACAAATTTATTCGCAGCTGTGATTTGAAAAGTAAATCGATTGATTTCTGCAAATGTTCGGTATCATGTTTTTTCATCCAGTTTTTTTAAATCATAAACCGTAATATAAGTCCGATTATGACGAGCAATAATTCATTTTTTCTGTACTCGAAAATTCTTTATCGATTGACCGTCTAGATGTTTAATAATATCTGTCGTTCGAAAGATTATCCTGTCCTAAACCTGGGGCGCTGTCATAAGGTCTGCCGGCCATAAGCTCGAATGACACAACGTCGAATTGTCACAAGCTCGAATGGTTATAATCTCGAAATGACATAAGCTCGAACGGTTATAATCGCGAAACGTCTTAAGGTAGTTCTGTCGCTTCACGCTCATTTCGCATAAGCTTCCGAAAAATGAGAGCGAATTGCAAACACTTCTTGATGATATAAAAATCTGAAAAAAATCATACATATTTAAGATACTTAAGACATTATTTCGACATAATAATAATTCCAAAATGTTATTAACAAATTGATGAAAAATAAAAATGATCAACAAATCTTCCGACAACCTAATTTTTTTGTTTCGATGAAAATGATTCGTTCATTTTTCTGAATACGTATGAATTTTTTCAAATTTTTTTCTTTGCTTTGAATTTTGTGATTTTTTCCAGGTAAAAAATCGAAAAATTCAAAGCAAAGAAAAAAATTTGAAAAAATTCATACGTACTCAGAAAAATGAACAAATTATTTTCACCGAATCAAAAAAATTAAGTTGTCGGAAAATTTGTTAAACAATTTTATTTTTCATCGATTTGTTAATAACATTTTGGAATTATTATTATGCCGAATTAATGTCTTCAGCATCTTTAATATGCATGATTTTTTACAGATTTTTATATCATCGAGAAGTGTTTGCAATTCGCTCTCATTTTTCGGAAACTTATGCGAAGTGAGCGTGAAGCGACAGAACTACCTTAAGCTCGAACGGTTATAATGTCGAAAGGTCATAAGCTCGAATGGTTATAATCCCGAAAGGTCACAAGCTCGAATGGTTATAATCTCGAATGGTCATAAGCTCGAATGGTTATACTCTCGAAAGGTCACAAGGTCGAATGGTTATACTCTCGAAAGGTCACAAGGTTGAATGGTTATAAGCCCGAATGGTCATAAGCTCGAATGGTTATAATCTCGAAAGGTCATAAACTCGAACGGTTATAAACTCGAATGGCCATAAGGTCGAATGAATATTATATTATCAATATAAAAACAACATAAAACAATACAATATAAAAAATGTCGCATAGATCAAATTGTATTCGTCGGTCAGATATCGGTGCACGGTCTAAAGTTGCAGCGGTTATTGCGTCCATGTGGCAATTGTTTTCCGTTCTTCATAGCTTTATATAGTAACCTCGTAGCTTTCGTAGCTTCGAAAATTCGTTAAGAATAAGGTATCTGACAAGCAACGCCTGATCCTAATATTCAAGAATAAGCTGGAGTTAGGAAAAGAACTGCAACTTTAGACCGTGCACCGATATCTGGCCGGCGAATACAATTTGATCTATGCGACATTTTTTATATTGTATTGTTTTATGTTGTTTTTGTATTCATAATATAATATTCTGTCGACCTTATGGCCATTCGAGTTTATAACCATTCGAGCTTATGACCATTCAGGCTTATAACCATTCGACCTTGTGACCTTTCGAGATTATAACCATTCGTGCTTATGACCATTCGAGATTATAACCATTCGAGCTTGTGACCTTTCGGGATTATAACCGTTCGAGCTTAAGACATTTCGCGATTATAACCGTTCGAGCTTTCGACATTTCGCGATTATAACTATTCGAGCTTATGTCATTTCGAGATTATAACCATTCGAGCTTGTGACAATTCGACGTTGTGTCGTTCGAGCTTATGGCCGACAGCGCCCCCGGTAAAGATGGACGATTTCGTAGTATACACTATTCATCGAAAATATGCTACAAATATACGTCAAATTTTGGAGGGATGTAACAAAAACATTGATGCTTGGGTGTCCGGTCGAATTACTGTTCAAAACATACAAGAAATGTAAGAAATTCTATATTATCCCTAGCGGATCTGAAGAACCGCAAAATAACCGAAAAGTGACCGGTCGTTATGGAACAAAAAATCACTCCAGAATAACCGAGAAGGAACCTAGTGACCGGCGGGTAACCGTAAAGTGAACCGTAAAGTGACCCGTAATGAACTCAATGTTCCGTTTCGGGTTACTATTCGGTTATATGAAGATCTTTCAAATAACCGAAAAACAACTTTTAACAAACTGTCGGTTACTTCTGCGTTACTTTAAAGTTTGTTTTTGGTTAAAACATTGGTCGCTTTGCAGTTGCAATCGGGTTCTTTTTTGTTCGAAAATAACGGTCGCTTTGTCGGTTACATTACAGTTGTTTTACAGTAAAACAACTGGAAATGAACCTCATAATGACGGTTACTTGTATGTGACCGTAAAGCAACCACAAAATGACGATTGCTCGGATCCGCTAGGGTACTAAACCTCTCAAAACCAATAAGGCCGCTAGAAATGTCAACAGGTCCTTTGAGGTAAGATATAAACGTTTCTGGAACTCGGATGTATTAAATCAGACCGAACACCTATTCTTTGATTATTCCTGAACCTTTCAAAACCGTCGGAATGTCGATTACACAAACCAAATCTACAAATAGTGTATACTACGATTGCAAAGACCGTTTGCTTTTCGCACAGGCTCAGAGCTGGTAAAGAGCATGAATATAGTTCCATCATTAGGAGACAGGTGGCGCTGTTTACTTTTGGCAAAAGCTCCGAGCCTCTGCAATGCGACCGTAGTATACACTGTATATGGATTTGTGTAGTTACTTATGTAATTAACATTCTGATGGTTTTGGAATATTTAGAAATCATCACAGAATTGGCGTCCGGTCTGATTTTACATATCTAATTTTCAGAAACAATTATATCTTACAACAAAGGTCTATTGACATATGGTGTGCGGCCATTTTGCTTTCGGTATCTTTTGCCAAAAGTCGGTATCAAAATCTACTCCAGCATCCCCTTAAGATGATGTGTTACTGCTCGGTCGGTAAAAAAACTGTAAAGCGTTGTTCTTGGTCACAATTGATATTTCAGGCAAAAGACGAGAAGTACTAACTGCGCCTTGCCATTCTGCAGTCAGTACTTCTCGCCTTTTATTCGAATAATCAACCACAACGGAGAATAACACTTCGAGAAGATTCAGTTATCTCACTCGCACTTATGGCGATCTGAGAGAAACAGACGATATGTAACACATCACCTTAAGGTTCATTCTTTTGAAAAACTGCACGAAAAAACATGACGTCCGGCATTTGCATAGGGCAATCGATTTTCCATTCGAATCACGGCTGTGAGGGTACTTATATTTTAATAACTGATTTTGCTACGTAAATAACCCCTCGAAACTATTAATTAAACCACCAAAAATTGTAAAAACCTTTTTAAACACTGATTTGACTAGTCTGAAACATAGAAGCTTCAGTTTTTTCGAGTTTCTAATCAGCGTTGTAAATGCCTAATATTATAGAAATAAAGATGATGATACAATCCGGTTTATACTTGTGATTTCATAATAATAACATGTAGAAATTATATATAATATAATAAGGTTAAGCAAACTCGGACGCTTAAGCGCCCGAGTCTCTTTATATAAATTTTGACATTTGACACAAACAAAAAATTTCAATGCATGAACTTGATCCAGAGTATCTGACGACACCGCCGACCAATTACAGGACGAATAAAAAGGCAACAATGGCCAACTTGCATTGCCATGTATTTCGATATTTCAATATAAAATCGCCATCAACTTTTTAGAGGAGGACAATACAATGTGTAAACTTTTGATTAACTGCAACAACTATTAATTTTCAATAAAACTTAACGGTTATTTAAACAACAAAAAATGGAAAAACATAATTAATGCATAAAAAATGTTTACATACATAACTTTATAATAGCTGCAGATTATTATTATGAAATCATAATTACAAATCCAACTGCACTGTAAACTCTATCTCTTGAATTAGTGGGATTTATAACTTTGTTTCTAAATACATTCTCATGCAGTAGAAATTCAGCAAAAATAAAGCCGCTTGTATCGGCCAGGTTATCCGTAGTTTCCCTGTGCCTTCTTGAAAATGTGATAGAGTAGTGCATTAGAAAGAGTCGGTGAGGATAGTACTCTAGGAATGAAATTGGGTATAATGAGAAGTGAATAGTCAAAGCCAATAGCCAATACAAATTTCATGTAAATCAATTTTCTCACTTGACATTTTTCCTTTTTTGCGAACAGGGTTTTTTTTCTCATTGCTTTTTTAAAATGGACACACGTTTTTTACGTCTTATTTTGCAACTGTATAATTTTGCCGAAACATGTTTTTTAGCATTAATTTTTAGATAATGACGAGCTCACCTTCCGAACTCGGGATAGCGTAGATGTCGAGTTCCGGTATTATCGCGTCTTCGTACTGAAGACTCGTTTCTCGCACTAGCGCAGCGTGAGGCGATTCTGGTGGCGTCGTCATTCCGGTAACTCCACTCCAGCCCCACAATCGGCTGGAAAAAAATGGCACATTCCTGCTTTCGATTAAATCGTAATAAACATTTCGATCGGTTTTTTTTTCTTCAACAATCGTCGATAGCCGATTCAAACTATATTTTTTTTTTACATTTTAGACATTAAAATTCATCAGAAAAACAGTTTAAAATATTCAGTGAAATGAGTAGAGAAAATGCGATATTTTGATGTATTATAAATGGACTTGACTGAGAAAATAATTATATTAACCGAAATATTCTCAATCTTTAGAATAAGAGAAAATGTACTTTCTCTGAAAAGTTCGAAATCACGCTGGAAATCAGGAAAATTTTAAAGATTTTCAGAAAAATTTCCGCGATTTGACCGAATAAATTTCGGACAAACTTTAGCGTTTTCCAGATAACATTTTGATGAATTTTGAGGATGTTTTCGACAATGTTACGTACTCGCCCATCGGACCCCGAGATTCTAGTCCGCTGCCAGATTCACTATCGTCCTCCTCGTCGTGATTATCCTCGTCCTCCTCTCGCTCGGCACGTTCCCGATTTTCTTGCTCTGCCCTAGCGCAATCGTGCAGACCCAGCAGCAACGAATAGTCCATGAGATGCAGTCGCGTTAGAAACTGAAGAACAAAATTTTCTTATTAACATTCGGTGATTTTGGATTTATTCAAATAGAAAGGGAAGTCGAAAAAGATCTTTTGTGCTAGTCAGTTTTTAAATAACCACAATATTCAGGCCCTTTCAATCAATTCTTACTAAATCGAATACCGAAAGTTGTTTAACGTCAGCTTAAATATTGAGAATGTGTTAGAGTGTTAGGGCGTTCGAAATTTTTGCGAACTGATTAGCCGTGAGAAAGACCTCGTAGTGTGAAAAAACTTTACGCCAATTGACAATACTTATTCCTAAAAATATCAAGACACGTTTTTTTTACACAACAGAATAACAAAAGTATACGAGGAAATTATCAAATTTTACGGTTTAACGACATTTTCTTGATTTTTTCTAACTAAATAAAAAAATGCGTGATATTTCTCGATTTTCCATGAATATATGTTGTAAAAATCTAATAATCTGTGACAAACATCGACATCGGCCGTGAGCGTTTCGATGAGCTTGGATTTGGCATCCTCGCCAATATAAATCTTCATCCCATCCTTGACGAAATCGTTGTCCTTGTATGTGGGTAGATCTTTCTCCTTCTCCTTGTCGGAGGCTTCACGATCAACTGTCGAGCCCTTCAGATCGAATTTCTTGTGAGTCGTAAGATGATTTGAAAATACATTTCTGATAGAGACGACATAGTGCTCGACACCGTCCACCGTCAGTCGATACATTCCGAGATACTGCGGTAGAAGCGTCTTGCCGTGACGTTCGACGATATACTAGAAGAAAACAAAATGATTATAAATAATGTTCATGCCGTTAACTCAAGAGGGCGGTCGTCGGGTCAAAATCTGTGACTATTTGTCAACTAATTTCACCCACTTTCACTTATTTGGTTATATATTTTTTTTCGAGTTGTTCGTGTTAGGACCCTCAAAATAGTCTAAAACTTCGAGAAAAGGGGTTTACAAAAATATGTGTGTGTGGCCGGCATTCAAAATTCAAACTTACATATCTCAAGAACGGGTTCAACAATCGGGCTGAAATTTAGCATTTAGACGCCTTTGTTTGTGATAATTTTTACAGACATGTTGAAATCTTATTTACTTCACTCGGTGCGATAACTCACACTTTGTGAGGTAAGATTTTGTACAGATGTCAATTGAAATTGAAATTTTTTTAAACTCGTGTTTGCAAACTCACACTCATCAGAAAAAGTATTTCCGCACTTGCATCGTAACATACTCTTAACTTTGCAATTTTCGAAAAAGGTCTGTACTGCTTCCGCAAATTTTTAGCTATGGAGCTAAAAATTTTTTTTATAAATAAAGCTATATCAAAGGAAGATCGGTATTGAATTTGGGATGAATCTATAGAAAAGTTCGTAGTCCAGACGCCAGAGGGGGTTCTGTGTGCCATTCGAGGTCCGCGAAATATTCTTGATGCAGATGATAGGTTTTGACCTCCTGAACACGAATATATAAGGTGTTTTGCGGAAAACCCGGTCGTTTAGTTATTAATCGCAATTGTTTATTAACAATAGAAATTGTTGTTTTTTTGAACTCGGATATTTTTTTTTGTATAGTCCTGTCAATTCTGAGTCGAAAAGGTCCCATACAATTTTGCTCTACAATCCATAGATTCGGAGCAATAAATTGTTGAAAGTTGCAATTAGACCAAAATTGCTCTTCTTAACAAATTAGTAACTTCGAAAATATAAGTCGTAAAAAAAAATGTAAAGGAACTAATTTTGCCCAATGAACCGAGGAATATGAAAAAATAAATGCGAACACGGGCAGAACAAAAAATAATTATTTATGAAGAGTCGCGAAACGGTATTTTTTCTCTCATAACATACGCATCGAGCATATGTTATGAGAGAAAAAATACCGTTTCGCGACTGTTAGACCAAAATTAGACCAAAATTGCTCTTCTTAACAAATTAGTAACTTCGAAAATATAAGTCGTAAAAAAAAATGTAAAGGAACTAATTTTGCCCAATGAACCGAGGAATATGAAAAAATAAATGCGAACACGGGCAGAACAAAAAATAATTATTTATGAAGAGTCGCGAAACGGTATTTTTTCTCTCATAAAATACGCATCGAGCATATGTTATGAGAGAAAAAATACCGTTTCGCGACTGTTCATAAATAATTATTTTTTGTTCTGCTCGTGTTCGCATTTCTTTTTTCATATTCCTCGGTTCATTGGGCAAAATTAGTTCCTTTACATTTTTTTTTACGACTTATATTTTCGAAGCTACTAATTTGTTAAGAAGAGCAATTTTGGTCTAATTGCAACTTTCAACAATTTATTGCTCCGAATCTATGGATTGTAGAGCAAAATTGTATGGGACCTTTTCGTCTCAGAATTGACAGGACTATACAAAAAAAAATATCCGAGTTCAAAAAAACAACAATTTCTATTGTTAATAAACAATTGCGATTAATAACTAAACGACCGGGTTTTCCGCAAAACACCTTATATATTCGTGTTCAGGTCAAAACCTATCATCTGCATCAAGAATATTTCGCGGACCTCGAATGGCACACAGAACCCCCTCTGGCGTCTGGACTATCGGTTTTTATGGGATTTTGAATTTTTTTTTTTTTTTTTTTTTTGAATGTACGTTTTTCTCTAACTCAAGTCAAATTTTACCAAATTAACTGAAATTTTCTACAGACGAAAAATAGTATTCAGCACTGTTACGTACGCAATTTGATAGTGATCTGTAAAGCGGTTTGGATATTTCGTGACTTTGAATTTATCAAAAACTATAGTGGTAACGAAAAAAGTAACTTTTTGTATCTATATTTTCGGCTCTGTATCTCATTTTTCTACACGCACTTTTTGCATTCTGCTTTTTGTTTGCTAGGCCCTCAGGGAAGTTTATTTAAATAAACTAATAAATACCGCACGGTAGAAATGACTTTGTTAAATATGCACCAGCCGATTAATTGGTTAGACTAACCGAGATATTGATTACGCCAACCAAGTTATTGATTATATTGCAATGAGCTTGATAGTGCTAAACAATAACGTAGTTAGTCTAAACAATAAATCGACCGGCGCATATCTATCCAAGCGCGTGGTTATTCCAACCGAGGCTTTTTTTACGTGCACTTTACTTTAGTCTTTTGTACAATAATTTCTTCCTCATAGCGAAAGCTTTCATTGCGCAACATTTTTTTTCGATAAATTATGATAAATTGGGGGAAATCTTACCGGATGATAGTGTTTGAGAAACGAGTGCATTCTCTCGACTTCCTCACTCGTCAGTGTCTTAATAATGAAGAGTTTGTCATAAGACTGATAGAACTTGGCGCCGCTCTTGCCGGACGAGTCGTCAAGTGTTGGTTGGGACCTGTGTTCACACGACAACACGCTTCAATTAACTTCAATAAGACGTTCTTCGCCCCCGGTCTTATTTACGGGATCTTTTAAATTCTTAATTCTTTTATAAATAAAGTTAATGGTACATTCGACTTTGTGATTCTGTTTCCATAATAATAACATGTATGGCTAAAAAATAGCATTTGAAAAAATAATATTTCATTGAATACGAGGTTTATTTGCAACTATTCAAAAGTACACACACACACACACACTCACACACACACACGGAGAAAAGGGTGTAATTGTAAGGAACCACGGAATTGATATTGCCAACCAACAGGCATGGTAGAATATGGCATTAGCAAGTTTTTGAGTATCAGAACCAACAGATTGGTAACGCCAAGCGACAGATTGGTTTTCCCAACCGACCGATTGGTAACGCCCAGCAACAGATTGGTAACGCCAACCGACCGATTGATTATGTCAACCAACCGATTGGTAACGCAAACCAAGCTACATCTAACGCTCCAAGCATTTAATAGTACTTTGCGATACTAGTGCGTAAAAGCGGACTTTCGGCGAAGGTTGGAAAGTGGCTGCACGAGTCAAACCGAGCGCTACAACGGCACGAGGCGAAGCCGAGTGTTGTTTGTAGCGCGAGGGAAGACGAGTGCGGACACTTTACAAACGTCGTCAGGAGTCCGCTTTTACGTACAAGTATCGCATACTACTTTTTGTAACAAATGCACGAAGTGCCAGGTTATGTATGGCCGGCCGTGACACGAAGGAAAAGAACCGATGTGCGCATGCGCGCACAGTATTTTCGATACGGTTATCGTATTTTCGACACGGTTATCGTATTTTCGATACGGTTATCGTATTTTCGATACGCCTTCTCGAAAAGCGCCATCTTCTGTCACAGCCGGCACATACACAACCTGGTACTTTTCGTGCATGCGTTACAAAAAGGTTGGTTTTCTCAACTAACCTGTTTTCTTCGTGCATAAGTTTAAAATTGCTGCAGGTTATTATTACGAAAACATAACTAAGGAATGAACTGTACTGTAAACATTGTTTCTTAAAGTAATGGGAATTTACAACACTCTATTACAATAGATATGCATATAACCGTTTTTTTAAATACTTATTAAATTAATTCGTACAAAAATGTTTACGCATGAAAATTAGCACGCAAGACGCTAAGGACAAACAGGTGTATGCCTAAGCACGCTTCTCCGCGTGTAGGCGTAATATTGTGAATTCCGTGAGCGCTGATTTGCACGTAAACTAATTATTCAGATTAATTAAATTAACGTGCTGCTGCTGCTGCTGCTGCTGCTCAGGCGTGTCTCTCGTAGGTGTGCGTGCTGTGAGTCATCAAGAAAAGGGAAGAAAACAATCGAAAAACGATAGAAAAAAAAAACAGCGACAAGGAACAAACGAAAAAAAAATTCAGTGGCCGTTAATCAATTTTTCCATTTGATTACTTAAATGATAATAAGTATTAATAATAATTATTCACCACGCAATAATTATTTATTTCATACCCAATTATCGGAAAATCCTGAATTCGAGAGGTAATTGAATCTTTTAATTTAATATAAAAAAAACCAACTAAGAGAAATAGTAGTAATCGAGCTTCCATCATAGATTTTTATTTGGTATTTTTATATGCTTACCACAGTCTTTAATTATTCCACTATTTCAACTCAATCGTATATAAATTTATATAATATAAATTAGAAATGAAATATAATAATTGCTCGGAGCACTGGATAATAACTATTAAATGGGTAGATTCAATTAGAGAAGCTTAAAATAACTAGTAATTATATCGTTTGCAGCTGTTTTCGCTGAGCTCTTTGTCTTCGAATTTATATTTTTTGAAAAATTTTCGTGTTAGCACGCAAAATTCACTCGCGATTAGTTGGAAATAATGTTGGAAACAAATGGCTTAAGGTGAAAAACGGGGTAAAAATGAAATTGCAATCGTTGATTCTGTGAGTGAAATCATTAGAGTGCTGCGTATAACACGATCTAACCTCAGACGCTTTGGTTTAAAACTGTAGGTGCGCTGCGGCTTATTTAATATTGGAATTCTAGAAGTAGCTGAGGCAGAAGTAGTAGTAGAAGTAGAAACGGGGGACGTGGGTGATAGGGTTATCGAGGGCAGAGTTGCCGAACGCTGAACCATTTGCCGTATCCTGCCGGTCGCACCTCCTACCACCTTTCCATCACTTCGTTTCGCACGCGAAGGATTAAAAGCTCGACATCTGACAATCGTAAAAAATTATTCACGTTATCATAATTTTATTTATTGCTTTCAATCTCAACAACGTACCACAAAAAAAAAAAAAAAGAAAAGTTCTTACGGAAGAGATTAAGGATGTATGACTAGAATATAAAAACTGCTGAAAAGATCGATTTTACATGATAATTATTCCCAAATGTTATTAACAAATTGATGAATAATAAAGATTCCAAAATGTTGTCAACAAATTGACGAATAAAAAAATTGTTAAACAAATTACCCGACAACGTAACTTTTTTTTTCGAATGAAAATCAATTCCCAATTATTCCGAATACATATGAATTTTTTCATTATCTTGAATTTTTTTTTAATTATCAAAAATTCTTGAAAATAACAAATTTTGGATATGCGTTTGGCATAAAATTCACCGTTACTACACTCAACATTTTTTTTGCCAAACGCATATTCACAATTCGTCATTTTTCAAAATACAAAAAGCAAAAATTCTGAACAAATCGAGAGGCTACCCACTCTTGAATTCATTAAATCATTTTCCTAAGGAAAATATCAATGAAATCGCTCGAAATCGGTTGAAATTGGATGAAATCAGCTGAAATCACCGAGAATTGTTTGTAGTCTTCATCAGAAAAAATTTGTTGAATAACTTTGAAAATCTTTTGAAAATCAATTCCCAATTATTCCGAATACATATGAATTTTTTCATTATCTTGAATTTTTTTTTAATTATCAAAAATTCTTGAAAATAACAAATTTTGGATATGCGTTTGGCATAAAATTCACCGTTACTACACTCAACATTTTTTTTTGCCAAACGCATATTCACAATTCGTCATTTTTCAAAATACAAAAAAAAAATTCTGAACAAATCGAGAGGCTACACTCTTGAATTCATGAAATCATTTTCCTAAGGAAAATATCAATGAAATCGCTCGAAATCGGTTGAAATTGGATGAAATCAGCTGAAATCACCGAGAATTGTTTGTAGTCTTCATCAGAAAAAATTTGTTGAATAACTTTGAACCGAGCTTTAAATCTCGTGAATTCATGAAATCATAATCAAAAAGTCTAAAATCAAGAAATTAAAATGAAATCACAAAAATTAATTTCTTCCCCTGTATTTGTCACTCGAGTGTTCACGTGCACAATATTAGATCATTCATGTTTGGGACATAGAGCGAAACTCGATTCGTGGGAACAAAAATAACGATTTATTGAATAAGTAATAGCAATGACGGAATGCCTGTAATTTATCGTAATAATAGTAATAAGGTCGGTAATAAGTGCTATATAGGTTTAGCTTTAAACTTTGCGTACTTTCAAGGTAATACGTAGAAGAGCCACGATTACTCGAGTGTGTGGCAATACGAAAGAATTTGGCGCATTGTACAATTGGTACGAAACAAAACCAAAATCGCGTAGCTAGTCCTGTACCCATGGATGTTCGCGAGTACATAAACATTAAGCAATATTGTCTAACGATATTTCCGCCCAACATCACGAAACCAGGCTCGGAGATTCCGGGAAAAATCGTCCTCACTAATAAATAAATGGCTTTATAAATGCGATTTTTTGGTCGTTTTCACGTGATCCTTAAACCGCTAAAAAAATATTAAACAACAATTTGTATATTACATACATGCTCTATATGACGGTTTCAATCGATTCCCCATATATTGAAATAACGATTTCAATTATTATTAAAGTAATCTGAAATCATTGAAATCGTGGTTGTGTGAAATTGGTACACCTAAATCAAGAGTGGCTAGACTCTCGGAATAAATTCATATGTATTTCGAAAAATTGACAAATCATTTTCATTCGAGAAAAAAAAAAACGTTAAGTTGTGCGGTGATTTATTTAACAATTTTTTTATTCATCAATTTGTTGATAACATTTTGGAATCATTATTATGCAAAATCAATCTTTTCAGCACCTTTTACATGCTTGATTTTTTCCGATTTTTATCCCATCGGGAAGTGTTGGAAATTTTCTCTGAAACTCACGTTTGGCGGGACTCTACCTATCATACATCCTTAAGAGTAGGGTGTCAGGTCCAAATCACTGACATTCACTAAGGAATAATTCAATTTTTTGCTGGTATTATAGAGAAAAAAAAGTATATCTTTAAAATACCTTTCCCTTTCAAAACGATGAATTTTTTGGTTAGTAACAAAATGACCTAGCTGTTGGCGGAGGCTCGCACTGAATTTATTTATTTTCAGACTTATCACACTTGTCCAAGAAATCCGGTAGACCGAGTATTTTCCGAAAAAAAAAATGCTCTATTGGTGCGTGTAATGTATATTTTCGGCATGAATTCAGGGATTTACGATAAAAGTCAAATTGATAAATGATAAATTTAATGAAAATAAAGATAAACTTCTCAATTTTGTTTTTATCGCAAATCGCTACAGTCACGCCGGAATTATGTATCTCGCGCACAACTGACCATTTTTCGGAAAAATTCGGTATAACGATTCTCTTGCGAAAGTATGATAAACGTAAAAACAATGAAATTCATTGTTGGCTACCTCCAAGCGTTAGATCATTTTCTGACTGGTCATAAAACTCTTTGCTCTGAGGGTCAAAAGTATATATTTTTTCTATAATATCAGCAGTAAACTGAGAGAGTTATTTCTTAGTGAATATTAGCGATTTTGATTTGATTCCCTTAAATTTATTTTTAGTTTTATTATACGAACATGTATTTTAGAAACATTCCTTTTATTTATTTAATTGCAAATTGAAAAGTACACTGAGAGGTAACAAAAATATACCTGTATTTTTCTTATCAAACAGCAATACTCGTAAATTTTAAATAACCAAAGTTAAAATCGTTCGTAGAATTTTCTTATCAGCTGAAACCACCGGAGCGTGACTCACATCTCATAGAATCACACCTCGTGCGGTCTTGAAGAACGAGATGTATGTCGAAAAGAAGACAAAAAAAATATAGATAGAGGAAAGAAATGATGGATGTATGTGTCGAAACTCAAGGGGAAATGAAATCGACGATTTATCGTTGTTACCTTGTCATCGATTCCTTGTAGTCGAGATCGTCAATGCCGAAGCGTTCGCGAAGATTTCGAAACACAAGTGGACAGTATTCCTTGATTTTGAAGTGCGACGGCATGTTTTCTCTGAAATTTTCGAAATTAATTATATAGGAATGTACCAAATGTACCAAATCTGGGAAAGCGGAAAAGAAAACAGTATTTTAACTCTTTATATTTGTAAATGTGTTTTTCTTTCGTTGAATTAAAATATAGAACTATGTACTCTTAATGGAATGCACAATTTCTTTAGATTACTAATCGAAATAAATTTTGTTAACAGCTACTCTACTATTATAGCAAAAATGCAATGTCGGCTGTTTAAGGGTTAAATGTATATTTAATCATTTCGTTTGAATTATAACGGCGGCAGAAAATCCTTTTTATGTGAATAAGAAGTTAAACTAATTTTAAAAGAAAACTGTTTTGACGTTACAGTTCGATTATTTCAGGAAAATATTAATAAGATTTTTTTCTAGTGTTCAATCACACTTCATTTGAAACGGATAAGTTTTGACTTTTTTCTTCCTTTTTTTTCTGGACGTTTGGACGAATTTACCGATAACTTCCGGCAATGAAGTTGATTGTGTTGGCTAAAGGAATATCAACAGTAAACATTCGGAGATCTGTGTACGAGTTTGGCAAATCGGCGTAAGAGACAGACCTTAGTTTCTATTATTAACGAAGCATTGGCGAACGAACGAATGCAGTAGGAAGGAACGCAATATGTTATTAAGGCACGGTATATATTTAGAATAAAGCTGCTATGACTTGGTGTCTCTTTGACCAAGATCTGTTCAATTTACGTCGAGATCGATCAGTCATTAATACTGTATGATTTTTTTTATCGATCCATGGATTTACAGAAAAAAAAAAAAATTATATAAACCGTTCCACCAAACTTCAGCGCAATTACTATACCTCAACATTTTTTTTTACACTGCATCCGAGTACAATTTATTTGCCGACTATTAATATCTCTTTGCGCTGTATTTACCGAACTCCGTAGATACCTTAATTTGTACTTTAAACTAATATATCATCTTTTATTATCTAGGTCGAAAAATTCAATTGTACATCAATTGTATCAGTGTAAATCGATATTCGAGAAAATATATACCATTTTTTTCAGCCTTAATTCATATCGATATGTTTTATTTTTATGTTAGACAGATATTTTGGCAACCGTCCGTCGTATCGAGAATTGTACACGGTAAAAGTTTTTATTCTTTATTGTCAACGATAAAAAACTATCTAAATTTATCGATAATTTTATATTCAGCCTAATGAATTTTGCAAAAGTATAAAATGGTGCACGTGGCCGTTTTAAACTTTATGGACAATCAGTCGTCTGAAACTTGAATTTTGCTCAGTATTAATATTTTACCTGCAAAACATAAGGAATATTCTATGAACCGGAATAACAGTGAAACTATCGTAAGGAACAAACAATTGTACATCTTTTTTTTTAAGACGTTTTTAAAGTGCTACATCAAATACAGATTTTTTTCATTGTAGATAAGGAATGAAAAACTTTTATCGCTTTACATTTTAAAGTACAGTCTAGAATAAAGGTTAAAAAATTCGTGTAATTCGGCGAAAACAGCAATATCGAACTTTTTTTGTTATTTTAAGGTATAGTAATTTATCGGTGGTTTAAGTCTCGTTTAATCGGTTATATGTATCTTGAAAGAAGGAAAGTGAATGCGGGAAACTGGGATTCCCGCTCGGCTTCGTTATAATACTTAGAAGCAGGAAAATATGGATTTCCTTATTGGTCACATGACTCACTTGTTGAAGAGGTGATTATCGACCTTGAGCTTGCTATACGCCCTAAAATCGTCCGGCAGGAGCATTACCGGTATGTTGACGTGACTGAGCTCATTTATCTGCAATAACGCAATGAAAATATTGAATGACTTTCCGACGTTATAAAAATACTCTAATAAAAAATTCGAAAAACTATTATTTTCAATTTGATACAGGGTTTCCCAAGTGATATTCATGTTATTATAGTTCATTTTGTTGATCCAAAGGCACTTTGTGAAATCCTCAGATTGAATATTTTCCTCACTATCACAATTCGTAGCAAAATTTGATCAAAGCTGACGACGTTTTTTGTCAGCAAGTGAAGATAGTTGGCAAAGTATCGACGTTATGAAAAATTTATAACCGTGGTTCTGTGGTGCATAAAAAAGATACAGTAACTTTAAGAACATTCTCCTTAAAATTGAAACAATATTGCGTAATTCACGTCAGTAATAACAACGATATATTGTGTTTTTTTTTTTTTTTTTTTTTTTTTTTTTAATACAGTGTATTGTACACAATGTATAATGTTCCCTATGTACACAAAAAAGATACAATAACTTTAAGGTCATTGTCCTTAAAATTGGATCAATATTGTGAAATCCAAGGTAGAAATAACATTTTATTTGTTAAATTTTTTCTATACTGTTTCAATATTTTTCCCACATTGGTTATTATAGTTCATTTTGTTGATCCAAAGGCACTTTGTGAAATCCTCGGATTGAATATTTTCCTCACTATCACAATTCGTAGCAAAATTTGATCAAAGCTGACGATGTTTTGTGTCAGCAAGTGAAGATAGTTGGCAAAGTATCGACGTTATGAAAAATTTATAACCGTGGTTCTGTGGTACATAAAAAAGATACAGTAACTTTAAGAACATTCTCCTTAAAATTGAAACAATATTGCGTAATTCACGTCAGTAATAACAACGATATATTGTGTTTTTTTTATTTTTTATACAGTGTATTGTACACAATGTATAATGTTCCCTATGTACACAAAAAAGATACAATAACTTTAAGGTGATTGTCCTTAAAATTGGATGAATATTGTGAAATCCAAGGTAGAAATAACATTTTATTTGTTAAATTTTTTCTATACTGTTTCAATATTTTTCCCACATTGGTTAATCACAACTGTGAAACAATATTTCCATTTCCAAACCAGTAATTTGTTACAGCGAGTATGTGACTAATCCCTGTGATTAAAGCTGTCCTACATTGCAACATAATAATTAAATTCTGCATTCTTGCGAGTATTGCATTGACGAGCATAATTATTTGATAAAGACTTTAGAATATTGGTTGCTGACAAAGAGGACAGGATTTAAAACTGATATGAGAAATACATATAGCACTGGATTGCATGTAATTATTGTTTTTAATTAATCCTGGTTAGTGCCACAATTGTGCGATTACATTATTTTTTGGGCCATTGTGCAGAATATTTGACTTTCTGTGTTAAATTTTATGGCTGTAGAAAATATAAAGGTCCAACTTTTGCATAGGACATTTTTTATTTAAATTTCGATTGTATCGCTTAAAAATAATTTAGCATGTGATTAAAAAATGTCTATTTTGCTTTTTATACAATTTACTTTTTTTTTTTTCTTCATTTTCTCTCATCAGTAAACAAATTCCTGAATTTCCCCTAATCATTTTTTTGTTTCCTGATTTTTTTTTAAATTTCAACACTTTCTCTAACGTTTTGTTAAATTCGATTTCATTAAAGTTATACAAAGCTCCAAAATCAATGATTTTTTATCTAATTTTGCACCATTGCAGATAAAGCCAAGTACATTTTAGCAAGTGCAATCAAATAGATAGGTGTGCATAAATGGTATATCATCCCTATATCAAAGTATCTCTATGATCTAACAGGGCAAATGAAAAAAAAAAAAAAGAAATTAATAAATCATGTCGATTAGATATTGAAAAAATTGCAACATTGCGAATTACCCAAATTGCAACATGGAGCAAAAACAAAAGTTACAGAAGAAGATTAAAAAAATAAAAATGTGAAAAATAGTGTTCCACTATGTAGACATTATTGAAAAAGACAACCGATATTTGTAAATATAAAGAAATCTGATTACTCTTTTAAATGGTATTACGCTTTGATTAAACTACCTTGAAATTATATCCATTAACTAGCAAGTGTCGAAAAGCAAGTGCTTATAATTGAAAACATGGCAATATCGTAAATGAGGCGAAAACGGCGACGCAAACTAAAGGAATAATGTAATATCAGTAAATATAGAGAAAAATGAAAATGTTACACGTGAGAAAAGTTAGTAAACTTACAGTGTGATTGACACCCCACATGAAGACGCTGAGTAGTGGCTCGTTAGCGCGAAAGAGCTTAACCTTTTGGTGCTTAACACGAAAGTGTTTCTTTTTGAGTTTGCTGAGGCCGCTCGACATGAGCGGTGCGCTCGACATTTTGATTGATTCTTCTTCTTCAAGCGAATTAATTGAAATTAAAAAAAAAAAAATGCAATCGATTAATGTTAAATCGAATAACACAAAAGTTTTGTTGCACTCGGTGGAGTGAAGGAGAGGGGGTGGGGCGGGGGAGGGATGTACGAGCGTTAAACGTCAGTCGTCGCGCTGCAGCGTAAAATCCAAGAAAAATATTGATAAATAACAGCAGCACAAATCGTTGCACAGCGCGTACTACGTTAAGTTACAATGACAATGACGTATTGTTGCCAGGAGTGTTGGTACGGGCGTTATTACGCCATCGAATGTGAGCCGAGACGCCTCATCAGCGTCGTTTCCCGGCACCGAGAGCCCAACGATCGTAAACGCGCACTTGGATGACGAAAAAAAACTTGGCTCGCACTCTCGCAGTTGATATCCACGAGGATTCACCGAGAATCGATGCTTTTTTTTTAAGCCAGAGAATTGATGTTTGTGTATAAAGAGCTTTCAGAGAGTTTCGATGAGAAGCGCGCACTGCGACAGTCAATAGGACACTGATAATAGTGATAACTCGCGGCCCTTTAAAAATGGCGTCGGCCACCCACCTCTACCCAGCACCCAGTGCGCATTAGCCAGAATTGACATTTTACGCGCAGACAAGACTGCGCAGCCTCTACGGCACCAGCATCCGGTGGCTCCGCGCTAACTACTTCTTCTTCTTCTTTTGGTTTTGGACTGGCTCCGGCAGTCGCACTAATGCGAATACGCCATATGGCCAAGTACAACATGAATTGCGTCGTCGGGCTAGCGACGCAACTTCAGGGCTAGTCTTCAATGTTGGAGTGTCGAATTCGGGTTGATAGTCTATATTATCCGTTGAGTGGAGCACTTAGATGTTCCAACTACGTGGTAGCCGAAACAGGCGCATGCGCAGAATTCGAATAATGAGGAAGCGGGAAGAGAGGAGAGAATGGGAATTAAAATTCCAATTTGCAAGCAGATAAAAATGAAATAATTGGAGTTATAGTTCGTAGAGAAGGAGTTGTAATAAGAGATTCAATATTATGAGGAGGACAATTTTTTGATGAGATCAGCGATTTAACTAATTGAACACGCTGGTTATCGAAACGAGGACATGCCCAAAAAATATGATTAAGATCCTCATTTTCGAATCCACACGAACAGGATGGAGAGTTGACTAGGTTCTTTCTAAAGAGGCTAGACGACAGATTATAGTAGTTTGATCGCATTCTATTTAAAATGACTATAGATTTCCTATCCAGACGTCGGAAATTAGTAAACCAGGGTTCCCTAGCGGATCTGAAGAACCGCAAAATAACCGAAGAGTGACCGGTCGTTTTGGAACAAAAAATCACTCCAGAATAACCGAGAAGGAACCTAGTGACCGGCGGGTAACCGTAAAGTGAACCGTAAAGTGACCCGTAATGAACTCAATGTTCCGTTTCGGGTTACTATTCGGTTATATGAAGATCTTTCAAATAACCGAAAAACAACTTTTAACAAACTGTCGGTTACTTCTGCGTTACTTTAAAGTTTGTTTTTGGTTAAAACATTGGTCGCTTTGCAGTTGCAATCGGGTTCTTTTTTGTTCCAAAATAACGGTCGCTTTGTCGGTTACATTACAGTTGTTTTACGGTAAAACAACTGGAAATGAACCTCATAATGACGGTTACTTGTATGTGACCGTAAAGCAACCACAAAATGACGGTTGCTCGGATCCGCTAGGGTAACACTTCGGGAAGATTCAGCTATCTCACTCGCACTTATGGCGATCTGAGAGAGACAGACGATATGTAACACATCACCTTAAGGGGAGGTGAAACATCCGTGAGTGCGAGAAAGATAGCGAATATCTTTCAGAACAAGAATTCTTAGAAACTGGATATTTTTTGGGAAAAAAGGAAAGTTTTACATTATGCAGAATTAAGAGGTTAATGATGTAACTTTTTTCTTTTATCAAAAAACGTTCGGTGTCCTCTGAAAGATTGATTACAGTTTTTGTTACCGACGGAGTAGGTTTCACCTCCCCTTAAGATGATGTGCTACTGCTCTGTCGGTAACAAAAACTGTAAAGCGTTGTTCTTGGTTACAATTGACATTTCAGGTAAAATACGAGAAATACTGACTGCATCTTGGCACTCTGCAGTCAGTACTTCTCGACTTTTATTCGAAAAATCAACCGTGGCGAAGAATAACACTTCGGGAAGATTCAGCTATCTCATTCGCTCTTATGGCGATCTGAGAGAGACAGACAACATGTAGCACATCATCTTAAGGTGATGTACTATACCGACCGAGTCGCCGTGAGTGCGGGTGGGAAAGAGCCATTGGCGGTCTCAGTGGAACGAGAGAGAACGTCAAAAACGTGTAGCACACCACGTTAAGGAAGTTGCATCGCTTCAGACTAGTCAAATAAGTGGTAAATTTTTTAAAACGTACAGTTTCTGGTGGTTTAACTAAACGTTTCGAGAGATTACTCACGTAGTAGATTTACGCTTATTATATAAGTACATTCACACCCGCGATGCGAATAAGAAATCGACTGATATACGCAAATGTCCAATATCATGTTTTGCAATGGTGCAATTTTGTAACGAGAGTAAGCCATAATAATAGTATAATTATGACGAGCGATTGTTCATTGTGATTAATGAAAAATGCTTTATGGATCGGCCGTCTATAGATTTTCGATAATATTAGTAGTTGGAAAGATCGAACCGTTTGATTGTCGTATCCTCCCTAGCAAGTCGTGCCACCGATAAACAACCGTAAAAACGACTGACGTCGTTTTGTGCAAAAATGTTACGGCAAATCACTGCAAAACGACCGATATTATTTCATACTCGATCGGTCGTTTTCCGGCTAGTTGACGAAAAAACGACTGCAAAACGACCGACCTCATTTCACGTTCGATCAGTCGTTTTACATCTAACGACTGCAAAACGACCAATCTTTTTTCATTTTTCAAAAATAAAAAATAAAAAAATTGGGTCGCTGGTAGCAACCTTCGGATTACCACTCGAGTGCTCTGCCTACTCGGTTACTCAGTTCGTTGAAGTATGATCAACACACGTTCCTCATAAGCTACCATACGTTTCGGCAAATAACTTATATGGAACATGAGTTTAACATGTATTAACGAACTGAGTGGCCGAGCAGGCCAGATAGAGATAAATTCGATTTCCGGCGATTAAACATCCAAAAACATTGGTGGTTATCAGCTCAAGATCCTACGATCATTCAATTGAATAGACGTAAGATTTTATATAAAGTAAATCGTATACGAAATGCGAGAAGGTAATTCCCCTCCTACCTTAAAGGAAGAGCGATTGCCAGCATCGAAACATAGAATAGACTCATAGTCATAGTGTAAATATGTACATATTCCTTTTATTTTTTATTTTTAATTATTATATAGCATTAAGTTAATCGGAAACATTAGTGAAATTGAGGTTTTTATCTACAGTTTTTTTTCCCTCAGCGTAAAAGAGCGTTTTTTCCGATGCGCCACATATCGCACACTTTAAACTGAGTATTACAGTATTAAGATGTTCGTGCAAGACACACAGTGCATAGCAGCATTTATAGGTATTAGCCGACAAGTGCCTTTTGTATAAGACCAAGCGGCTCTAAGCGTAAACCTATAATTAAGGTTGTTGATCAACGGCATTAGGAAGGGCATAGGTGAGGTGATGTGCGGGGTGTGGGGCAGGCACGGCAGGCGGAGCGACGTCAGCTCACTTCGCATAGTTTCACGATGTATTGTCTAACATTTTTTGTAATTTTTCTTCAAAAACACTTATAACCCCATAAAAAAGTTACACCGTCATAATCCTCAGACTCTGCACTGTATAATATGCGTTTTTCATAAAGCTGGCAATTCCCACACGGAAGATATAAATAAATAAATGTGGTCGGTGATGCCTCACGCTATATAACCAATGTATATCTACGTGCTATTTGGTATCAATTTTAACGTTCAATATCTCGAAAAAGAATGTTATAATCGGTTTAAACTTTTTTAGCAGCCGATGAAGAAAACCTTCACCTATGCACTGTATAAATTTCGAAAAGCTGACACCATTTTTACGTTTTTGATCAACAACCTTAAAGGTATTTTGTATGTTTATTCCTACCTAAGTATTGTATTTTACTGTTCATTTTATCAAAAGAAATAAACATGTTTAAAAAAAAAAAAAGTGGCCGAGCAGGCAGAGCACTCGGCTACTAATCCGAAGGTTGCAGGTTCGAGACCTACGCTCACTGAAAAAAATGTTTGTATGAAAATTACTATACCGGCATTGGAAGCTCGGATGCATATACCGCATATGAATTTTCATATACATAAATCTGTAATATTTAAAGAATCGGTATACGATAATTAAATAGATACCTTCGATATTAATGGAAAAATGTGTTCGAGGTTATAACATTTTCACCAATTATTATAAGTAACATACACACATTAAAATTCACAAACGGGTGAATAGTTTTTTTCACGTACTGTATACTAATTTCAATATGCATTCTATTGTAAAATTTAGTATGGTAGTAGACTGAAAAGAGATGTACACCTTTAACAGTAATGAACCGGAGTGCTTTATTTATGCAACACTCTTTTCTATTATTGTAACCAAAGGATATTAAAAGTCATATATGTGCGAATATTTTTCCTCGTATACGGTATACTAATTTTAACATGCATTTTTCTTTAAATTTAGTATGTTGGTGTAGCAAAGAAATTTAATTAAAAAATATTTATTTGTACGTGTTCAATCGAGTTTTTCTCCACTTTTAATTACATATTACATCTTTTTCTACATGTCGGTACATATTAATCGTTGAAAAACATATTTAATTTTTTTTACATTGTTCGGGAATCGAACCTGGGACCCTCCAGTTGGTGTTGTTGCGCTGCGCCTTAGCTCACTCTGCCATTCAGTTCATATGATTGAACAATTTTTTTTTGTCTATTTGATTGTCGGTAATATGAAATATAAAATGAAATTAGTGTAATATGGACAGATATTTTTAGATTTATGTGATTGCGCCTGATATGGTAATAATAAAAGCACGTTCAGTTATTTTTCACGGCAATCGGTTATATCAAGTAGGGTACGTTGTTACTATCTATAAATATATTGAACGAAGTTGCTTGTTTCATTGGTTGCGCGAATTAGTTCATTATTATTTGGGTGAATGACTCTCTGACTGACCTCAGGGTCAGTACTAGGACGCGTGACCGCCTGGCTGATAAGTTCGTTAACCACCTAGTTTACACTGACGGTCCATACTGGAAATCGTTAAACGCGGTTAAATTTCCGATAACGGTATATGAATACCCAAACAAGTCTTTGGATAATCACATTGGATGTTAGTTTTAATATACTTGTGCCAACAAACTTTAAAAGATTCTGACCCTTTACCAGTTTGGTTAAGTTATTGCAATTTAAAGAATAGGTGACTCTTCCTATTCATATAAAAAGGTATAATATTTTTATATTCAAGTACAGAATTTTACAAAACTCTGCACTGATTTTAAAACACTGGTCTATAAATAGTTGCCTTGGCACACGCGTATTCAAAAATTAATATCTTTCTTAGAATTGCAAAGTATTAGCACCGAAAATTCCAACGCGTATTTCTTAATTTCTAATGACCGTATATTAATGTTCAAATAGGTTTTACGATATCTACAACGCATGCTAATTTTAAGGTATACTTGTGGACGAGATTTCGAGGTGTTTAATCTTTTAATTTTGAAATCGTGTTTTAGATATTTAAACTATCATGAAGACCTACTTTTAATATGTAATTGTATAGTAAATATTTAGTCAGCCTCTAAACTTGCGAACTTGTACACTAATTTTAATACACCGGTCTATGAATAGTCTTTCTAATAGACATGTATTGTAATTTTGAATATCAGTTATATGAAAATTCATTTACTTATGCTAAATTTCGTATACGGATGCTATATTTACTAGACAAAGTATATCAATTTCTATTTTATATACCAGGTTTTGAAATTTCATAGTTGTTGGTGTACGAAAATTCCTTTTTTTTTACAGCACTGTACAGCCGTACACTGTACACCGTACAGCGCGAGCGACAATAAAATCCTAGTTGATAATAATATTATAGGATATGGACAAAACATATAGGATTTCGATCGTAAATTTATGATAGCACATCGTAAATTCACAAACCAAAGTCCGTATTCGGAATGATAGAATTTTTTATAATCGTTTTCTATCATTTATTTTTACCAGGGTGTAACTTGTCAACAACTAATACTATGGAAAATCTGTCCGACCGCAGTGGACTCGCGGTCGGTGTGTATGGCTTTGCCGATCTCCAGAACTGAGATGGGCATAAGTCGTTACTTTTGTATCGCATTACTCAAAATATACGCGTTACCGCTGTATTGTATGAAGTACATTTTATTCGATACATCGCTACAGGGGTGCGTTCCGAATGACGAGGTGTTTCGTTGATCGATGCGCATGCGCAATAATCTCCGTCAAGATTTACGGTGAAGTTTAAGAATTATAGTAAAAGTTGAAGATAGGGGAAACAGTTTGTTCGTTTCCATTAATTCCAAAGTATCGGAATTTCGATTTCTCACGGATTAGCCATTTATAAAGTATTAACATTTTTTATCCCCACCTCACGATCGGACAACAACTTTTTGCCGTACCTCGCGAGTAGGGTGAATAGTTGTCGTTCGATCAGGAGACGAGGATAATATTTGAATTCTTTACTAATAGGCAAATCCATGAGAAATCTAATTATTCATACTTCAGTGCCAATATAAATAAAACAATTGTTTTTTATGTTTCCACTTTTATTATACTTCTTAAAGTTCACCGTAAATCTCGGCAAAAACCATTGCGCATGCGCATCGAACAACAAAACACCTCGTAATTCGGAACGCAGCCCAAATGTCGCAGTACATCATCGTTTCACCTGTTACATTGACAGATACGTAACGATATTTCGTCGTTACTCGATACATTTGTAACGAGTACCAAATGTATCGAGTAGCGAAATAAATTCGCTACTCCTTACAAATGTATCGAGTAACGAAATAAAATTCGCTACTCGTTGCGAATGTATCGAGTAACGAAATAAAATTAGCTATTCGCTACAATATCTTGTCGTAGCTGCTCGTTACGTATCGCGTAATGATCGTTACGCGACGTATCGTTACTCGATACATTTGTAACGAGGAGCGAATTTATTTCGTTACTCGATACATTTGTAACGAGTAGCGAATTTTATTTCGTTACTGTTAATTTTTTATCGACTCTTGGCGGTCTATTTTTTCTGATGGAATTTTGCGAAGCACTTCTCGGATCTGAGACCGTGATCGCTAGATTCAAAGCGCGCGAAACTGAAGCCCAATTCAAATTTCACTAGTACGAATCTCTTACAAATATCGACTGTAGCTCCTTAATAAATTAAATTAATTCATCAAGCAGCCACAATCGACGAAATTTATCTCAAACAAAGTGTGAAACGCCTTAGCCATTTGCCATCTAGCGGCATTATGCCAAAGGCTGATCCGCTGCCACTTGTATCGTGTATTGGTGTTTCGCATAATGCCGCGAGATGGCAAATGGCTAAGGCGTTTCTCGCAATCGATTTGCTGCCAAAGTGTTTATAAAACTGCGAAGATTTTTAGCATTCGACTGCACTTGAGGGAGCTATCATCTGAAGGCGATGCTCCTTGGTATTAATTTTTGTATTCCTTTGATGTAAAGAGACGCTGCCGATCTCTTTTTTCCTCAACTCGGAATTTCGAAACTCAAAGAATTAATAAAAATAAAACGGCATGTCATGCCTTCACCATGCCGTCACCGTGCAGTCACGCCGTGCGTTCAAAATTGTTCGATAAGGCACGCCATGCCATCACCATGCCGTCATCGTGCAGTCATGCCGTGCGTTCAACATTTTTCGATATGGCACGCCATGCCATCACCATGCCGTCACCGTGCAGTCATGACGTACGATCAAAATTTTTCGATATGGCACGCCATGACGTCACCGTGACAGCACGCCGTGCCGGCACGGTGACGGCACAGCGTGCCAGCACGGCATGCCATCATGGTGCCGTCATATTCGGTCGTACATGACGGCACGGTGCCGGCATGTGTCTATCTGGGCGCTTAATCGAGCTCTAGTATGGGGCCGTTCATAAATGACGTCACCACACAAGGGGGGGGGGGGAGCGGTCCCGAAAAAGTGACGTTTTGTGACGATAGAGGAGGGGGGCGGGAGTCACAATTGTGACGTCACGCATTTCCATTTTTTTAAAATCATGGTAGCCGTTTTTTTCCGGAAAAAAATTCCTTGACTTGCCCCTGATTTTTCCCTGACTAATTTATCAATTTTCCCTGACCGAAATTTTAAGGACATCTACTAAAAAATTTATAACGCGAATAAAAAAAATGTATTAGAAACCGATACGTGTTTTTGAGAAGTTATTTATTTCTCGATCAACAACGAATAGTACTTTTGAAGATATATTTTCTCTTTCAAAACATAATCGTTCTTTGGAATTATAATGCTTTAAATCCGATTAAATACTGATGTGAAGTGTAATACTTATTTTAGTAATATATAACACTTTTTAAACTTTTTTGTTGAATGCTTCGATTGGTTCGAATAGATTTATGTTGTAATGTTTATATCAATTTTTATTTGTTTTTTTTTTCTTTTCAAATATTTTTCGGTTGTTTTTTTTTCCAAGTCTTTCTTTTATGGATTTTTATTCAGTTATTGAAACTTTGGCAACAATCTGGTTTTTCCCTGACTGTGAAATGATTCCCTGATCACTTTTTTATTTCCCTGACTTTTGCCGGTTTTCCCTGACCGCGGCCACCATGTAAGACCTCACGCAAAATTTCCCAATCTCTTGGGGAATTTTTTTTTATTTCCATTTCACTATAACGAAATGATCTCTTCCGTTTATTTCATTTGTAATCTTCGTTTTTACTATAATCTTGGAGCATTTTTAGTCAGCAAACAGAGTATTTACGTTTTTGTTAACCGATGTATGAAAAGTTACATTATTGTTCCTACTATTCATAAATAATATAAAAATATTTATTATCGTTCGACTATGTATGATATATATACGTTTTTACTTTATGAAGGGGGAGGTCAGGCGAGATTGCGTGATGTCACGTTTGGGGGGAGGGCTTTGCAATTGTGACGATACGTGATCAGGGGGGGGGGGGTCCAAAAACATCAAATTGATGGTGACGTCATTTATGGACGGCCCCTATGCGCGACAGTTTTTCTTGGTTTCTAGATAGATTCTCATGTACTAGAAATTCAGCAAAAATAAAGCCGCTTTTATCGGCCAGGTTTACCACAGTTTCCCTGTTGCTCTCGTGCAAATGCGATACAGTAGTGCATTAGGAGGAGTGGCTGCGGGCAACACTCTAGGAGGGGGTACGGGGAATGGGGCCAGGGGTGGAACGTAAAAGCCTGGATA
>OZ019972.1:3710047-3917547 GCA_963970395.1 Ephialtes manifestator
ATATTATTGATTCTCTTCATTCGAATAATTCGGCTCTTTTATGTAGTTCATTCAACGCAATATATTGATATTACGATTAAACGTATTGTTGCTCCAAATACTAAAATATTTGAATCAATTATATATGTTTCATATAAATGATTTGCTGTAGTCAATTTTTGTATTCTATCAGTGTGCGCAAGTTTCGGCTTACCCGATCTATAGTTATAAGAGATTTATTAGTTTTCTTCCCATGACACACAAACACACACACACACACACACATGCGATACGCACACTCGCAAGCTTACACACTCTGCACATACAGATTTTTCTATTCGACTCTTCTCGACGTTTCATGGTTCAATATATTCTATAAAATAGTGAATATGAAGTTGCTTATAAAATTAATACAGTGTGAATGTAAACGTAATAGGTGGCTGTATAAAAGGAAATAAAATAGAATGGTAGGCTACTAAATTGTTAGAGCATAATAGATAGACTACACCTTCCATATGTACTGTACGGTTGGTTTATACCTCAAGATCTAGTAGTAGGGCTTGTGGCGACCCACTGTGTCAGAATTTGAAGTGGGGGAAACGAAAACTCATGGTTCATCGTTTCCAGCAGACCCCGCTTCGTAGTCAAAGTGGGAGAACTCCGAAACTCTAAATTTTAATGCTACGGACATCACTCGTGGTGCGAAACACGCGGCAGCTGACATCCTGTTCATTGCATTCTCCCACCGGCATATACGAGGAATGCAAGTGTTAAATATTGTGCTTTTTGTGGAGGACCTACATTTCTGAAGAAATCATCTCTAAGTTAAATGTATAGAAAAAGATAAGAAGGAAAATAGAACGAATAATTCTAAAAAGTATATCAATCAAATTTTCCAAAGTGTATGCTAACAAAGTACAAAAAAAGTATTTCGAAGTACTTCGAAGATTATGTACAGCAACATATTCTCAGTGTTCGTATCTCACTCTTCGACGAATTCCTCAAATACCGTCACAGGCGCACTCGTCTCGAGGAAAAAACAATAAGTCTAAGAAATAAACGGAAAATCAATCGTGTAAGTGAAGAAAATAATTGTTCTGAAATAAAGTGTATTTGTAGAAAAATTTGAAGCACATGTTGACAAAGCCGCCGGACAGATTGTCTAGATTCGTCGATCCCATTTTTTCTCGTAAAACGTGAGAAAATTCACTGTACTGCAAATATTATTGTAGAAAATCTCGAGAAAAAAACATCCACAGTTTTCCAATAATTGCTTACAAAAGTCGTTACCCATTCCATCGGAGTATTATCCACTCGTCGTGCTTGTTAACCTATCTGCAGTTTCTTTCCACGTAATGCTCGAAATAAAGGTAGAGCTAAACAAAGTGTAGTATGTATTGTTGAGGAATCCAAAGTCAAGAGGGCAACCGCTCACCGCGCCGTCTGTGCTCCCTTTGCGAGTATAACACGGGATCACGTGGTTGGACCATAACAAAAGCAGGTATAGAAGAGCCGCATTTCACTGAAAGGATGCAGCAGCAACAGCACGGAGGTTCCAACGACTTGCTGGGTGGGCAGCAGGGTGTCGGGAATAGCGAAGGGTACGGATGTTTAACTCCCGTGGATATTTCGTCGTCCCGACGACCTGAACTGTGCCACGATTCTCGAAATCGTGACATCAGTGTTATTATGCAGCAAATAACGAATATAACTCTTGACCAAAGTTTGGACGAGTCGCAAGAGCGTAAACACAAGCTTAACCAGCACAGAATGAAGGGGGCGCTGTTTCACGTTCTCAGTGAGATCAAACAGAAGACGGGAATTTCTCTTCGTAATATAAAGGAGGAAGATCCACCAGATCCTCAACTCATGAGACTCGACAATATGCTTATAGCTGAGGGTGTTATCGGACCAGAAAGAGGAGGAGGAGGGGCGGGAGCAGCAGCTTCTGCTTCGGCCGCTGGCTCTTCTGCGCAAGGAGACAATGCGATCGAGCACGCGGACTATCGTTCCAAACTCACACAAATCCGTCAGACTTACTATCGAGAGTTGGAACAATACCAGGAGCACAGCAAGGATTTTACGACTCACGTTATGAATCTACTCGGCGAGCACAGCGTTACGAGGCCCATATTGCCACAGGAACTCGAGAGAACGATGCAAATAATTAAAAAAAAGTTTTCCGCCATTGAGATTAATCTTAAACAGTGGACGTGCGAGAGCGTTATGAATCAGAGAAGTAGATTTCTCGATGCTAGAAGAAAGAGAAGGAATTTTAGTAAACAGGCTTCGGAGGTTCTCAACGAGTATTTTTACTCGCATCTTAGTAATCCATATCCTAGCGAAGAGGCCAAGGAAGAACTTGCACGACAGTGCGGCATCACTGTAAGCCAAGTTTCGAATTGGTTTGGGAACAAGAGGATTCGTTACAAGAAAAATATCGGGAAAGCACAGGAAGAGGCTAACATGTATGCAGCCAAAAAGGCCGCGGCTGTCTCGCCTTACAGCATGAGCGGCAGCAGCAGTCGGGGCACACCTAGAGATGTCGACGGTAAGTTGTACGGTTCTTTAGCCGTGTCTAACGTCACGCAAATGTGACTTTTCTGTTACTGTTAAAGTCACACAAACTCCACGTGACTTTTAGTTTTTACTTAAAATCACGGAAAGTTTTCGTGACTTATAGTTATTTGCAGAAGTCGCATAAAATTCCCGTGAGTCCTAGTTATTCGTAAGAGTCACGCCGATCAACGTCAAAGAAAGTTATCGAGGTTCACGTCCTAATGAAAGTAATGTCATATCCGAATATGCGCATGTCTCTGCAAAAAAAATGTATATGTAAATAGGAATTTACGCTTATTATTGCAGAACGTCGGTGAAAAGTCATACGTTACAAACATATTGCAGAAATTATTTTTAGATATACTACCACAAACAGCTGCCACGATTAAGGGAGCCGAAGTACTTAAAAAAAATATTTCTATTAAAAAGTCTACTTATTTCTTAATCGGTGAAAAAATCCCCTGGCAAACTGTTTCACCGACTTTTTAACTGATCTCGATTAGCCCCTGTTTCACCTAGTTTAATTGAACTTTGAACCGAATTTGTTGTTTTTTAAGCGATTTTTACTGGTGAATTAACCGATTATAACCAATTCAACCGATTTTAACGGACATCTTACCCGATTGCTAAAAATATTTTGATCGGCCACATGCAGAAAAAAGATTTAGTAATATTAACTAAAATTATCTATTCAACGTTTAATTATTTCAAACAACGAAAATATACTTTCTCTGAAACAAATATGTAGTTTATTCCATTGTATGGCTTCACTCGCCTTATACATCCCGTCCCAGTACATTGTGCCCTCTTATAAGTCATACATTTAAATTTACTTGTCCAACATAACGAACGCCGCCACAAACAATTAGTTTCTTAGTTTAGCACTTGTGAATTAAACTGTAATTATGTATCCTTAAGGACTATTATCACTTTTTTGTCACATTCGTCACCTGTAGCTATCGCATACATGAATTCTTATTTGTTTATGCTTACGTGTAACAATGCGATTGTAACTGCTTAAAGGACTAATATCACATTTTGTAGGAACGCTTCTTCTGCCGTGACATTGAATCAAAACAAAACATATTTATCTTACACACCTTAATGATATTAAATAATCTTTACACATTCGCATCTTTGATTTCCATGTATTTTCCTTAATGCTCGGTTCCCGATTTTCCTTTTATTAATTTCCCAAATTCTTTTGTGTATCTACAAAGTTCTTCGACCGGTTTTCCCTTGAGGATCTTTAAAATATGTTCATATATTTCATTCTCATCTTGCCGAACGCCTAACCAATCTTCCACCCATCTTGACAGATCCGGCTTTATTAGTCTTCTGGCCTCTTTACGAACCCAAATGTGCCCCAGGTCCTCCTGTCCTGTACCACAAACCCTACAGCTCCAATCCTGGAATCCTTTTTTTCCATATCTGAGCAAGTTCCCACATCTAATTCTAGACCATTCCTCCTTCATCCATCCATTCACTTCAATATCCTCCCAGTATTCTTCCGCTTCGACCCCCTCCTTTATATGTTTGAACATCGGGCTGAAGGTTGATTCGTCCACTTTGCACCAATCACCTTGGGTATCCTGTTCCATTGCTCTCTCTACACCCATCTTTAGCCATGTCTCTATCATATCTAAACTTCCCTGTTTCCATATCCATTCAAAGACTCTACCTTCTCCTACTTCCTCCATTGCCCGTTTCAAGTCTTTTCCCCACCTTGATGGATTGTCATTTAAAATCCATCTAACCTTCTCTCGTAAACATACTTTCGGCCATCGATCGTCCCGCATTTTCAAGATATCGAGTAGGTAGTTTCCCGCCCTTCTCCTAGTTTCAACCACCAAACTCCTTCTGCCCGATTCCAATTGCCATAAATAGTCTGGAGTGTTTCTGGCTAAACCTAATGCTGCTTTTGCAGTCTACCTTGAACTCTTTCCAGCTCCATTCTTTTCCGCCAGCCCCAGATTTCTACCCCATAGAGTGCTCCAGATTTCACCAGAGACTCCATAAGTAGAAGTCTTCCGTAGTCCCTCGATTATTGCACGTTTCATGATCGACCATACTACATTGACTGCCATTTGGGTCTTTCCTGCCATGTTCCTAACATGTTTCATCATGCCATTTTTCGTCGCGAACCAAAAGCTCAGGTACTTAAATTTTGAGACCACCTCAATTGTTTTTCCCATGTAATCCCATTTATCTTCCCAACTTATTCTGCCCCCATTTCTAAATACCATAATTTTGGTTTTTCCTACATTCACCTGCATTCCCGTTTTATGGCAGAATATTTCCGTTCCTTTCAGCATTTTTCTAAGACCCTCTGCCGTTTCCGCCAGCACCGCGATATCATCTGCATACTTTAGTGCATAGAATTTTTATTTACCCAAAACCGTTCCCCCATAATCTTTACCTTCCCATTGTTGGTCTATGTCATCCAGAAAAAGATTAAATAAAATTTGGCTCAATGGACATCCTTGTCTTACTCCAATTGTTGTATCAAAACTTTCGGTCAGACCAGCGCTTGTTATTATTTCATTCTTAGTTAGTTTATAAATTCCCCTGATCATAAAATGCATTTTCCCTCTAATCCCTTTTTCCCTAATAATTTGTAGCCCACGTCTAACAGTGCGATGCCCCTATAATTACTTGCTACATTTTCATCTCCTGCTTTGAAGATTGGATAAATTCTCGCTAAATCCCAACCGTTAAACATTTTTCCCTCATCCCAAATTTTGTTTATTATCCACTTTAGGTCTTCGATTTTCCACTGCCCTATAGCTTTCAAGAATTCTGCCGTCAAACCGTCTTCCCCTGCTGCTTTGCCATTTTTGGAACGCCGTAATGCTTTTTTTAGTTCCTCTGTGCTAATTTTTGCATCAAGCGCGGGGTCGCTGGAGCCATCTTCCCCCCATATCTTTTCTTGATTAGGTTCCTGTCTCCTTCTATCTTCTCCTAATTGCGTACCATTTTGATCCCCCAATAGTGCCTCAAAATGTTCAATCCATTCCTTTTTCTTTATTTCTTCACCTTTTTGTTTTTTCCTTGGCCCGTACGCTGCGACCGCCGCCCACCATTCAGCCATGTCCGTACTATCCCTCACACGACATTTTTTCTCGAACCATTCCTTTTTTGCTTCTTCCCACATGTCTTTTAATATCTTTCTTTCCTTTGTCAATTCCTTCAGCCCACTTGGTCTCTTACTGATTTTTTTCTTTCTTAGGAATTTTTTTAAACTATTCCAAACCTTTGTCCTCTGTTCTTTACATTCTCTATTAAACCATCCTATTTCTTTCCTACTATTACCTTTCTTTTTTACCAAGCCTACTTTGTTTGTTCTTGTTCTTCTCTATATTTATTTTCCAGACCTGTTCCAATTCGCTTTCCCATTCTTCAGCCTTATCATAATCCCATACGAGCTTTTCACCCTCACCTCCCTTATGTCGTTTTCCGCGTGTATCTCTTCCTTCATCTTGACCTTCTCCTATTTTAAGTGTAAAGGCGACCGGCAAGTGATCGGATTCAATTCTTGTTTTAACTGACAAATGTTTAATTCGGTCTTCCTCTCCATTTTCAACCTGTAATACAAAATCGAGAACCGAAGCACCACCCGCACCTATATATGTTAAATTTCCTGCTTCATCTCCACTCACTCTTCCATTCATAACCTTAATGCCAAAAGTTTCACAGAATTTCAGTAATTTCCGCCCTTCCGAGTTTACAGTTTCATCTTCCGAGTTTCGCTCTGTTATCGTTTGTTCTTCCAAATCATTAGTTGACATTCCATGATTCCTACCAATCCTAGCGTTAAAATCTCCCGTAATTATTACGCTCGCTCCTTTTGTTATACCTTCTTCTACCCATTCCCTTAATTTTCCTAATAAAGTCGCACATCCGACATTATTGTAAACCGCAATTATCCAAATTTCCATTTCATCTGTCCCTTTTATTTTTATTGTTATACCAAATTCCCAGATGTAAATGTCACACTTTTTTTCTAAATTTTTCCTTACACCTACTAACATACCTCCTCTAGCCCTACCCTTGCTTTTTACCCTTTGAGCTTCTTTTGTCCACCATCTGAAATCCCCATTCAAGTTTCCAATTATCGTTTTTTCCCTTTTTTTCTAACCAGGTTTCCTGTAGAATAATAACATCGAATCCTTTTAAAAAGACCCATGCTTTCCATACATTTCCAATTCCCGCAATGTTCCATGTTACAAAATTCAGTCTCTTTTTGCCCCACCCTCACGAAAATTTCCTTTATCCAATCTGTCTTCTCTCTCATTCCAAATCCACCAGAAACCGTCTATACATATTTTTTGATATCCCACCCTGATCTGTTTACCCTCCGCCTCTAATCTAGCCGCTCTGCTTCTCAACCATTTCTGAACCTCTAATTCCCTTGCAGTCAATACATCATCTATCCATAAATTACTTCCTTTGAGGTAACTTCTTTTCTTCATGATCTCGACCTTGGCATCCATGGTTGCCACTTCAATTCGCGGCCCATCCCGTCCTCGTTCGATCCTCTCGATTTTTGGCAATATTCCTAAGCGTTGCTTCAGGCACCAGGCGATGTCTTGCTTTATTTTGTTGTTGTCTCCTTCTGCTTTGAAGCCTTTGATACGCAGGCATTTTCTTAGACTTCTTCTTTCGTCTAATTCCCTGTTCATGGCATCTATATTTATCGGTTCAGGCATCGGGAGTTCTTGTGGTATTCTAATTTCCTTTACTTTTGTTGATTCCACGTTGTCGTTTTTGTCTATTTCCCTATGTTTGCTTACTGTGCGCGAAACATTTTCCGTGGAGTCTAGAGAAGCTACACTTATCGTTTCTCAGCTCATGTCACTCAGATTGTCATGTGGTACCAAATCCTCACTTGATCTAGATTTATTTCCAACTTTTGTCACTTCCTTCGGTTCCATTTGGGTAGATGTTCTCGATACTAGGTTGTGTATTATCGAAATGAGTTGACGTCTTTCTTCTCCCCAGTTTTTCTTTTCCAGCTCCCTTTGGTCCTGTAACATTTGCAGTTGTTTCGCTAGCTCCACATGTTCACAACAGTCGCACTGTCCCACACTGTCAGCGTCCAGATCCTCCTTGGTTTTTAATATTTCTTGATTCCACCATTCTGTCATTCTCCTCTCTGATTCTGTCACCGAGTTGCTCACTATCAAGCGCATTTTCCTCTCAGCGTTTCGTAACTCGGTCGACCATGAAAACACCAGGTTCTGTTGTATGTTTTGTTCCCCCACTATGTCGTTGTTATTTTTTCGGTCGTTTGCTTGAGATGCCGTAACGTTTTCCACCTGGACCTCCGCACCAATTTCGTCCTGCAGTTCCTTCGACCGTTCAATATTTTCTTGAAACTTTTCATCCGACGCGGTCCCTGCGGTGTTTGTAGATTTCTCGGTTATTACTGTGTTGTCATGGTTAACCTCTTTATCCTGTTCTTCGCGAGTTTTGTCACCGGCTTTAGTCATTGGTGAGTAGCCGACCGCACCTCTCGTCATGAAAGGGTCTATTTCTGCATTTTTGGTTAAGAACCGATCCATACCCCCTGTGTTATTTCCTCCTTTATCTTCCAATAGTTTCTTCGGACGTCCACCCTTTTTTTTCCTCGATCTTATCTCCCATTCTTCTCGAAAGTGGTGCCCTCTAACTCTTTCCCTATTTCTCGCGGGAGCGTTTCTCAAATTCCCTGCTCAGCAGCCTTCCTTGCCGACGCGGCCAACTGGCTCTGACCCGTCCTCTGAAGGCCTCTCGGAGAGTCAACTTCCTCAAGTCCTCACTTCTTTTATGCCGAAGGCGTTTCCCTTCGATACAAACAATTCCCTTGAGTTATTCTTGACCCAAACATTTCCAACTAATGTTCACCATCTATACTCTCCTTTTTTCGATTCATTTTTAATTTTCCGGCGCTATATATTTTGTAATTGTCACCGAAAACAGCACACGTCGTTAGGCGCGAACGCGCGCTCTCGCATGGCAACCGGAAGTCGAAACAAATATGAGGGATTCCACGGGACTTTCGCCACCCCCCAAAAAAAAAAAAATCTCAAATTTTATCTAAAAATCAGGTTCAGCGGTGTCTATTGATGGACCAAATTTCAAAATTCTAAAAAAATAGTTGACCGGAATATGCAAATTTTTTCGTTTTTTATCGTTTTTCATTTAATCTGTAATATCTCAGAAACTATTGATCGTATCGAAATCATTAAAAGACGAAAATGTGCATTTTTTTATGGCCAACAAGAAAAAAATATATTCACAATTAATTGCTTAATTTCAGGTCACATTTTATGGAAAAAACACCAAAATTATTATTTTTTTTATGGTTGGACTTCAGATTTTTTCATCGGACAAATTGTCTCGGAATCTTTGAGTGATCGCCGAATTTTGAGTATTTTTTTTTTCATGGGATGGCCCAATGCTGTAACCTCACAGCATTGGGCCATCCCACGAAAAAAAAAATACTCAAAATGCGGCGATCACTCAAAGATTCCGAGGCAATATGTCCGGTGAAAAAATCTGAAGTCCAGCCATTTTAATTAATTTTAATTTTGAATATGGATTTTTTTATATATATTAAAAACATTCAGATTGCTGTAACGTCACAGCATTGGGCCATCCCATGAAAAAAAAAATACTCAAAATTCGGCGATCACTCAAAGATTCCGAGACAATTTGTCCGATGAAAAAATCTGAAGTCCAACCATAAAAAAAAAAATAATTTTGTTGTTTTTTCCATAAAATGTGACCTGAAATTAAGCAATTAATTTTGAATATATTTTTTTCTTGTTGGCCATAAAAAAATGCACATTTTCGTCTTTTAATGATTTCGATACGATCAATAGTTTCTGAGATATTACAGATTAAATGAAAAACGATAAAAAACGAAAAAATTTGCATATTCCGGTCTACTATTTTTTTAGAATTTTGAAATTTGGTTCATCAATAGACACCGCTGAATCTGATTTTTAGATAAAATTTGAGATTTTTTTTTTTTGGGGGTGGCGAAAGTCCCGTGGAATCCCTCATATGTATTTTATTCAATTTGTCAGTTTTTTAAATTTCCAACATATTTACTTATTTTAAGCAACTGTCACTGTGCAGCAGACATTGAAAAAATATTTTATTCATTGCTACTAAATACTTTTTCAATTCGGAAAAAAGATCTAGTTAAAACGACTAATTACATGTATTGGATATTTTTTATTAAAATTAATTAGAACTTTCCTTTAATCCAATATATATTTATTTCCTTTAATCATTGGACATTGTTTCTCTGTAATAGATTCAGTTATTAAAATCAACGTTTCTTGGATAACATCTAATAATCAAAAACTAAACTTAACTGTAATACACGTTTTTGTTCATCCATAAATTTGAATGCGCGATGCATTTTATTTTATGAACTACGAATGTCTCAAAAAGCAATATTTATCGATGTGATTTAATTCTTGTCGTATATTTATATAAAAATTATATATTCTTTAAATCGACAGCAGTAGACGCGCGGTCAGTGTGTGGCGTTCGACGGTCCCCAGAGTTAAGCAGCATTATTTGCAGTCATAACGTGGATGGGCGCTCAGCCGCGCACTGGTTCGCGCGCCACCTGCTGAGTGGGAGGCAGTTTTTCTGAGCTTGTAAGGTATAGCGAGGATATCCTACACGGAAAAAAAAGATTAGTTGCCATAATCAAGAACTGAGTTGACACAACCAATCGATTATTCTATTTCCCTTACAACTCAAATGGTAATACCAACGATTCGAATGGTAATACCGACGATTCGAATGGTAATATCGACTATTCGAATGGTAGTCCCAATTATTCAGTGGTAGTCCCAACGATTGGATTAGTTAACCTAACTAATCTCGCGAGAACTAATCGTGAATAGTTGATGTTACTATTCGATATGGTTGAGGCAACTAATTTTTTGGACATTGTGTACAGCAAATCGAAAACGTAGTTGCCACAATCAAACATTTCTTTTCGTGTAACAAATTTTTTTTTTGCTTCCTCATAGAGAAAGCTTTGTTTTCGTGAAAAAAATTTTTTTTCGAGATTTTAATGTCAGGACGCTCAGAATGGTCCAAAACGTCGAGTAAAGTGGTTTAGAAGAAATGTGTGTGTGTGTGTGTGTGTGTGCGCGTGCGTGCGTGCGTGCGTGCGTGCGTGCGTGCGTGCGGGCGTGCGTGCGTGCGTGCGTGCGTGCGTGCGTGCGTGCGTGCGTGCGTGCGTGCGTGTTACACGCTCAAAAAATGTAACCCTTTATAACTCGGGAACGCCTCGAGATATAGAGCTGAAATTTACACCATAGATAGAGGGGTCAATCCTGATCGTTCATACCAATTTTTGTAAAAATCCCCATGGTCATTACATTTTTACGCGGTTTTGAATTTTTTCAAAAATGCCTGTTAAGGCGATAACTCTTTTAATTTTCGAGATATTAAGCTCAAAATTGGTATGTACGTGAGCTTTCATACACCGGTGATCCCTATTAAATTTGGTCAAGATCGGTTGAAACGTTAAAATTTTATTAGATTTTGATTTTTTGAATTTTTTGATTTTTTTTCTGCGATGCGAATTTTGGTATCAAATATCGAGCTGGGAGTCAAATGAGTGCCAAATTCATGATTAATAGAAAAAAACGTCAGATATAGCCCAAAAATATTGAACGATAACATATTTTCATAGCGATGTTGTACAGTCTATATTGCGAAAAGTAGCGATTTATGTCGTATAAACTAGCCATGTCCTTGCTTCCCAATGAAATTTCGGAAACCACCGATTTCTATCGTGTTCTACAAAAAAAAAACAGAGAAGATAGTGTATTCGAGGGAGTTTCTCCACTGTTTGTCCTTATTATATTTTCACAAAGCAAGAGTGTGCGCTTATTTGTATTTATTTAAAACAAGGATGCAAAGCATAACCTTGCACATTGCTTCCTTATTATATTTCGCTTTTTACAAAGCTTCCTCTATGAAGAAGCCAAAATCAATTCCCATACTTCCTCTTAGAGGTTGCTTTATAAAAAGCGAAATATAATGAGGAAGCAATGTGCAAGGTTCTGCTTTGCATCCTTGTTATATACACGAATATATATGTATATATATATATGTTGTACAACATCCACTTGACATGCTGAATATATTTTTAGTTTATTTCACAACTTTTTGTACCTATACATAGTTTATGGCTCAAGTTTTTGACACACTGTGTTTTTGGGGGGTATTAGATACCACTCACGTAAATGTACCTGTCTCAATTTTTTTACCCTTGAGGGTTTTTTTGGGGGAATATTATATATTCTGATAAAACCGCCGGTCTCTATATAATATGCTATTTTCTTGGGGAAAAATTGAGGATTTTTTTCGGTTTTTTCGTTCGGATAATCGACGCTCAGCAATAAATAATACTGTTGGAAATTATTGTAAAAAATTTTCTTCGAAATTCTTTGAAAATATTTTTTTCGAAATTCTTCGAAAATTACTTTTTCAGCGTGCTACAAAAATAAATTCGTCATAGGAAAAAGTGATTTCCCGAAATTCTATAATAAGATCTTTTTCCTAAGTAATTTGGTACTCGAATTTTTGTGCAGATTTCTTTACAAGCCCGATAACTGTCGTAATTACAACAACGTTTGGGATTGTAGTTGACGCGAATCGGCCGAACAATTAAAATTTTACAGCGCTATGAAAATTTAAAAAAAATCATTTTCACGCTATAACTTTCACAAATTAACGGCTATCTGGCTGAAATTTTGTACATAAAGAGACTACCACCAAACAATTATGTGTGCCAAATTTGGCGAGAATCAATAGAGAGGTTCTCATTTTATTGCAATTTCAATCTTTTTTTAATGTCTGCAAATACTTCAACTCCGTTGATTCTGAGATATCCGCCTGCAATTTTCGACATAATTTCACGATTATTGATTATCAATGATGAATTTAGTTAAATGAACTATTGATATGACGGTAAATTTCGATTTTGGTGAATGAAAAATTGAAAAATGTGGGCACGAAACATTTTTTATTTTTTAAACTTTTCACAGATTTACCTTAAATTTTGTTTACATGTGGACTATCATCGAAAAAGATTGGGATACAAATTTAACTCAAATCGATTAAGTTGTTCAAATTTTATGGCATTTTGAATTTTTCGAAAAATCTCGTTCGCGCGCTTACTTGTGCAAATTACCAGATACCGAGTTTAAATTTTGTCTACATATGGCCTATCATTATATAATGTTTCATTGCAAATTTTACACAATTCGGTCGAGCGATAAAAAGTTTATGACACGTTGAATTTTTAGAAAAATGTCTTCCGAGAATAAACAAACCTGCAAAGTAGAACGTTGCAAATTACTTCCTCATTATTTTTTGCTTTTTACAAAGCTTCCTCTTGGAAAAAACCAAAATCGATCAACACACTTCCTCATACAGGTGTGGAAAACTACGCTATGTAAAAAGCAAAAAAATAATGAGGAGGCAATTTGCAAGGTTCTAATTTGCAGGCTTGTTTTATTTCTGACCTCGCATTTTGTAGAATAACTTTTGGCTGTTATATTCGCAAAGTCGAAAAATTTATACCGTAATTTCACAACATGCTATTTCAAGAAAAAAAAATTGCGTTTAATTACGGTAAAAATGCGACGTTTGTGTAATAATTTTATTAGATAACCGACAGCAGTGGACGCGCGGTCGGTGTGTGGCTTCGGCGGTCCCCAGAGTTAAGCAGCATTATTTGCGGTTATAACTTGGATGGGTGACCGCTTAGCCTTGCACTGGTTTGCGCGCCAACTGCTGAGCGGGAGGCAGTTTTTCTGAGTTTCTAATGTATTCTCATACAGTAGAAACTCAGTAAAAATAAAGCCGACTGTATCGGCCAGGTTTTCCGCAGTTTCCCTGTGCCCTCGTGCAAATGCGATACAGTAGTGCATTAGGATGAGTGGCTGCGGACAACACTCTAGAGGGGTCTCTATGAAGGAACGGGGAAAAGGGGAGAGGGGAAACGTAAAAGCCTGAAGAAGGCATACGGAAGAAACCAATATACTAATTTTATTAGATCATAATTTTATGATATTTGCACATTTCTAGGAACACCAACCCCCTTGATGTCGCCAGCGCCATCTGTCGGACCACAGGATCTCACCGCTTATGGTCTGAATGTACAGAGCAACGAGTACGGATCGCAGATTTATAACGGAAGTTCCGTCAACTACGATCACTTGCAACAAGGAAATTCCGCAAATGGATGGATGCAGCCACGAGAAATGCTTCCGGAATTTCCACCTCTTCATGACTCCGCTGATTCTGACTCCGATCGAGATATCGCTGAAAAACGAATGCGAACTTAGATTTTTTATTAATGTAAAAAAATAATTCAATACTAGTGAGAAAAAAATCTCATGACAAATAGTTTTTAATTAAATTCGTGTCTGAATAATTCGGTAACAAATTTCAAGAAAGCTTTAATTCCTTTCTTGCGAAATTTTTCCTTTTATCGATTTTGATAACCTTTCGGAATTATTATTATTCAAAATCAATGTGCCTTATGTCTTTTAAACTATATTCTAATTGCATCAAATTTTTCGTTGAGAATGTATACGTTATAATTACTTTGTATTGTAAATCTGAGAAACTCTATTGCGTTCCCATGTTAGAGTTTTTTTCTTTTTTGGAAAAGTTGCTTCAATTTTTTGTTTCGGTAATCTTATTTCGTTTGTGTTATACATACATTTTTCTTCAAGCCACATTCACTGCAGAGGCTTGTTCAGTAAAAACATGTACCGTCTGTATGGGTCTGTGTTTTTCCAGTGGAAAATACCCGGAATTAATAAATTTTAATGCCAGTTTGGCTGAAATATGTATTTGGCAAACTTGTATGGGTGTTTTCAAATACAAAACGAGACAGAACAATGAGATTCAAATAACTCAGGGTTTCATTTTATGGCAACCTAACGGTTCGCGACGGACATCCATACCTGCTTGACCTACCAGTGCGGTCAAAAATCTAACCCTGGCGATCCTGAACGCATTAACCACCGCGACAGACCGCGTAATTATAGCAATGTGCACTGAACCTAAACACCTTATTTTGACAATTTTTTCCACATTTTCTTAAATTGCTATTGTTTTTGACAAAGACAGACTTAAGCGTTTTTCCTGCTTAACGATCGTAGTAGTCGAGAGGTGCGGGCAGAAATTCAAATGGAAAAGCATTAATTACATACATATATACATATATATATTTTTTTGTAAACATCACTGATTATTGTGTGAAAACAAAAATTTTCACGCTTTTGCGATAATAATTAATAATTTAGATCGATTATCCTTTTGCAATTAATGATATGGGCTTGAAAATGGATAATCGTTTAGTCAAAACCGTATGTAAAATACTTTTTCATTCGAAAAGACGAGCTGGGAGAAGTTAAAGAAATCGTCTTAGAGGACGACGTTATATATATATGCGTATTAGTAGTAAATGAGATTATTGACACTTATTCTTCAAAATGTAACGACCTGGTTTATTTGCAATAAATAAAATATCAATTTATACATTTTATACCAATACTCTGTTTATGACCGGTGTTTGCATAACGCTTTTGAGTTTATATGCTATTTTTGTGTATAGTACACCCAGAAAAAAGATCTATTAGACCGAACTAGATTTTAGTTAACGTGAATAAATATTCTTATTTGAATGCCGGCCTAATAGGACTGTAATTGTTTTAGGTGAATTATTTTACATCAGTTGAGTAATTAAAATGAAATATATATGTTTTCGATTCAAATAATTTTTTTTCATCATGCTCAGAATAAACTATGCGGAAATTAATAATTAATTACAGGGCTATCTTTAACAGTGGATAATCGCGCAATAATTTTGATAATATTATTTTATTAATATCGAATTAAAAAAAGGTAATCATTCACTTCATGAATGACAAACTTCAATTCGGATATTGAAAACTCTGGATCTAAAATGTACAGATAGTCGAGTCTTCAAATAGGGTCTATTTAAATGAACAATAAACTTTAGTAATATAATTTTTGTTTACCAAACGGCAATCAAACGAACGTTGATTGGAATAAATAAATATATTTTTGGCCAAATGTATTATAATAATTGGGGCAAATAACCGACAGCAGTGGACGCGCGGTCGGTGTGTGGCTTCGGCGGTCTCCAGAGTTAAGCAGCATTATTTGCGGTCATAACTTGGATGGGTGACCGCTTAGCCTTGCACTGGTTTGCGCGCCAACTGCTGAGCGGGAGGCAATTTTTCTGAGTTTCTAATGTATTCTCATACAGTAGAAAACTCAGCAAAAATAAAGCCGACTGTATCGGCCAGGTTTTCCGCAGTTTCCCTGTGCCCTCGTGCAAATGCGATACAGTAGTGCATAAGGATGAGTGGCTTCGGACAACACTCAGAGGGGTCTCTATGAAGGAACGGAGAAAAGGGGAAAGGGGAAACGTAAAAGCCTGAAGAAGGCATACGGAAGAAACCAATAATAAAAAAATAATTGGGGCAAATAAATATATACTGAAATAAAAATTTAGTTCCATTAAGAAAGCAGGATTGATCACAGCAATTTCGTTTATGTAACTAACTATGTTTTCCGGGTACATAAATCATTTAATAACAACAAATAGAATTTTTCTTCAGTGATCGTCGTTCTATAAGGGTTGGATTCAAATAAATAAATATGGTCGTAACGAATATATTGTATATTTCCATGAAATACATATATGTTTCATGGCAAGCACATTTTAGGTAACACAATTAAATAAAGACAAATTGAATATATGTGGATATATTTGGCCAAAATATTTTACGAAAAGGCCAACTCACGAAGCAATTTATGCACAGAGTGGGGACCTTTCGAGCTCAGTGTCTCGCGTCCATTTGAGATAATCGAAAGCGGGGGAACATTTTTTTTTTTTCCCGACAAACAGGTTAGAAAATTCGTAATTGGTAATACTATTTTTTTTTTTTGCTGATTCTATTAATGGCTATCAATATTAGGATTCCTCAGCAATTTTGAAGGGCCGGTTACAATGTTCGTTGAGGAAAAAATAACAAAATGAAAGATCGACTTTGACTTACGAGTAACTTTGGAAATAATATTGTGCAACGTAGCGACAGCAGTGGACGCGTACTGGGGATTTTTTTATTTTTCCCCGTTGGCATAATGAATTCACTACGCCCAAAAATAGTACTTTGCGATACTAGTGCGTAAAAGCGGACTTTCGGCGAAGGTTGGAAAGTGGCTGCACGAGTCGAACCGAGTGCGGACACTTTACAACCGCCGTCGGGAGTCCGCTTTTACGTACAAGTATCGCATACTACTTTTTGTAACAAATGCACGAAGTGCCAGGTTATGTATGGCCGGCCGTGACACGAAGGAAAAGAACCGATGTGCGCATGCGCGCACAGTATTTTCGATACGGTTATCGTATTTTCGACACGGTTATCGTATTTTCGATACGGTTATCGTATTTTCGATACGGTTAGCGTATTTTCGATACGCCTTCTCGAAAAGCGCCATCTTCTGTCACAGCCGGCCCATACACAACCTGGTACTTTTCGTGCATGCGTTACAAAAATAATATTGTGCAACGTAGCGACAGCAGTGGACGCGTACTCGGGATTTTTTTATTTTTCCCCGTTAGCATAATGAATTCACTACGCCCAAAAAAAATTATTACGGCATGTTCAAAATACATACGTAATACCTCCCAAGTCGACAAAACGCATAAAAATTGCATTTGTTCACTTATATTTAATAACAAATAGCGGGGTACCGGTTACCGGGTTTCGGACAATTTGGCGGAAAAAAAGTACGCGACGAACTTTAACTTTCAAAAAACTTTCAGCGAGCCGTTTTTTCCATGACGTTTGAAGAAAACTTTCCGAAAATTTCAGTCTAATCGAATGATACATATTGTAACTATGAATGATATTATAAAAAACGCTCTTTTATTTATTAGAGATTTATATAGATTTATAATTTAGTGATGAACGGTATGAAACTTTTGATTTTATGGAATTTTGAATTATTAAAAAATGTACGTTATCACATTTACTTTTGGAAACGCTCTAATAATAACGAAGTAAGGGAATAGAAAAAAGGAATTCACAGCATGTGTATTTATGTATTTAAAACAAGGATGCAAAGTAGAACCTTGCACATTGTTACCGCATTGTTTTTCGCTTTTTACAAAACTTCCTCTATGAGAAATCGAAAATCAATTAACACACTTCCTCATAGAGGTAGCTTTGTAAAAAGCGAAATATAATGAGTCAGCAATGTGCAAGTGGTTCTAATTTACATCCATTGTTTTATATTTGACGCACGGAGAAAAAAGGTTAGTTGGGACAACTCTCATTTTATGAGTTGGCCATAAATGAGTTGCTAGAACGATTCATTTAGAGCCTATAACCATATTGTGAGTTGAGACAACGAATAAGTGGTTGTCTCAACTCACAAATGCGTGGTTATATGGACTAAAGAAAAGTGAGTTAGTGCAACCACTTTTTAAGTGTACCCAACTCATTTTTTTTCTCCGTGCGAAAACTATAAATATACCGTCGGTGGCAGAAACTGGGCCGTTTAACTAGTATACACTGAGAAAAAAGAACCAATTAAATGTGCGGTTGCAAGTGGCGAAAGAAATATTTTGTTCCGTGAACGAAATAATAGTTATTGTGAATTAAGGAAAGTCGATCCAACTATGCGTTGGTTCGTTCAACCAAATATACATGTCCAATTAACCAAATGTTCATTTCGCCACCCGCAACCGCACATTCCCTGGCGGAAAAATTTCTACAACTTTTTACGCCGAAACGTCACTATTTTTAAAACTTTCTACTCCGAATAATTACGCGGAAATTACAACTTACTATGCGAAAACAGCTTAAAACTACAACTTTTTATAGGAAACGATGCATCTTTCACAACTTTCTATGAAAAAATGCGAGATTTGGAACATGATTGTAGATTGTTGTAATTTCTACAACATTTTACGCTAATTTCGGGCATATACAATAATGAAAAACTACAACTTTATATGAAAATTTGCAAACTTGTCAAAGTTACTACTACTAACTGCAACTAATAACGGAAATGTACACCCCATAGGGACTGATATGGTTGTAAATTTTCGTAAAAAGTTGTTGTTACTATAACTTTCTACAACTAACTACAACTTATTACGGAAATTTTGAACAAATCAGACTACCCCTATTACTTTTACAATTTTTTAAAAAGTTTGATGCAGATGTAGAAAGTAATACTTTCTTATAGAAAGTTGTTATTTCTACGACGAACTACAACTAACTACTTTTTTGTTGTATTAAGTTCTAATTAGTTGTAAAAAGTTGAAGTTTCTACGAGAAACTATGAAAAACTACTATTACTTTTCTAATTTTTTAAAAAGTTTGTTGCAGATATCGCAAGTTGTTATTTTTATGGCAAACTACAACTAACTACTTCTTTGTTTTATTAAGTTGTAGTTAGCTGTAAAACGTTGTAGTTTCTATGAGAACCTATGAGAAACTACTCCTATTAATTTTAATTTTTTTAAAAGTTTGATGCAAATGTAGAAAGTATTAATTTTCTCATAGAAAATTGTTATTTCTACAACAAACTACAATTAACTACTTTCTTGTTGCAATAAATTGTAGTTAGTTGCAAAAACTTGTAGTTTCGTGTAGAAAAATTCTGCAACTTTTTACACAATGAACAAATTGTAGAAATCTCGTACTTAGTTGTAGAAATTTGTAATTTGTTGTTGAAACGGCGTAGAAAGTTGTAGATTTTTTTCCGCCAGGGTTCGGTTGGTCTTACCAATTTTTTTCTCGGTGTACGCATACAGGCATTTTCTACAAATCAGTTTGCTTCCTCATAGAGAAAGCTTCGTTTTAACGAAAAAAAAGTTCGTGATTTTCAGGTCAAGACATTCAGAATAGTATTATAAAACATCGAAAAAAGTGGTTTAGAAAAAAAATGCCTGTATGTATGTGTGTGTGTGTACAGGCCCAAGTAGCACAAAGACAAAGGATATCTATTTGGTATACGAAAAGGTATGTTAATTTTCGTCCAAATGATATCTTTTGGATTTGGATATCTTTTAGACGTTCTTAAGATATCTAAATCCAAAAAGATATCATTTGGACGGAAATGAATATACCTTTTCCTATACCAAATAGATATCCTTCGTCTTTGTGCTACTTGGGGGGGCTTTGAAATTTCAATCACCTATAACGCAATAACCGTTTAACCGACTGAGCTAAAATTTTGCACCCAAGCGAAGCAACAGCCCTTCTTTGACTGTTGACATTTTTTACGAAGTGTATGCAGAAATTTTTATTTTACAGCTTTATGAATTCTTTAAAAAAAGGACGCGCGCGTTCTAGCTTTCGCAAAATTAGTGATATTTCTTTAAATAATTCTTCAAAATGGCTATGGAATGTGCAGGTACTCTTAATGTTATTTGATATTGAATTTACGCGATTTTGAATTATTTTTTAAACGAACGTTTTCGCTTCAACTTTCAATGGTTCTCCATACGTTCAAAGTTGTTTGGTATTTAGTTTCAACAACATCGGTAAAGCGGTTTGGATTTTACGTGATTCTGATTTTGTTTCGCTCTAGTTTGCGAAAAAAATTGAGAAAGTAATCAAAAATTTGTACATAATCTCTCTATATTATAAAAAGATCTCGCCGCCGCCGCCGTGTCAAGAATCGAGGGACTTAGAATAATTAGGGCTCGGGGCTTGGCGGAAGGGGGTCGGGCTAAAGGCTTGGGGCTAGCCCCACCCCTTTCGGCCAAGCTCCGAGCCTGAATTATTCTAAGTCCTTTTCCAAAAATATAGGTCCCCCAAGGGTGGGGGCACCCTTGGGTGGGGGGCGATTGCGAGCGCGCGCAGCGCGTGAGCCATAATAAAATCCTAGTATTATGTGCCATTGAATTTTGGTACACTTATGGGTATTACAAATTTGACAGCGTATGTAATCTAAAAAAATAATCAACGTCGCTGTAATAAATACCGGTGTATATATATATATATATAAGAAACCAATGTTGATATCAAAATTATGAAGCATAGTACACTGTTAGCAATTTTTGGATGAAAATTAATATAAAGTATTGGAATATTATTTGTAGATACGCATATAATATTAAATTTAATATACAAATATTGATTGATATACAAAAAAATTGTTGTAAAATTAACATACAGTATACCTACTAAAGACTTCACAAAAGTTGTGTTTATAATATAATTATTTTAATTTTTTATTTCACAATATATCTGTATATTAAATGAAATTTAATATACCGTATCTGTAAAAGATCTTAAAATACGTATATTAATTTTTAAAATATTTTCAACAGTATTTGTAGCTGTAAAAAATAATTGAAAAGCACACGAGAATACGGAGCTTTACCGATAATCTTTTTAAGGGTTGAAAAATGAATAGCGATTATAAGTGTAGCTAAATATTAAAAAGTTATTGAGAAATAAAATAATATTTATAGAAGCAGAAAGCTCTCAGGCGATTAGCAGTTACAGTGTTGGTGGGGCGGCGTCCCCCACTCCTCCAACAGACCGAACAGTAAGACCCAAAGTGATTAAAAGGGCCTGCAAGACCCAAAAATTGTCACTCACTGCTTGTTACCCTGTTCATACGACCTCTTAACTCGGACTCTCGTATTTAGTGCGTTACCGGTAAGCCCTACGTTCAACTCGTTAAGACAATCTCCAGCACCTGCAGTGAAATTCAACGTAAAGGGTGAGTACAAATTTCTTTCTGCAAATTATTCCTACAATAATGAAAATAAAGAAACTTTATTATTTTTTCATGAAAATAAATATAATAAATTATCATTTCTTTCAAATACAAAAAGACTTACATTTCAAAACATGAATCAGCATTGAAAACACTTGTTATTCGTGTATCCAATCACAAAATAAATGATTTGCAAACTAATTAAAAAGTCAATAATGTAGGTAACAAGTAAAAGAAAGTAGTGGTTAAAGAATATTTAATATCGGCGGATAAGTATCAGAGGCAGAAATATAACAAAAATATAACTATTTTCAAATGTCTATTGAAAAAGATTGAAAAAATAGTGATAGAAATGGGGAAAAACCGCAAAGATCCTGATAGAATTCTATTTGGATCTATGCGATTTTTGATCTATTTCTATACACCCAAAAAAAAAAGTTTAGTTAACGTGACTCAATACATATATTCAATTTGTCTTTATTAGTATTAACTAAAATTTGCTTTCCATGAAACATTTGTATTTCATTGACATGTGCAATCTGATGATTTCGACCATATTTATTTATTTGGATCAACCCTCATGGAATAACGAAGAAAAATTGTATTTGTTTCTACTTAATTTTTTACTTACCCGGAAAAAGCATCTAATTAAATTGACGAAATTTCTGTAGTCAATTCTTCTTATTTAATCAGATTAAAGTTTTTTTTTCAATCCAGTACATATTTATTAGCTTTAATTATTGTAGTACATATATTTGTCCGAAATAGATTCCTTTATTAAAATCAACGTTTATTCGATAACATTTGGTAATCAAGAATTATATTTTTCTGTTGTTAATATCATTGAAATATCAATAAAATAATATTATCGGTATTACTGCATAATGATCCATTGTACAAGATAGTCTTGTACAATTGATTTTATGAAGCCTTTTCAACAGGGAAAATAGCGTTAGATGTAAAATAGTTGTGGATTTTTTTGCAGTGGGATTGGCCTATCGATCTGTCTTGGGAAATTCCAGCGGTAAACGCCAAAGCATGGAAACATAGATGAAAAGCAGCGTGGAGATATGAACCACAACATGCAACCCTGTTCGAGAATGCCGCTGGGTGCTATGAGTATGGGTTTAGGTGGGACACCTAATACCTCACCTTCAGAAGCCATTAGCCATACTCGTCCTCCATTGGCCGCCGGGGGTAACGCCAAAAAAAAGAGACGTACCAATGCAAAGGCTCCTCGATTGCAGTCGCTTCCATGCCCAATTACACAGGTAATAATTCTCACCGTTTGTGCGAAAATATTTTATGTCACGTGAAATTCGTTGATTCCTGTAAAAAAGTCTAATCTAAATAGAGCTTAGGCACCTATTACTTTCGAATTTACTCGATTTAGTTTTTTTTTTGTTTTTTTTTTTTTTTGTGATAGTCCGCCTGTAAAAAAAACTTTTTTGCTTACTCGTAGCAAAAAAAATCATATGAAGCTACACCGAAAAAAAAGTCTACTTGAAATTTAGTGTACTTTCCTGTAAGTTTTTGTTCATAAACTAGTATATTAAATTTAGTATACAAGTGTAATGTAAAATTAATGTATGGTACAACACTTTAATTAATAATAACAACACTTTAAATAATTTACTTTAAATTTACAGTAAAAGTACTTGAATTTTATACCACAATTGTATATTAAATTTCGATGACGAGTTTATGAATAAAATCTTCCAATCTTTTCTAACAGTGTACGTCATCATGAAAAAAGAAACAATTCGAATTTTTATGTCAGGTTATTTTTTTGGATTTTTTACGTGGGATATTTTACCACAATTCAGCCACCCGATTTTTCAATGTTCCCGAAAAATTTTGTGATTTTTCGGTATTGTAATACCTTAGAGAAAGTAGCAAATTTCAAGAGCCTACGGTGATCCGTTCACTGAAAAAAATGTTTGTATGAAAATTACTATACCGGTATTGGAAGCTCGGATGCATATACCGCATATGAATTTTCATATACATAAATCTGTAATATTTAAAGAATCGGTATACGATAATTAAATAGAAACCTTCGATATTAATGGAAAAATGTGTTCGAGGTTTACAACATTTTCACCAATTATTATAAGTAACATACATTAAAATTCACAAACGGGTGAATAGTTTTTTTCACGTACTGTATACTAATGTCAATATTCATTCTATTGTAAAATATAGTATGGTAGTAGACTAAAAAGAGATGTACACCTCTAACAGTAATGAACCAGAGTGCTTTATTTATGCAACACTCTTTTCTATTATTGTAACCAAAGGATATTAAAAGTCATATATGTGCGAATAGTTTTCCTCGTATACGGTATACTAATTTTAACATGCATTTTTCTTTAAATTTAGTATGTTGGTGTAGCAAAGAAATTTAATTAAAAAATATTTATTTGTACGTGTTCGATCGAGTTTTTCTCCACTTTTAATTACATATTACATCTTTGTCTACATGTTGGTACATATTAATCGTTGAAAAACATATTTAATTTTTTTTACATTGTTCGGGAATCGAACCTGGAACCCTCCAGTTGGTGTTTTTGCGCTGCGCCTTAGCTCACGCGGCCATTCAGATCATATGATTGAACAATTTTTTTTTGTCTATTTGATTGTCGGGAATATGAAATATAAAATGAAATTAGTGTAATATGGACAGATATTTTTAGATTTATGTGATTGCACCTGATATTGTAATAATAAAAGCACGTTCAGTTATTTTTCACGGCAATCGGTTATATCAAATAGGGTACGTTGTTACTATCTATAAATATATTGAACGAAGTTGCTTGTTTCATTGGTTGCGCGAATTAGTTCATTAGTATTTGAGTGAATGACTCTCTGACTGACCTCAGGGTCAGTACTAGGACGCGTGACCGCCTGGCTGATAAGTTCGTTAACCACCTAGTTTACACTGACGGTCCATACTGGAAATCGTTAAACGCGGTTAAATTTCCGATAACGGTATATGAATACCCAAACAAGTCTTTGGATAATCACATTGGATGTTAGTTTTAATATACTTGTGCCAACAAACTTTAAAAGATTCTGACCCTTTACCAGTTTGGTTAAGTTATTGAAATTTAAAGAACAGGTGACTCTTCCTATTCATATAAAAAGGTATAATATTTTTATATTCAAGTACAGAATTTTACAAAACTCTGCACTGATTTTAAAACACTGGTCTATAAATAGTTGCCTTGGCACACGCGTATTCAAAAATTAATATTTTTCTTAGAATTGCAAAGTATTAGCACCGAAAATTCCAACGCGTATTTCTTAATTTCTAATGACCGTATATTAATGTTCAAATAGGTTTTACGATATCTACAACGCATGCTAATTTTAAGGTATACTTGTGGACGAGATTTCGAGGTTTTTAATCTTTTAATTTTGAAATCGTGTTTTAGAAATTTAAACTATCATGAAGACCTACTTTTAATATGTAATTGTATATTAAATATTTAGTAAGCCTCTAAACTTGCGAACTTGTACACTAATTTTAATACACCGGTCTATGAATAGTCTTTCTAATAGACATGTATTGTAATTTTGAATATCAGTTATATGAAAATTCATTTACTTTTGCTAAATTTCGTATACGGATGCTATATTTACTAGACAAAGTATATCAATTTCTATTTTATATACCAGGTTTTGAAATTTCATAGTTGTTGGTGTACGAAAATTCCTTTTTTTTTACAGTGTTTACAAGATAAACCGTTTGTTTATATTTTGTTTGGTTTGGTGATATGTCGATAACTCCAAAGCATTTTGTCACTTAAAAAATACGAAAATTCTCGTTTTTTTACGTACTCTTCGTATAAATGTTTCCCGATTTTTTTTAATTCCGTTAAATTTGATTATTATTATTTTTCTTTTATTCTAAGTTTTCTAAGTAAGGGCTATCCTCTATTGAACTGATTAAAAAAAAAATCAATTCGATAAAGGAAGGCCCTTACTTAGAAAACTTAGATAAAAAAAAACCAATAATAAAATTATATCTTGTACATTATTGCGTTTGCCACTTAGCCCTTCTACATACTTCTTCATAATGGCTCTGTAAAAATAGAAAAAAAATCAGTTCAATAGAGGAAGACCCTTACTTAGAAAACTTAGAAAAAAGAAAAAAATAATAATTAAATGTGACGAAATTAAACAAATTTGTAAAACATTTATATAAAGAATACGTAAAAAAAACGAGGATTGTCATGTTTAGCTTCCTCGGAGAGGAAACTTTTTTTTTCATGAAAAAATATTTTTTCTAGCTTTTCATGTCACAACACTTAGAATGGTCTGAAACGGCGGGAAAAGTGGTTTAAAAAAATTATCCGGATGTATGTATGTGTGTGTGTGTATGTGATGAAAGGCCGAAAATTCATATAACTGTAACTTGTAAACTATCCGTCCGAATCAGCTCAAATTTGAAGAACATGTATAGTATTGGCTAATGGTCAATTGGTATAAATTTTATAAAAATCGCTTAATGAAATTTTGAAAAAAAAAAACTACGTAAACGCTGTAGCTTGAACGAATTTTTATTCGGCTGAAACTTCATATTAAAATTGAATAAAGTGATGCGGCCTTTGGTATTGAATTTAGACAAAAATTTTCGTTTTGCTCTAATTCAGGCAAAATTTTGACAAATCGACTGAAATTTTCTAACGAGGGAAATAACATTCCCTGTCCTGCTACGTACCAAATTTGGTGATGATCGGTAAAACGGTTCGGATTTTACGTGATTTCGAATTATTTCTTATTCAAGGTGATGCATTTTATCAATTTTATAACTATAATTTATTATTGGCATCATACATGATCACAACTATGTATTGACTTTTCGTTTTTCTTTCGCTTTTCGACAATTTGTTACCAAATTTTATTTCTTCATGATTCAAATTTCTATAAAGTTTAGATTTTTTAATTTGTACTTAAAATAAGGGTGCAAAGTATAACTTTGCACATTGCTTCGTCAATAATTTTCATCTTTCCTCAAGCCAAAAAAAAATATAAAGAAACTTCTTCATATGTGCAAAGTTCTACTTTTTATCCTTATTTAAGTTACAATATGCGTTGGAGTTATCGACATATCACCAAAGCAAGTAAAATATAAGCAGACGGTTTATCTCGTGAACGAAATACCGTAGGCTCTTGAAATTTGGTACTTTTTCTAAGGGAATATAGTATTACAATACTGAAAAATTACACGATTTTTCGAGAATATTGAAGAATCGGGTTGCTGAATTGGTGTGGTATGTCTCACGCAAAAAATCCAATCTTTTATTTCGATGGATATCATCATTTTTAGAATTTGATATAATTTTTGAAAATCGCTTTTTTAAGGTAGTTCAGTCGGTACGCCGGAGTCATAAATCTCAGAGTCTATATGACATTAAAAAAAAATCATACGCATCACTTTGACTGCCTCAATAATAATATCAAAAATAATCGATTATCCTTCGAAATTGTCGTAATCAAATAAAAATTATTATTTGTAAATAGTTGATATGTTTAGTACGGATTTGACTTCATTTTCACAGTAATTCGCCTTTTCACCTTTTTTCATGATGCATCAATACCTGAATGATTTGCGAATTCGTAGTACTGTTTATTTTTTCTCTATCTTTGATCTAAGTATGTTAATTTTCGATTTGAAGATCAATTTTTCCAGCCCTCCCGTGAGCGCCGTGTAAAAAGATCGATTTTCAAGTTTTAATTGTTCATTCAATACTCGGTAATAGTCTTCAAGATTTTGTGCAAGTAAAATTGAATAGCTAAATTACAACATGTCAAAAATTCATGCATATGAGTTTGGATTGCATTCACGACAGAACTACCTTAAAATTATTTTTGAGCTGTATGTGCGAATCTGCTTGATCAATTGTTTGTTTTTTTTCTGTTCACAATAGTTAAACCTACATAAACACTAAATAAGATTCATTGAGCATGCAATTTTTATATCATAACTGTACGTGTGAGATTGGTAAAAAATTCAATTGTCGATGATTTTTGGTTGACAGGACCTAAACCTTCCGGTTGAAAATCAGCCGATCTATGCGCGCCCTCCTCAATTGTCTGGTTTCGGCGACACAGTAATTGCGAGCAATCCATTCGACGATATGCCATCGTGCGCTTCTCAGATGACATTAATGCACTCTGTTCCGAGGCACCTGCATCCTCAACATCAGCAGCAGCAGCAGCAGCAGCAGCAGGAGGAGCAGCAGCAGCAGCAGCAGCAGCAGCAGCAACAGCAACAGCAGCAGCAGCAGCAGCAGCAGCAGCAGCAGCAGCAGCAGCAGCAGCAGCAGCAGCAGCAGCAGCACCAGCAGCAGCAGCACCAGCAGCACCAGCAACACCAGCAGCACCAGCAGCACCAGCATCAGCACCAACCCATAGGTGGTCCGCGAATGATGAGAGGAATGAATTCAATGGGTGAGCTGAGTTCCATGATGGGTCACAACAGCATGGGACCGATGAATCCAACGGGAAATCCAATGAATTTAATGGGTCGTATTAGTCCAACGAACCTGGCAACTAATCAAGGGGTCATGGGTTCAATGAGCAATCCATTGAATCGTATGAGTCCCATGAATAATATGGGTCAGAGCCAACAGTCACCCATGAGCATGATGAGCAACACCATGAGCTGCGAAAATCCCATCAACAATATGAGGCAAAATCAACCAATGAGCACGCTGAACAATGGCGCAAGCCCTATGAGTAATATGGGATCGAATCAACCAACGCCCATGAACATGATGAATCATCCCATTGGTCGTATGAGCCCAATTAAAAATGCAAGTGCGAATCAATCGCAAGGAGTGATTAATGCTATTAACATGGGCAGCCAAGTAATGGGCGGTATGGGACGGGGAATTCTTTCGCCCATGAACAGTATTTCTGGTGGCAATCAAAATCACACGGAAAATGGCGGACCTATGAACATGGGAGGCATGCCAAATGGGTTACCGAACCAACCGTTAAGTGGGCCTTTATCTGTGAATAATTCTAGCGGCCCATTTGGCTCCAACCCGTCCCATTCATATTCCCATCACATGGGAATGCACATGAGCTCCGGAAATTTGGGACGACCTATCAACGATCCCATTAACACTATGAACTCAATGGTACACGGTAATATGAACATGTCAGGGTCTAGTGGGATGAATAACGCAAACATGGGCGGACATCCCATTAAAAGTATGACGAATGATATGAATGTCGCTCAACGCAATCAAATGGCAATGCAAATGGGAGGAACCGTCGGCTCGATGCCCGGTAATATGTTCGGTACGATACCAGGTAGACATCCCATTAATATGGACGGCGGAAATATGCCAACCCATGGATTTCAAATGCGTTCTGGAATGACTCCGAGAACTGTCGCTCCCTCGAATGGAAAGGTATGGATATTTCATATTTGTTTACGGGATTTTTTTACTTTTACATAAAACTGAAAATTCAATCTTAAGTGAATTGATACGTTTTTGTTTGTTATTTTTTTATATATGGGACACTCCATACCGACTCAACCAACGGCCGACCCTGAACATCCCAAATATGGTTCGCGATTTATTATGTTATTCTTCCACATAAAAAATATATGCAGAGTTTTTTCTGTTTTTTTTTTTCATTGCAGTTTTTCAATTATAAATATTTAAAGCTAAACAAAAAACGCCCCAATTTAGAAATCCAAATTTATTTTTTTATTTTTAATATTACAATATACAACAAAATTTTGATCCACCAGTGATAGGGAAAAATAATTTCTTCTACTTTTTTTGGTATTATGGATTTATAAAAAAAAACATCATAAAGTAGAAAAAAAAAACAAAAAAAAAAGAAAAAAGTATTTCTGCACTTTGGCTTGTGGATTAAAAATGTTGTTGTTTGTCGTAATATTTAAAAAAATCAGAATAAAAAAAATTGCGTTTTTTGTGTAGCTTTAAATATTTGTAATTAAAAAACGACGTTACAAAAATTTGAAAAAAATTCTACATGCATTTTTTTTTGTAGAAGAATAACATAAAAAATCGCGAACCATATTTAGGTAGTTGGTATACTAGGATGATTGTATTCAACATTACCAAACATTTCATTTTTTGTTACCTAAAAATATTATGGTTTTTAAAAACCTGTGATAATAATTTGAAAAATAAATAAATTAGCAATGACAAATGTTTAGTTATCCAAATGTCGTTCGGCCGAACTTTTATTGGCAACCTGTAATACAAGAAATTGATCAACAAATTGAAGCTAATCTTGAAAATCACTGAATTCGAGCTTTCATGAAGACCGAAAACTCTTATCGATTTTTCCGAGTACACCATTCATGCGATAATGACCTCTTTTGGACCAACAAAATAAATGAAACTTATGTCCTTCTGGTTTCAGGTTTATCCACCCGATCAACACATGATTTTTAACACCCAAAATCGTAATGCACCACCCATCTATCTTTGCGGTAGCTGCCACAAAGAAGTGAATGACAACGATCAAGGAATTGTCTGCGAATCTGGCTGCAATTTTTGGTTTCATAGGTAAGCTCTTAGAAACTTATCAATGTTCAATCGCAAAATTTGAAATATAGAGAATTTGTTTAATCAAGCCTTGATTTGATGTTTCTTTTAGAAATTGTGTGGGTCTTTCGGAAGCGGCTTTCCATATGTTGACACAAGCACCTTACGCTGAATGGGTGTGCGACAATTGCACCAAAGGGAAGAACATACCTCCTGTAAGGTTTACAACGTAAAGTTATTTGTAAAAAAAAAAAGATAGTTTTAAATAACATAGAGAAGTGGTGAAATTAATATTAATTGCGCAAAGCAGTAGTAGTGCAAATTCATTTTTAATAATTGCCTGAGAATCAACGAAGAGATAGTCATTATTAAAAAAGCGCCGAAAAAGATCATTTTTGGTCTAGAAAAATGATGCTCTCCACAAATCATTATGCATTCGTATCCTCGCATGTCATGCTCTCTTTCTCGCCTTTTTATTGTACAATGTGATGTAAATTGTGAATTATGAAAAATACACTGATTCGTGAAGCGACACTGTCTTTGAATTTTTTTTTTCCAACTGATTTCCATTGCTATTTTCTGCTAGTTCGACAAATTAGCGCCGCGGAGAAATTTGTCGATTTATTTCCGCTTTTTTGACGAAAGCATTTCGTTGAGGATCCTTGAAATTTCTCTGACAATCTCTGAGAATTTATCTGATTTTTTTCGCGTTTCGGTGATTTCAGCCAAAAGTAAAAGGTTTTTTAAATCTCAAGATTACGAAATTTCTGAAAATGTCTCATTTTCCCAGCTAAGCATTCATGAAATGTATGAAAAACGAAATTCCATTTATTTCTATTCGTTTTATTTAAGGTAGTTATAACGCGAAGGCAAACACGTTAGATACGTCCGAATTTTTTATATCTTGTAGTCTGAGTATTCATCTTTTATTTGTGAGGAATTATGAGATACGTTACCGGATATCTAATTAAGTAAATAACTTTTTAAAACAGAGTTTTATACATGGCGTTATATGGAGAAATATAAAAAATTGACTTTTGAACAAAGAAAAAAGCATCTTAGAAATGAAATACAAAACATCTAAACAGCTCTACGTGTTCGTTAGATCTTAAAGTAACCGATACGACCATAAAAAGTAATAGTCACCGGACATTTCAGCGAGTTATTGTAAGTTAATTCCAAGAAATTGCGTCGTACAAAAACAATCTCTACCAGCTGTTCATGATGGTGCCGAAGTTTGGCAACGTTGCACATCAGCTATATACGCGATAGTTACCATCGGTCGGTATATACTGGTAGTGTTCTGCTATGAAAATGAATGAAAATGATCGCTCGCATCCTAAATTCGACGTAATTAACTGAAATCGGATTTTTTAACCTATCGATACTCTTGAATTTTTCATTTTTATGGTAGTTGGTTCTACCTACAAGAAAAAGGAGAACAATCGTTCAGCTAATTTGTTCAGGTCGACAATGCGATTTTTCGCCGGTTGATCAAATTTCACTTGCGTCGATTCTTCACTGTATCTGGCTTTTTTTGTTGCTTGAATGTTGTCGAACCACGCTTTTCTTTTACGCGTAATGAATTGGCCGTTTCAGTTTCCGCGATCCGCTCTAACGTCGTGTCTTTCTTTTGAAGAATTCGACATGACAGAGCCGTTTCGCCAAACAAATTTCGCAAACCTAACCTCGTTTCATGTCGGTAACGTACGATGCCGGTCGAACAGTCGGTCGATATTGCGGTGTTGCCACGATGTGTCGTGTGCTTACAGAGCCAATGGCGGGCGAGTCAAGACACAAGTCAAATTAGTTTTAATAACATAATTAAATTAATTACGCACGTGAAAACAATTTCGTAATATGATTGAATGAAACTTTTTTATTTTTCAATTTAATTGTGGAATATGCAGAAAGAATGAATAATTTTATTCTTCGATGACGATAGTTGCTAGTATCTATGACTCCGGCGTACTGACATAGCTACCTTAAGCAAAGTTCTTAGGTTTTCCATTCTGCGCATGATTCAGATCAAACTACTAGGCAGATTGGAATGGTTGACGTCTCATTTTCTTCTTCATGAAAAGATACACTGGCTAAATGTAGCAAATATTAATAAAAGGTTATATTTTTTAAGTCACATAATTATTAATAAATAAATTTTATGCTATTTTCTAAATCAGTGATTAACTTTGCTTTCAGAATGAAAAAAAATAGTTTGCTCCATTTAGCCGGCGTATCTTTTCATGAAGAAGAAAATGAGACGTCAACCATTCCAATCTGCCTAGTAGTTTGATCTGAATCATGCGCAGAATAGAAAACCTAAGAACTTTGCTTAAGATAATATTGAAAAGCATATGCAAGTCAGACGACACTAAAAAATCATTTCATCGAGTACCAACAATATAGCGCGTTGGGCATTTTTATATGCAATAGGATTTGGATGATATTAAATTTCCAAAACCAATTTTTTTAACCTGACTCCCTCCCCTTAACCTTTCTCTATCGACACTTTACTTGAAGTTATCGTGCTAACAAGAAGAAGCCGACATACATACACACACACACACACACACACACACACACACACACATACACACACACACACACACACACACACACACACACACACACACACACACACACACACACACACACACATACGCACATACACAGAAATTTCACACAAATAACTTTTCTCGACGTTTTTGCACCATTCTGAGTGTCCGGACATGGAAATCACGAAGAAAAAAAAACAAACAATGAAACAAAAAATGTCACGATCATAAAAGCAAAATTGAAATAAAATAATTACAATTGAATAAGAATAAGCAATTCAAAATTCGTACGACAAAGCCTCGCCACGTTGTATGGCGGCGCCACTGTGCATCGACGACGAAGGAACAGATAGTGGGGATCAAAGAGACGGAATATTGGTAATTCGGCGGTGAGAAACGTAGTGTTATAATTTTTCGTCTGTATTTTTTCGTGCGTATCAGCTGACGTCGAAACCCCGAAAGTTACGTACAACAAATCACGAAAATGGCAAGTTTTGTCTCACCGATTCTCTCTATTTTTAATTCTTTCTCTGCTCTAATTAATTCGCTCATCTGACAGCTCTCTGTCAATTATCCTGAGGTTACTTCCATCTTTATCGGTTTTCCACCCTCTTCACTATTCTTACCCGACCCTTACCCGTCCTTATACGAATTCTCGATCCTCCATCGAAATCGAACTTCACCAACTTCAAAACACATAGCAAATTTTTCGACAACATCGCATATTTTTTATATTTTGTTTTCAACAGAATTAACATATGAGATGTTGGGGCCATTTGGATTTAAAAAAAAATTAATTTCATAACAATTTGGCAATTTGGATGGAAATTTTAATGACTGGATTGCAGAAAAAATATCGGAGCAATCAAGAATTTTTTTCTCTCTTGTCTACAGATATATTTATTCATGGAATTTCTGTTTTTCGATGTAGAGATATCATCGAGCATTAGAGTGCAATGACCTTAATACCATGCCGAAGTAGTAAACGCCTGATTAGTTTTGTTGTGAATCTCATATAAGACAGAGATTAATTGGTTGATACCTAACAATCAGGGTTTAATGTCAAATTACGATAGTGGAATTATATTTAACAGAATAGTAGATAATATTTTCTTTTTGGTATAATCTATAATAGTTGACCATCATTTTCAGATTTGACTTTTTTTTAGCCATTATCTTTATTTAAAAAATTTCATGTTTTATCCCTTTGAGTAAATTTTCCAGACTTTTCTAACATTTTGTTGTAGTTGCGATACAAGATCTTTTTTAAAGCTTCTTAAAAATAATGATTTGTCTAAATCAATTTTATTTTATTTATTTATTTAATTTTATACAGTAAAAAACAAGCTTTTCTATGATCAATGTATCATCTATCTGCTTGCTTTGCTTAAGTTTTCTTACAGCCACCGACGAATATCGCAGCATATACATTCTATCAGACTAATAAGATTTCTATAATAAAAATGTTGTCTTTATAATACGCACTCTCATTGTCTAAACATTAAAATTTTTCTACAGTCTTTCGGTGAGAAAATTGCCAGCATAATGGAGAGACCTGGACAGGATCCAGTGGCAAAAGACGATGTACCCTGGTGGATGAAATATGCGGGTCGAGGACTTGGCACTGTAGGAAGTTTTGGTAAGAGAAACAAAAAAAAATCGTAAATTTCTATTAAATATTTTTGCAGGAAGAATGAAATTGAAATTATCTATTTACAAAATCAAAGTTGAAAATACATCATTTGTTGGAGTTATAAGAGTTTGTGGTTAAATTGGTTTTATAAACATTAAAATACAAGGAGAAAACCTTTGGAAAAAAATTAATTATCAACAAAAAACAAATATAATCGTAATCTACTTTTGAATATGAAAAAATCAGTTAATGCATTACAAAAGTAATGTTGAGTTGATGAGATTGTGACATATATTCAGAATTATAGATGAAATTTTTTTTACCTATAAGAGTTTATGGTATACAGTTAGTTTTATCAAGATTAAAATATGATGAATAAAGTTTTGGATTGTAGAAAAAAAAAAAAAGGATGCAAAGTAGAACCTTGCACATTGCTTCCTCATTATTTTTCGCTTTTTACAAAGTTTCCTCTCTGAGGAAGCAAACAGTATGTTATTTAATTTTGGCTTCCTCATAGAGGAAGCTTTGTAAAAAGCGAAAAATAATGAGGAAGCAATGTGCAAGGTTCTACTTTGCCTCCTTTTTTAATTTAGATAAATAAACATGTTGTGAATTCGCTTTTTCTATTTTGTTATTCCCTTATTTCGTTATTATTAGAGCGTTTTCGAAAGTAAATGTGATAACGTATATTATTAAAAATAATTCAACATTCCATAAAATCACAAATTTCATACCGTTTGTCACTAAATTATACATATATAATGGCTGAATATTCTTTCATTTATATACTAAATTTGAGCTCGCTATTTCAAGTTTTGCAAAAGTTATAATAGAGCGATAATGTCAATTTTTTGAAAAATTCAAAATTCTATAAAATCTGAACCACTTTACTGATTCGAGTCAAATTCAATACCAAACAGCATTGAGTGCACCTACTCTTATAACCAACTGTTTAGCAAAATAGACTAAATTTTACGAAAGTTAGAGCGACCACATCCTTTTTTCAAAAAATTCAAAACGGCATTAAATCGAAATTTTTGCATAGATTTTGTCGAAAATTGTTACAGTTGAAGAGGGTCCGCTGCTACACTAGTGCGCCAAATTTGAGCGCGATATACAAAATCGTTCTTGAGTTATCGGCGTTCGAATTTTCGGCGTTGTACACACACACACACACACACACACACACACACACACACACACACACACACACACACACACACACACACACACACACACACGCACGCACGCACGCGCACACACACACACACACACACACACACACACACACACACACACACACACACACACACACACACACACACACACACACACACACACACACACACACACACACACACACACACACACACACACACACACACACACACACACACACACACACACACACACACACACACACACGCACACGCACACGCACACGCACACGCACACGCACACGCACACGCACACGCACACGCACACGCACACGCACACACACACACACACACACGCACACGCACACGCACACGCACACACACACACATATATACGAACATTTTTTCTAGATCACTTTTCTGGACGTTTTGGACAATCCTAAGTGTCCTGACGTAAAAATCTCGAAAAAAAAAATTTTCATGAAAACAAAGCTTCCTCTATGTGGAAGCAAAATTGTCTAAAAAAATTGTAATTGTAGTCTATTTTTGAAAATGAAAAAATATAATTGAAACATTGCAAAAGTAATTAAGAGTTGATAAAATTGACCCATATTCAGAATTGTAGATGAAATTACTGCAGCAATGTTTCAAACATAAATTCATTTACTATAGGGAGATGGTTAGTCAGCTATTGGCGGCAATAGCCGAACTAAATTAAATTAAATTCATCTACAAGAAAAATGTAGAACCATGCTCTCCCATTTTATTTATCACTTCTTCCAAACATTAACTGAAGATAAGGTTTTTTGCCGTTATTCAGAAGCTCACCCATAATTTCACGATTGTACGTTATTATTACAAAATTATAACTGCAAACTGTATGGTACTGAAATCTTGATTTTTTACGGTAATGAAAATTACGATACCGATTTGCAAGTAGTAGTAACAGTGTAAACACAGTTTCTGCTCTTTTTTGATAAAATAAAAGAAAGAAAAAAAGTATGACCTTTTTGTATTTGCATTCATTTTTAAAACTATTTCCCGTTAATAGCAGTAATATGGTTTATTCTTTTACCTTATGGCATTAAAGAGTAGTTTACACTTTTGTTACATCGTTTAATTGCATATCATAATTAGATCATGATCCAGAGACAACAATCTAGTTATAATGCACAATGCTGAGTGAAACAGGGGAATAACAACTATAGATGCGGAAAATCCTGAAGAATACTTCAGAACTTTTCGCATCCATAGTTGTTGTTCCCCTATTTCGCTCAACATGTCTATCAGGCTCATTTCGGGATGATAATTACTGTTTATTTATCCAGTCGCAATATTCCTGGGAATGTTCAACTGCATCGGTATACTCGGTGGTTCGATCGACTGTTTTCTCAGTGGTATATGGCAAATGGTTAGCGGTTTCCTTCTCATTACCATCGAGGCGCCTTGCTGCTGCATGTTCATAGATTTTGTGCAGAACTTGAGCGACTGGGTTGAGCGAAGGCCCTACTGGAATCGAGCTGCCGGTTACTGCGGGTAGGAATGAATTATTCATTTCCGACCTGGTAAAAATATTCCTCTGAATATGTCTGAAGATATATCTGAAAATCTCGGAAAATTTCTCTCACTTTTCACACTTTTCAGAGAAAGATCAATGATTTTTCTCCATCTAGAGATTTCTAATTGTTCGGTAAATATCTGATTTTTCCTCACAACTTCTCCGAAAAATTATGAACTTTGTTGATATTCAAAACCTGTTTCTCTTCTATAGGCAGAAACTGTTTATTGAAAAAATTAAATTTTCGCTGAATTTCTCATACAAAATAAACAAATTATTAAGTTTGGTAATAATTTTTAAAAAATCGATTTCAATTAACCAAATAATCATCATGAGTTACATCGTTTTAGAATACACACATACACACATGAGGCATTCCGCGGTACTTCAACTACCCAAATTTTCGAATTTTTGCAATCACCCCGAAAATGAGTTAGTTTGAAGTACTAACACGATACATTTTTTTTTTCATTATCAAGCCCTTTCAAGCCTCTGTTTTAAAAAAAAACTGAAATTATTTCCAGTCGACCCAATGGCAACAAATTACCTTCTTCTGAAGATATGATTTTAAAAAATAATAATAATAAAAAGATCATATCTTAAGAAAAATTCAATTTGCCACCGGGTCGTTTGGACAAAAATTCGTTCTCAACTCTCGACAAACGAAAAAAATAAATAAAAAGGAAAAATATCAACTGGCCCTCGGTGTGATCATGCACAAAAAATCATATATATAAAAAACGTATAATAATTTTTTAAAAAGTATTCAACGCTCGCAATGGATTCATGTAATTTTTTCGAAAAGAGAATGAAGACACAAAATTTTGATTTTTAAAAACATTTCTACGATCAATCCTCGCAGAGATCTCGTCGAAAGAAATAAAAATACATTTTTTTTAACGGAGACTTGAAAGGGCTTGAAAATTAAAAAAATAAAAATTATCGTGTCAGTACTTCAAACTTAATCATTTTCGGCGTGATTGCAAAGTTTCGAAAATTTCGAAAATCACGGCTGAAGTACCGTGGAATTCCTCATGTATTATTCAATTATTATATTACGAATTTCGGTGAAAGAAAAACTGTACGACCTAAGTTGGAACTCGGCACCTTGCGAATGCTAGTCTAGAAGCTAAGTTCTTAAAAATTCTCTAAGCCCACGTTATCCGAGAAAATAATAGCATTTCCGAAAAATAAAAAGTATTTTCTCTGAAAATGTCTCCTCTTGGTACCAGTAACAGAATGAGTAAATCATAAAGACAACTCGTCTTTTCTCTTAACGTACTTTGTCAGAAAAAATCAGAGGTATCCGGAATTTTTCGGAAAATACTCTGAATTTCTGTGATATATTGTGACTGCGGGAGGTTGTGTGGAGAAAATGGCAGATATATTTAGCATATATCAGAGAAAATCAGAGATAAATCTCGGAAAATCGGTGAAAATCATTAAAACGGTACGTTTAAATTTTTTCAGACAAATTGTCAGATAAATATTTTCACCGGGGCAATATTTTACCCGATCTTCGCAAAAATGTTCGACACCTTAATCGAGATTTCTCTTTACATTTCGATTTACAGTCTTGCACTCCCAGCGATAATACTTTGTCCTGGTATGAGCAGCATTTTTGGCAGCGGTTTGATATTTACGACAGGGATAATCTATGGCATGATGTCCCTCGGAAAGAAGTAAGTAGCGATGGTATAAGAAAAATATAATAATGTTAATGAAAACTAAGAAAAGTGCTTCGGTTTCTGGGTTTCTTCTTGCTATGTGCAAAAAAAAAGAGCATTCTTGTCTTCAACTCGCAACATTAACTGGGTTTCGAATATTCTAACCCGTTTGCTTAAAAATTATACGATAACGGTCGAAGCTTGCTGGCGGGTGCAAATATTCCTATAACCAAGACTGCAAATCTCCGTAATCCAACGTCTTATAAAAAGATGTGGAATTTTTTATTGGATGCTAATAACAAGAAAATTGATACAATTTCATGAAAATTTTCTTGAAAATTGCGGTCGGGCGGTAACAAAAAAACAGTGATTTTCAGATATCGATTTGTTCATTCATATTTGGATATCCAGTTGATAAAAAAACCTGTTCTCGACATCGAAGGCTTGTACGTCAACATTTGAAATTGCCACGTCAATATTGAAAACAATGAAAAAATTACATTTCACACCTTTTTTTAAATTTCGAAACGCTCATTGAAACGTCTTTCATCATAACGTTATCCGATAATTCTCCGTTTTCACGAGACGTACACTAAGTGCGAAAACAATGACGTAATGAGCGACAATGTAGCTCTAAAAATAATGGAATTGATTTTGCGATTTTTCAAATTTCAACATCGAAGTTGCAGTATTAAATATTCTCCAGCAACTTTGGGTTTCATACAATTTCATAATTCATTATGATGAACAAGTAAAACGATGAGGGCTTTGAAATTAAAAAAAAAAGCCAAAAATGTAATTTTTCAACTATTTCAACATTGACGCGGTAGAATCAAATGTTTACGTGGCGGCCACCGATTTCCCGAGCAGGTTTTTTTTAACAACGGGGTATCCAAATATGAAAATCGATATCTGAAAATCACCGTTTTTGAAACGCCCTAATATGCGGTCATGTTTACTGAAAAATAAATGAAAATAAATGTTATTGGAGTCATTAATAAATGTAAATATCTTTTCAAGCTTCCTGTTGGGCTTAAGAACCCCTCTTGCACTGAGTACATGATTTTCCTGTTGATTTTTACAACTCTTATAGAGCTTCTGTTAATTTCGCAATCTTTCCAAAATCGGCTCAGTGCATTTGGGTGGACTTACAATTTTACGTGGGTTTCGAACCACAAGCTTGCGTTAAGATAATGTGCTACTGCATGATAAGAAAAAGTGTAAAGCAGTTTTCTCAGTCATAATTGAGGTCCCGATTGAAAAATGAGAACGGTTAACTGCGTCTCAGAATTCTTGCAGTCAACTGTTCTCGTGTATTATGATAAAACTTTTATCCTCAAAATTCAATCGCGGCGAAGAAATTTACTTTGGAAAGATTCAACGATCCCCCTCGCACTTATATGACTGCACAAAATGACCGTAAAAACTATCACGTTTATTTTTGCTAAAAAATAACGGTTGCTCACGGTCAAGAATAACCAACAAGTGAATTTTGTAACTGTTTAACCACACCGAATAACTACCTCGATAACTGTCCCACAAACATCCAGCTAGTGCTTGTTTTGAAAGTTAACTGTAACGATTAAGGGGATGCTGGAGTAGATTTTATTACCGACTTTGGTCGGTAAAAACAGGCTTTTTCGTAGTTTTGATTATTCTTCGTTAATGCGCTACAAACATGCTTCAAATTGTACACGATTGTAATATCAACATAAACGAGTGGACGTACATTCGAATATTTGGTGAAAACGTACAATAAATGAAAAAAATCGTATAATACTAAACCTCCCGAAATCAAAATGGCCGCCAGGGTTTGACAGCATCGCCTGTTTGGTACGATATAAAAGATTCTGGAATTCACATACGTTAAATCGAAATGTACGTCCATTCTTTAGCGTTCTCTGAATATTCTGCGAGCGTCGAAAAGTCAATTACACAAAAGGAATCCACGCAAAACCGAAACTACGATCACGTAGTCTGTTTGCGATTCCCGCGATGATCCAGGCTTAGTAATATACGAATATCTTCATTCATTGTACGTATTCACCCAATATTCGAATGTACGTCCACTTGTTTATGTTGATACTACAATCGTGTATAATTTGAAGCATATCTGTAGCGTATTAACGAAGAATAATCAAAACTACGAAAAAGCTTTTACCGACTTCGGTCGGTAAAACCCTGCTTCTGCACTCGACTCCAGCTTCCCCTTAACCGCCTCGATAACTGCAAACACAATAAACAAAATTATTGTTATCGCGTTAGATTGAACGGGTCATTTTTCTCTTTTATTTGTATATTCAGATTGTAAAAATATTGAGTTATGCAAGGAACGTCTTTCGTGTATATTCTGAATATACAGATTAGTCTGAGATGAATAAATATGATTTATTATTATTATTCTGAAAAAAATCATATTTGTGGATCTTAAGCTAGTACGTGCATTTAAAATATGCACGAAAGACGTTCCTTGCATGACTCTGTTAACTGGAACCACTGTTAAATGGATGCTATGATTTCAATCATGTATAAATCAATAATAAACGAACCACTGGTTCGAAAAACGAGATAGGTGCTTGACGGATTAAGTCTGGTAGGCAAGTCGAGCTATCATAGCGAAAAAAATATTAGTCGCAAAATAAAATTCAGACATTTTTTTAAATTAATTTAATTTAAAATCACTTTTTGTTGCAATTTTTTTTCGCTTACTCAATATTGCATTTTTTCATGCTCCTCAAGGCCTAAACTCCAGGTGTTGACCAGTTGGCAAATTATCCTTGGAGGTCGCTCAATCGATATCTAGTTTTAGCGATATATATTCAAAAAACGATGCTCCGAAAAAATTTGCCAGCGGATTCTATGTGAAGATGTACATATGGACGTCCAGACATACACTTTTGCAAGTTTAATAAAAGAAACTAATTTTTTTTTTGGACACCCTAACATACAATTACAATTATTACATACATTTACGAAAAGAACGTAAATTTTCATGTGATTGGTAGGATTCGAAACTACTGGGTTACTGTGACTATTGGTCGGCGCTTTAGACCGCTCGACTATTCGCACCTTTGCGAACATATGTCTTGATTTTATATTTCAAGTATAAGAAAATCCTAAACATTTTATAAGTTTTTACGTCTATATAATTGCGTCCAAATTTTATATTAAAAAAATCTCTGACTTAAAAATTGTTTATTCATAAAAATTATTGAACAATTTTATAAACTGGGAAAAACTAACAGCTACAGTTGGAGAATGCGAATGAGTACACGCATCCAACGGACATTCCTACGACCGCAGCGGATACTTTTTCTTAATTCGTAAAATTATTTAATTATTGCGAATAGCCGAGTGGTCTAAAGGTCTGACTAACAGTCACAAGACCCCACGTTTGAATCCTACCAATAACAAAAAAAATTACATTCTGTGTTCGTGATTATGTGTGTAGCGCATTGCTGCGTGAAGGCGAATATACAAATAAAAGGGGAAAATAAGCCTTTAAATCAAACGCAATAACAATAATTTTTTGAAATTGTGCTTGTAATTATCGACGCGGATAATCGGTACAGTTAATTTACAGTTATCGAAGCGATTATTCGATACGGTCAACTCTTAGAACAACCAGCACCCGGATGTTCGTTGGACAGTTATCGAAGTAGTTATTCGGTGTGGTTAAACAGCTGCAAAATTCACAAAGTGATTATTCTCAACCATGAATAACCGTTACTTTAGGGCAAAAATGAACCTAGTTGTTTTTACAGTTATTTTGTACAGTTTTTGCCAAAAATTAATTGGTTACCGAATATGCTAGCATATCATCTTCAAAACAATTATTAGATATGAATTAAACTCTGGACATCCGCTTGGCAGCCCAGGATCTTGTCCCTTGTGCCAAAGCTCGGTCTTATCTTTTTATAATCCCCGCAATTTATTATAATGAATATAATTTTATGATAAATTTTAATATTAACAAGTAATGTGGGTTTACATCTCTGTCTAAAATTAACATACCTATAATATTATGGATTAATATACCTAACAAAAAAATGCGTGGCGTGTTGTGAACTAAAATAAAAACCCGAAAAAAAACAAACAAACAGAGGTGCAAGGCCAGAGCCAACAGGAATGGCATCACCGTCGGGCATAGCCTCTCCGACTCAGCCCCAACCGGGTGGGGTTCCTAGCACTGACCACCATACAACCCTCATGGAGGACCCGGACGTATGGCGACCGACGTAAATTCGTCGATGACAAAAACAAAACCAAACAATTAACAGCAACGTCACCACACCGCGCCACGCTAACCAGGCAAAAAGAAACTATTAATAGCGCTTGCATCTGGTGCTTTTCTTATTAGAAAGAAGCCCTTGCGGTGTTACAGTCTGCGCACCAATGCAGAGCTATGGAATGTTCACGTTAAAGGGATCTGAAAATCAGTCAAAATATCGATATGTTAAATTGTCTTTCAATACTTTGTATCAAAAGTCAATATTTTCTATCAGAGCTGGGCAGGACTTCAAGTACATGGTACTTGTTTAGTACTTAGAGTCCGTTCTTCAAGTACAGCTGTACTTTAAGTACCAGGTGGAATACAAGTACTTGAAGTACAGTACTTTCAGTGAAGTACTTAAAATACAATACTTCAGGTACAGTTCTTTTAATGAAGTACTTAGAGTACACACCCTCGCACACACGTGCACACACACACACACACACACACACACACACACACACACACACACACACACACACACACACACACACACACACACACACACACACACACACACACACACACACACACACACACACACACACACACACACACACACACACACACACACACACACACACACACACACACACACACACACACACACACACACACACACACACACACACACACACACACACACACACACACACACACACACACACACACACACACACACACACACACACACACACACACACACACACACACACACACACACACACACACACACACACACACACACACACACACACACACACACACACACACACACACACACACACACACACACACACACACGCACACACGCACGCACACACGCACACACACACACGCACACGCACACACGCACACACACACACACACACACACACACGCACACGCACACGCACACGCACACACACACACACTCGCACACAGGTTTTCCGCCCTCGTAATGTAATATACTATTGAAGAAAGAACAAAAAAAAGTACATGTGAAAAGTAAAAGTACTCCAAGTACTTTTCAAAAACGTGTACTTTAAGTACTTTGTACTTTAGGTACTTTGCCCAGCTCTGTTTTCTATTATACTCCTATTCCTTATATTAGACGCTAAATATTTTCTCTGCAATTAATCAAGTCTGGAAAACACTTAACATATTAACATAAAAGATTGTCATCCAATACTTTGCATGAGGAGATAACGTTTTTTTTTTAATTGTACTTCAATACTTTCTATTGAAAGCCAATACATTATATTTGCCTTCGTTTCTCCGAATACTTTATGCTGAATATCAGCACTTTGTATAGGGACCAAAATATTCATTTTTAGTAAGGGAATATATTGATCATTTGTGACATCCATATATTGCCGCGGTGTAAGTAGATTGTGACACTATTTTTCAAAATATGCACGTGTTAATGTGTCTATGTCCTTATTCACTTTTACATACAAATACGAATGAATGGTGATTTCCAATTTCATGCTTTTGTTCGTTATTACTTCCGCTTTTTGTATACATATAACGCTTGACCGTACGAGATTTTTTGTTTTCTAAGCGATGTTAGCACTCACTGTAGGAAAGAAATATTAATGGACGCTCTTAATGAACAGTAATCGACGCCATTAAAAAAGTTAATAAAAGCATAGAACGATCCTAGAAGGACAAAAACCTCATAAAATGTATGAATCTTCAACCTGGAATTTATGAGACTTTTTTAAACTGGAAATCTCAGTGATATTTATTATTGCTTATTATCATTTGACAAACTCCACTACTTATTTCCAATAAATAAAAAAAACATATACTATGAGAACCATTCGAATAATAAAGAATTAAAAACTTTTCTGTAATAAATATTCAAACTGAAAAATTCTCGTATTTGCAATAATTATTTACAAGAGTATTAACATCCAATGTAGCATAATTGCCACTTTTAATGTGTTCGGGAAAAAAAATTAACAAAATATATCCTACACTTTTATTTAGCAAAATAAGAACGCACTTGCACGTATAAATTCAAAAATATAAATTTTCCACTATTTCGATTCAACAAAGTGTCCAACATACAAGCATTTTTTTTTCCTTTTATGGTCTCATTGGTCAAATGGCTTAAGTACTTTTTTTTATTCAAATGGTGCTCATTTCGGAAGATAAAAATACTACATCTCATTTATATAGCATGAATTCGTCCCCACTTTTATACAGCACAAACGAAAATTAATAACAACAATGATTATCAGGGCCCCGTTGGACGCGATGAGAAGCGCAGCGGCGACGGAACCACCGATCGTCGGTGGAACGTCAAGTCTGCAGTCAAATCTCGTTGAAAACGCTCAACCTATGGGATTCTCCGAAAAACCTGACAGCAACGTCTGACCTTAGTTATATAAAAAAAATTCATTAAAAAATTAATCTTAAAAAAAAAACGGAAAAAAAGCGTTCAGTTTTTTCCGAACGCTTTTTTTTCATCTCCTCAGAGTTAGACGTGGCGAGTGCCGCTAAGAACATTGTGATGATGCTGATTGATGATGTGAATGATGATTTATTTTAGACGAATTATTCTTTTTTTTGTCCGTCAATTTCTACCGCGAATCGTGGGTGCGAGCTTGCGAATGTATTCATTCTTCTTTCCTTTCTCTCTCTTACTTGAATTTTTTCTCTCATTTGTTCAGCACCGCTGGTCACATTTATGACCAATGGCTGCTCTAGTCATCCCCGCGTCCTCACATTCGCGGTAGAAAAATAAATAAAAGACGTTACGTGTTTTATTTTTATTTTTTGAAGGACAAAAGACAAACGTTTAAGTTGCGCGGCTCTATGAGAGAGAATACAAGATAACTGCATAGGTTTTTAAATTTAAATTTGACTCGTCCATTTGCTCATCCCGATTATCCACTTTTCATCGCGCAAGGTTTGAGAGATTCTGAAAGATATGATCGAGAACGTGAGAAAAAAAGAAATATTGTTTTCTCAACGTGCCAAAGGCTCATGTCTTCTAAACAACTGGAAGATCTCCACGACGAGAAGCTTTTGATGCTTTATTTTTTCTTCTCTTAAACTCTTGTCCACACTCGTCGCAAAATTCCGAACTGACTTTTATGAAAAGCTGTGAGAAATTGGTGAAATCTTCCTGTGCATTCCCGACTTCTCTTTTTAATTGTATAATTTATATTTATTAAGAGCAAAAGACTACATGTACTGAAGTACGTTTGTTTTTTAAATTAATTATTAATTAGTTACTGTAGTTAAAACGGGCAAATGTTTTACGCTGCGTTTTTGCGGTCCATTTGTTTTCCATTAATTACGCTCGTTCAGTTATAATTCCTAAATCCATCGTTTAGGCGAGCTCGTGTTGCGTTTTTTTTATTTTCCTGGAAGCTTCTTCATTCGATTGCGAAATTGAGGATGCAGACGAATTTCCTCGTTCGCTCAGAGTTATTAGAAAATACTAAACAATCACATATCGACCGGAACAAAAAAATTGTAAATTTTCCATCCCATGCGAGAAAAAAAAAGTTTATTGAGCAAATTGATTATTGTTTGTTTGAGCCATGGGGCGTCAATTAGAGAAGGAATTCGTCTTGAGAGGTGTACGATAAAGAATTGTAGGTAAAGAAGGCCTCCTAAAATAAAATACGGAGAATGAAACAGTCTGTAAAAAAAAAAAAAAATGGCTAGTAGTTAATTCAGAAAAAAATATTTACACAATTATAATCGAAGTACAATGTAAAACTGTATTCGTGCACGCATCGCCATCGACTCGTATCGAATCGAAGATACAATATGACGATTAAAAAATAAAAAATAAAAGAAACGACGCAGACGCACTATCGATGTAATAGAAATAAAAGTTATCCTAGCTGGTTATCGTAATAGTTAATTATTGATTAATTATAATTATAATAGCGAAGTAATAGAAGTCAATGAAAAAAATGATGATGATAATAATAATAATAACATCGTCATGTATGATTGCGTTGAATATTCGCTTGTAATTAAATAAATTAGAGTACCGTCGTCCTCCAGGCGCTTTTCGTCGTAATATTTGTTTGCCAAAAAATCATTGCTAGAGCCCACGAATTGTTTCGGAATAAAAGTGAAAATATTCAATTGAACAAGGACCGAAAACAAAAGAACGCGAATAGTCACTAAATTAGTCTTTGATGTTATACCACACCGTTGGAGAAACCAAACGTATGAACACTGTAATTAATTTTAATGTTTGAAAAAAAAATGCCCATCAGCAGTTCGAGGTCCTGGCCTTTGCGTACGTGTAAACAAATTGTAAACAATATACATATATACATTAAAACAATGTGATTACGTTATTACTACCTCCTCAAAAATATCTTCATTCTGTTATGTTAATTTTTCTCGTGACTAACATAGTGCAAAAGTAATATAACAATTACCTTGTTAAGGATATTCTGAAGATATCCTTAAAATAAGCCGGAGTATATCGTTAAGATAATGTAAAAACTGTTATCATTCGGACGGTCGTTTGGTACACTTTTTGTGCATCAACTAGGTAAGTTTTTGGTTTTTGTAATCTTATAAAAAAATTCTAACAAAAGGATGCAAGATAGAACATTTCTTCCTCATTATTTTTCACTTTTTACAAATATACCATTATAATGAAGTATGTTCATCAATTTCGCTTTGTACAATAATGTTAATTTTTCGAAAAGTACAATCCAAAACATTGGAACTTCTTTGCCGATTTCAACCAAATTAAGTACCAAACAACATTGAGTGTACGTAGGAAGAACTATTTAGCAAAATTGACCGAAATTTTACTAACGTTTGAGCATGTGAAGTGATTTTTAAATCTTTTTTCGAAAAATTCGAAGACAAAATCTACATTTGCGAATTGTTTTCGTGAAACAAATTATAACGAACATAACGAGGCAGGTCCTTGACTAGTGCGCCAAATTTCAGCTTGATCGCTGGAACGATTCTTTAGTTATAGCCGATTGACTTTTCAAACGCTGGAACACACAGGACATATGATACATGTATTTTTGTAGAGACATTTTTTCTACACTACTTTTATCGATGTTTCAAGACCATTTTGCTGCGTATCCTGACATAAAAAAAAAATATTGGAAAAAAAAACTTTCATGAAAACAAAGCTTTATCGATGAGGCAGCAAAATGTTAATTATTTTGTATTGTTAAAAAAAAATTAGAGCGCTGCATATCAAGGTGAAAACATTTTGACCGATACATTTTATTTCTGCGTCTCACCTCGGAGTTTAATTCATTGCTGTCATCGAATAGACCTTCCAATGGCTCTAGTCAATAAAAACAAATATAAAGCGTGCTCAGAGCCCTATAAATTTTTATAATGAATTAAAAAAAAAGAATTCATACAAGATAATAATACACCGCCACCATGTTGAAAAGGTCTGAAAGAAACCGATAGAAGTTGACAAAAAAAAGCATAGGTAGAATATTCTATCAGTATCTATGCGGTTTTTGTCAATTTCTATCGGTTGCTATCAGACCCTTTCAACAGGGATGTTCTGTAAGCAGACAAAATATTTGGTAAAAACAGCGAAATTTTAGTAGATTCATTAATATATAATAATATGGTTATTAGGGTGGTCTTTATTTAAGTCATGGACGATTTTGGACGCGTTCACCCTCCAGGTTAGTTCCAAATAATTTTTAAAAGATATGTGTAAATTTTCAGCCCTTAATATTAACAAGAACATGTGCCTGTAGCCACACGTCCTTTTTCCATTTAAGTGGCAGTGATACACCGGCTGGAATTTCTTCGCCCAATGTTAAACGCCTATAGGGCTGTCTCTCTCGCCCTACCTATTTTGGGCTCGCACAGATTGGGTTTGCATTGTGAGGGAGTACGCGGAAGGATGGTACAATTGGGCTATAGTCCAGACGCCAGAGGGGGTTCTGTGTGCCATTCGAGGTCCGCGAAATATTCTTGATGCAGATGATAGGTTTTGACCTCCTGAACACGAATATATAAGGTGTTTTGCGGAAAACCCGGTCGTTTAGTTATTAATCGCAATTGTTTATTAACAATAGAAATTGTTGTTTTTTTGAACTCGGATATTTTTTTTTGTATAGTCCTGTCAATTCTGAGTCGAAAAGGTCTCATACAATTTTGCTCTACAATCCATAGATTCGGAGCAATAAATTGTTGAAAGTTGCAATTAGACCAAAATTGCTCTTCTTAACAAATTAGTAACTTCGAAAATATAAGTCGTAAAAAAAATGTAAAGGAACTAATTTTGCCCAATGAACCGAGGAATATGAAAAAATAAATGCGAACACGAGCAGAACAAGAAATAATTATTTATGAAGAGTCGCGAAACGGTATTTTTTCTCTCATAACATACGCATCGAGCGTCGTTATGAGAGAAAAAATACCGTTTCGCGACTCTTCATAAATAATTATTTTTTGTTCTGCTCGTGTTCGCATTTATTTTGCTCTACAATCCATAGATTCGGAGCAATAAATTGTTGAAAGTTGCAATTAGACCAAAATTGCTCTTCTTAACAAATTAGTAACTTCGAAAATATAAGTCGTAAAAAAAATGTAAAGGAACTAATTTTGCCCAATGAACCGAGGAATATGAAAAAATAAATGCGAACACGAGCAGAACAAAAAATAATTATTTATGAAGAGTCGCGAAACGGTATTTTTTCTCTCATAACATACGCATCGAGCGTCGTTATGAGAGAAAAAATACCGTTTCGCGACTCTTCATAAATAATTATTTTTTGTTCTGCTCGTTTTCGCATTTCTTTTTTCATATTCCTCGGTTCATTGGGCAAAATTAGTTCCTTTACATTTTTTTTACGACTTATATTTTCGAAGTTACTAATTTGTTAAGAAGAGCAATTTTGGTCTAATTGCAACTTTCAACAATTTATTGCTCCAAATCTATGGATTGTAGAGCAAAATTGTATGGGACCTTTTCGTCTCAGAATTGACAGGACTATACAAAAAAAATATACGAGTTCAAAAAAACAACAATTTCTATTGTTAATAAACCATCGCGATTAATAACTAAACGACCGGGTTTTCCGCAAAACACCTTATATATTCGTATTCAGGAGGTCAAAACCTATCATCTGCATCAAGAATATTTCGCGGACCTCGAATGGCACACAGAACCCCCTCTGGCGTCTGGACTACTAAAGCTTCTGGTTCCTCAGTCGATTCAGTCGTTTTTTTGTGAGAATTAAAAGAAAAATAGTGCGGGAGAGACAGACCTATAGGCGTTTAACATTGGGCGAAGAAATTCCAGCCGGTGTATCATACTGCCACTTAAGTAACATTGATATTTCCACTAATTTCGTTTCCACTAACATTTTGTTTTTTTTTTTTTTTTCGATTCAATAAATGATTTTAAGAATCGGAAATTTATGTAAATCTATAGTATATGGCCCCGACAATGAGGGATATTTTTTTCAAGCCCTCATTTTTTAAATTTAAGGTAGTTCTGTCGGTTTTGGTGTTCATGTCACATAAGTTCGAGAAAAATGAGAGAAAATTGCAAATATTTCTCGATGGTATAAAAATCTAGAAAAATTCCTGCTTATCAAAGGTACTGAAAAAAATTATTTCGCATAATAATGATTCCAAAATGTTATTAACAAATTAATGAAAAAATTAATTAAGCAACACATTTACCGGCAACCCAATTTTTTTAATTACGATAATGATTTGTTTATTTTTCTGAATACTCTTATGAATTTTTTTGAGATTTTTAAATTTGCTTCGAATTTTGTGTTTTTCCACTCATTTGTTCTACATAAAAAAAATGCAAAGCAAATTAAAATTTTTCAATAAGTCGCTTTATTTGTGACGGAGTGAAATTTTCCTCCAAGGTGAAGAAGTATACATAGGAAGTGAAAAAACTATGATCAACATTTTTTGTACATTTTTACGTTTTCCAATAGTTAAATTTGACGATCCATTTTGTTTTTCTTCAAAAAAGTGATTCTTGCCTTCAAGTAGGAAAACTATGAATGAAAAAAAAATCGAGGACTTGATAAATGGTTAAAGTCATTAATTCACATAATTACTACGTAATTGTCGAAATTTAAGTATTTTCGTATTGCGTGTAGTGATGCAAAATGACGGTGATTTTGCAAGACTATTGAGTGTAGCACGTGGTTCTGTATATAGAGATATACTTATAAGCCGCCCTGCTCATGACAGCTCCCAGTTAAATTTTAAAGAGTCTTCTAACCTACTCTCATCCCTGTTACATCTCGAATATTTTCCTTACTCTCCCTCTGCGAGATTATCAATTATGATGCTAAATTTGTAGTGCAGAAGCTTAAGTACAAAAGTCTACACAAAAAAATCGATAAAACTATCATAAAAAGCGGATGCCGAGCTTTATATCTTCTCTATAATATTCATAACCTTTTTTACGTAACCTCAAGGTCCTCACGACTATTTTAATAGTCGGATTTCGCACTTTGATCGTTTATCTCGTAATACGCTGTTATCCGAAACGAGAGTCGCAAATAACTTGATTATCCTCGTGATTTTTTGAGGTAATAACCAGCCACTTTTGGCTATGAAAATTCATTATGACAAGTTGCTTCAGGGTTATAGTTTTCGTGTTCCATTCTCATAGTTATTGCTAGTGCTGCAGCTCTTAAGTTAGTGCTACACCGATTTAAGAAAACACTTTTTTTTTGTTTTTTCTTTTCTTTTTGGTGCAGTGCAATCTTACAAACAATTCCATTGGGTTTTGCTCGTCCCAAAAGTATTCTGATTGTCTAAAAAAATTCCCAGATCAAAATGTGGAATATAACGTATATAGGAAGTTCCATTTTTTTCCAAAGTTCTTTTATTTCTTGTGAAAATATTTCTTGGCAAATATGTGCACTTTTTCTGCAAATGCATGTCTGATATTTTGTCTGATATACTTTCATGAAACTGTAAGAGTTACTTGTCAATATTAAAACTGTCTTTTTAATATCTTTTTTTCTCAGCTAAGTATTCATAAAATGTAGAAATGTCTTAAATTTTCTTTGCACATTTTGATTCAAATTCTGAATTACTTTTCTCAAGAACTTCAATTAATTCTTACTTGGCTGTGAACATTTATTATGACAAGTCTCTTCAGGATTTGAGATTTAGCGATTCATCGATAGTGCTTCAGTTACTACTAAAAAATCATGTTTTATTGTTCTGTATTGGTACAAAAAATTTCAAGACGAAAATGTAACAAAGTGTAGAAGAAATTTGATTTTTTTCCAATATAAGTTTTCTTTTCTTCATCTCCAGTAAAAATATATCTCTGAAAATTATCAAAATTTCTCTGTAAATCTAAATGATTTTTTTTCTCTTTTCATAGTTTGCTGAGAAAGTAACAGTTTTTGTTGTGAACATTAAAACTCTGTTTCTTTAGAATTTTCTTACTTTCTCAATTATGTATTTTTTTAATGTCTGGAAATGTCTATTTTTCTCTACAAATTTCATTTTATATTTCAAGCCATTTTTCGAAAGAACTTCAATTCATTGTATCTTGCTCATATATGTTTTCCGTGGTATTAAAGATAGCTTTTTGAATGAATTTCTCCATATGACTTGGACATAAATATTTTGAAACTTGATTGAAAATCTTGGATTTTTCATCAGGACATTTTTTCAAAATCTATGGATCTCTATGGATTTTTCTGTCATTTTTCGCTTCTATAGTTTATAAATATTGTCCAAAGAAGTACAATGTTCTTTCTTCTCAAACTCTTTCAAATAAGTTTGTAAAATTTTTTTGTGCAAATCAGTGTTTTCTCTGATATAAGGATATCAGTGTTTTTTTTTCAGAAGAAAAATGTGTTTTATAAAAGGAAAGTCTTCTTTCATCAATTAAATAAATACAATTACAATTAAATAAATAAGCCGATAGTAAATAGATATCCAAGCAAATTATCTTGTTTTCAGAAAAAAAATTGTTTCCTCAGGTAACTATGGTAAAAAATTTAGATGAACATGTTGGAAAATTAATGTAAATTGTTAAAAAAAATGAGTTTATCTTTTTTTCATTTGGAAATATGACCAGAAAAAAATGTTCACCCAGGATGTTTTTTATTTTTAAATATGGATCTCCAACAATTTTCAATACTTTAGGATCTGATAAGTTTTGTACATTATCAAAACATCTGTAGAAGCAATCAGCCGCATGGAATTTTGTACTACGTTTTTTTTTATCAACATAAAAACGAGTAGCCTTTTTTTCCAAGCATCTCCTTAAAAATACGAAAATTAAGAAAGTCTGATAAACGCTTGATACACAGATGGCTCGCCCATGGACCTCTGACCTGATGGGTGTCCTCCGTGGTGCTCAGACAGTAGCAGGCGCACTCCTAAAAACCCAGGAAGAGTCTGTCAAGAGGATAGTCGAAAATTCGAGCCTGAGAATTCTGGCTGAGGCAAATATCAATGAAGTAGGGATAAAATTGCGTGATATAGATCCAAGTAAGGTTCCTGTAAGTTCCAGAAGATTATAGAGTCCAAACTCAAAGTACTTGAAAGAAGAAAAGAAAAAAAAAAGTTTAAAGCTTGAGCATTGATAACTTGTGTTATTTTCTTCTTTTTTTTCAGGAAAAAGTCTTTACAGAGGCAAAGGAATTGATTGACCGCCTCTGTGTAGTTGAAAAAGGAATTTGCGAGTACACAAAATTTCGAGCTAAAGACTTGGCGGGATTGCCTCAGGCGGAAACTTGGGAGAAGAGTAACGAAAAGCTCAAAATCGTCGATCCCGCCAAAGATCCTAAAATAGTTCGAAGTTCTACTCAGGTGAAAGCTCAAAAATCCGCTAAAAATGAATTTAATTCAGTAGCGAGTAAAGAAATAAAGTTACAATCAGCAGCGCCGTCGTTAACGAAAAAATACACAAGTGTGAAGGAAAAGATCGAGACTATAAGTATCGACAAAGATATTCCAAAAATCGAGCTCTCCGAGAAAGACAAAGAAGTTTTGAGAAATTTAGAACTTGAACATGATAGGAAGATCAGACTGGAAGCCGCCAGACGCACCGTTGAAACTTCTACAACTCCAAATTATGTCGAGAGTCTGAAAGAAAAAGTTAACGTCCAGGAGAGCATAAAAACGGAAAAACTTATTGCAAAACCTACTGTTAGACCTCGACAAACTGTAAGTTTTTATATTAAATTTCATATCCAAGTGATTGTCTTCCCGTTTTTTTAAGCGTTGTTCGATTATTTACAATACACCCTTCAGAAATCACCGAGGCATAACGAAGGTATACCGACACTCGGTTTTGGACACTTTCCCGAAGGTTTTTGAGCCTAAACCGACGATAACGTCAAAAATCGTGAAACCTCGGTTTACCCCCAGTTTATTCCCAGCTTACCCTCGGTTTAACCTCGGTTTACCACCAGTTACCCTCTATTTACCCTTGGTTTACGTTATTCTCGGTTTACCTTCGGTTTACTGTCGGTTTACCCTCGTTTTACCCTCGATTTATCGTCGGTTTACACTCGGTTTACCCTCGTTCGCTTTTAACAACCGACGATTGAGGAGAAAGACTATGAACATCGATGTGATGTTGCTGGCGAATCCTCGGTTTACTGTTGGAAAACCCTCGGAAAGGTGTCCGAAACCGATGCTACTTTCCTACCCTCGGTAGTTTCTGATAGGGCATTGCTTTGTTGCACCGGAAAATCGAGCGGGTATTCCTTGATACATTTTAACGCAAATGATCGAATATTAAGCAGTCTTATTCAAGAATTTCGTCTTGATAAAAAAAGTATAAGGCGTGTAGCCACTTTTTTTTTCGATACAGCAATTTCTTACAATCTACAATAAAAGATAAAAAAGTTAATTTTTGCTAAAATGTTGAATGTAAAGGTAGTTTTTCTATTGAACTAAAAAAAGTTATTTTTTCGAGCAAAATAATCAAATTAATTTACTTTCCTGCCGATCAAATATCTTCTAATTTACTTGAAATTAAGTGGAATGTATACGAGTGTGTGTATAAAGCATTTTTTAAAAATCAACATCGTGAGCATGGAATATTTAAACAGATGTAAAAAATTCTAAATATCAGTTTTTATCCGAACCCGCACGATATCATCACTGAGTAATTTTTTTCGGCATTTAAATATTTGATGCCCACGCGGTCGACATTTTTTTGGTACATTCCACATATATCTTTGTTTGACAAAAATGGAATATGGTCAGTTTTACGAAATTTAATCGGATTTGATAATCTTCTTGAAAGAATACATTTTTTTTACATTTAAGAAGAAATAAAAATGCAACGCTGAAGTTTGTACAAATATACACAAAAACAAAAAAAATCTGGGAAATCCACAAATACTTTTAAGTGTGTAGTAGAAAAAATCGATATATTCGATATATATCGATATATATTTCTAAGAAGGTCGAAAAAAAATCGAATCGCTCCTAAATTCGGACCAGACTGATTAGTGTGTTTGATAATTAAGTTACCTTGTTGGGATTTCTGCAATAGTTACAATTGAAATTTAAAAAAATAAAACTCGTCGAATTTTTTTGACTAGTAAAAAATCCTTTCCCGACTGAACACATTTTAAAAAACGACTTAATGTTCATACTGATGCATTGATTATTGGTTTTTTTTAAAAATTAATATAAAAAAAAGCTTTGAAATATAAAAAAATATTTTTAAAAATCCTTTCCCGACTGAACACATTTTAAAAAACGACTTAATGTTCATACTGATGCATTGATTATTGGTTTTTTTAAAAAATAAATATAAAAAAAAAGCTTTCGGCCAGTTCGAAAGAGCGAAAAGTTCCTCATACTCGTCTCCAGAGGATGGTGAGTTTTGGTACCCTGGGAGTGGGTCTAGGTATCGGAACTTTGGCGGAGTACAGTCGACGAACGTTGGGTCTAAAAACCGAGAGCGTGGGTGAAACTTTGGACAGTATGTTTCTGACAAAGGCGAATGCCGAGAGAATAGTTGCGACGCTTTGCAAAGTGAGGGGTGCTGCGCTAAAGATTGGTCAGATATTGAGCATTCAGGACAACACAGTCATAAGCCCAGAATTGGCAAAAGCTTTCGAGCGTGTACGTCAGAGTGCAGATTTCATGCCAACTTGGCAGGTACAGAAAGTATTAGCTAGCGAATTGGGCGAAGACTGGCGAAGCAAAGTCGCCACTTTTGATGAAAAACCATTCGCTGCTGCCTCTATCGGTAATGCATAATCAATTGTAACCTACCTGGTAAAAATGTTTCTTTAATAAATTTCTCTGAATTTTTTTTAAATATCTAAAAACATTTCATTTTCACATTTTCCTGATAATTGCTGACTTTTCTCAACAAATACACGGTTTTTTTAAATAATAGATAATGTAGTGATATACCCTTGAACTTTAGAAAGCATATTTGGGAAGTCAGCCGAAATTAAGGTTTTTGCAAAACAAAAAATTGTTACGTAAATGTAAATTGTATATATATATATATTTTTATTGTTAAATATTTTTCAAACTCGAGAATATCAAAATAACTTGACAGATTTTTCTTTAAATATCTAAATGGATAATGAAAAACGGAAATTTTCCTACACTTCTGAAATAATCGTTGCAGAAAATACAAAATGTTCCGAAAAATTCAGAACCTTCAGTTACGGAGAAATCTACTTCCTCCGTTAAGTACAAAAACACGCAAAAAACCACAGAAATTTCGGAGAAATAATTTTACCAAGGTAATCCAATAAACTCTCCAATCAATTAATCATTCAACTAATCGGACAGTCGATTTACTTCAAAGTTCATTAATTGACTAATTAATTGTCTAATTTATGGCTTAATTCGTCATTCATTTCAAAGTTTAATAAAATCGAATAAAATCGCAGGGCAAGTTCATTACGCGACTCTGGCCAATGGCCAAGGCGTAGCGATGAAAATTCAGTATCCCGGTGTAGCCGAGGGTATTCAGAGCGATATTGATAATCTCGTAGGCATAATGAAGGTAAATATCGAAAAAATTGAAAAGTTATTTATAAAAATGCTGAAAGAGATTTAAGGCTCCGCAGGCGCGGAAAATAATTCCGGAAGGCATGTTTGTTGATAATATAATTTTCTAAAAAAAAATGCTTAAAGACATTTAACGTTTCCTAGGTATGGAATATGTTTCCAGACGGCATGTTTATTGATAATCTCGTGGAGGTAGCCAAGCGCGAACTCGCATGGGAAGTCGATTACGAGAGGGAAGCTGAATGCACGAAAAAATATAGAGAACTTGTGGCGCCGTATCCAGAATATTTTGTACCTGCTGTTATCGGTAAAGAGAAGAAATCGAAAGCAAATATTTCATTTAAAATGTTGCAAAACAGAAATGATTTTAAGCAGCAAGACTGTCAATAAGAATGCTTGAAATGTAATGTACCGGTACTGGATGTGTTTATGCTTAAACTTGGTTCTCTTATTCAACATATTGAATTTTGTATGGAAGTTGTGATGCAAAATTGATTTACTTTATAGTACAGTCTTTGAAGAAACAAAAGTCTTCAATATAAAAGGACTTAAATTTTACTTTATATATCTGTATGTCAACTTTCCCATTTTATACATTGAAACTTCTAATACCGAAGAATTAAATTTGCATATATTTTGAAGAGTGCAGTACCTTTCTTAAAATCAATTTACAAGATTCTTTTTGCAGACGAGCTCTGCTCGAAACAGGTATTTACAACGGAACTCGTCGAAGGCGTACCTATTGACAAATGTGCAGAAATGGACATGGAGACTCGTGAACACATCTGCAAACTGATAATGCACCTTTGCCTCAAAGAATTGTTCGTATTTCGATACATGCAAACCGATCCCAACTGGGCTAATTTCTTCTACAATGCCGAGACAAGACAACTTACGCTTCTTGATTTTGGAGCTTGTCGAACTTATGAAAAAGATTTTATGGATAAGTACATCGAAATTATAAACGCGGCCAGCAAAGGTGACCGCGCTAAAGTATTAAGACTCTCGAAGGAAATGAAGTTTCTCACGGGTTACGAATCAAAGGCTAGTATCCAAAGATAGATATAAATATTTGAATTTTGTTTGGAACAAAATAGTGAATACTAAACAATTTTTTTCAATGCATAAACGACATTTGTAGATGATGGAAGACGCTCACGTCGACACAGTTATGATACTCGGTCAAGTTTTCGATGATAAAAATGACGAATACGATTTTGGTGGTCAAAACGTAACACGACGGTAAGATTTGTTACAAGGAAAAGTCAACAAATGCTTAAATAAACCGATGTTGTAATTTTATTATTTGTTCAAATTACAGCGTTCAAGCTCTAGTCCCAACAATTATAAATCAACGATTGTGTCCACCTCCCGAGGAAATTTATAGCCTGCATCGCAAATTATCCGGCGTTTTTTTGCTATGCGCTAAACTCAAAGTGAAAATCAACTGTCGCGTAATGTTCCGCGATATTTACAACAATTACCGATTCGGTTAAAGCACTTTGGGTCTTCGATTGGGTTATACCCTCGATTTTATGCCAATTGTAACTACTTAATATATATTTTACATGCACAATAAAAAGAATAAGGCAGAGAATAACCCGTTTTGTTATTTCAAATGGTTAAACGATATTCTGTCTCGAGCAAACTCGATGTAGCATTTCGGGACAGAGTTAAAAAAAATAGGTTTTTGCTAGAATGTTTAATGTACGGCGATAATGTTATAACCATTAATGGCAAAAAAATATACGAGGCATTCCATATGAAGCGGGCCACCCTGATTTTCAATGTTCTTAGAGTGGGTTTATGATTTTTTCCAGAGTATTTAGATTTCCCCGAACACATACGAGTTATTTCAGATTTTTTATCCCCAAAGTTTTTCCACAATAAAATACGCTTTTTTTATTTTTAGTTTTTTTTCCCTTTCGCTGTCGATTTGAAACTATCTACGACACAACAAAATTGTTCCGGGATAAAATGAAGGGTTTCCCGTATAGTTTTTGATAAAAATGTTTCCAAATTAACCTAGATAAATTGCCAGCATTTTTTGGCAAAATAATGCCATATCATTTTTCTTTTCGTTGAGAGGGACCTTTGGCGACGATTCTGGCCTTTCTTCGTTGTAGATCTCCGTTTGCATGATATTTATATCGAAGGACTATTCGTGAGCCAATAACGCTTCGATGTTGTGGGCGATCCACGAGATCCCATGTATTATTTTTTACGAGTGATCGTACTTCGTCCACGATTGCTGTTTTCCATTCAGCAGCATCGGGACTCGATATCGACTGTTTCAAGGGAATCTCAGCTAAATTCGCTTGCTCGACTTGTTGTTCTTGAGGTTGAACATTGTTTTCTTCGATAATTTCAGCCGATGTCATGTTATACATTTTTCTTGGGTGACCTCTTTGCCCTGTTCTTATCATTTTTGGTCTTCCCGGTCCTCTTTTCACTTGTATATTGTGTGTAGATTCATTCTCTTTGTTAATATCTTCGATTAGACTTTCTCTGCTCGATGTCGCTTCGTCGCTGAAATTGATTAAGTCTTCCTCATCGGGTTCGATTTGTGCTCCATTTGAAGTCCCCGGTCTTGGATTTTCAATAATCATTTCTTGTTCTTCTTCAAATTTTTCGAAAACTTCCACGTCAAATTTTTGAAAATCTTGTGTTTGACTTCCTTGATGACGATCGTTTACATCCTCATTACCTGCGAATTCTTGATATTCTTCTCGGTAGTTAAATTCATTTAAGAATTTCACATCTCGTGTAACTATTACTTTTCTTTCAGCTTTTATCCACACTCGATAAGCCTTCGATTCCTCTGAATATCCGATGAAAGTTCCTTCCTTCGATTGTGGATCAAATTTTTCTTTGTTGGGATTAATATTTAAAACGTGAACTTTGCATCCGAAAATTTCAAGATGTTTCACGTGTGCAACCTTTCCCATCCATATTTCAAAAGGTACTTTCCCTTCGAGAGCGCGTGCGGGACATCGATTGCGCGTATATGTTGCAGTTGCAATAGCTTCTCCCCAAAATGATGATGGAACTCCTGAATCGATTATCATGCACCTAGCCATTTCTACTAGAGTTCGATTTATCTGTTCTGCAATTCCATTTTGTTCGGGCGTGTGAGGCACAGTTAGTCTTCGGTTGATGCTATTATTTTTCAAATATTCGTTGAATTCCTTGCTCAAATATTCTCTCCCATTATCTGATTGCAAATACTTTAACTTCTTACCGGTTTGACGCTCTGCCATGACGTAATAAGCTTTAAAAGCTTCAAATGCGTCACTTTTATTTTTTATTAAGCGTACTTCGCACCACCTGGAACAATCATCGATAAATATTATAAAGTATCGAGATTTACCAAGAGCTTCCACCCTCATAGGTCCACAAATATCCGTGTGGATAATTTGCAATAGTTCGGTGGATTTCATCGACTCTTGAGGAAAAGGAGTTCTTGTTAATTTCCCTTTTATACAGACATCACAAGGCGACATCTTTTTCTCCGTAAATTCCATTCCCAGAACTCCCTTTTTGTTTTTTACTTCGATTAAATCTCTTGATTTCAAGTGTCCAAGACGTCGATGCCAATCTTCGATTTTTGATTTTGATTGTGATGTTGTCGCTTGTTGACAGTCATATGTTAGACATGCTTGCACGTAGTACAATCCGTCAATTCTTTTTGCGACCATCTTCACGTGTCCATCGGTGTCTGTAACAAGAGGTTAGTTCGTAAATTCGGTACATATAATGCATCTTTGAGAATTATCTCCTTTGCTTCAGCTTCGACCAAGGTTGAGAATTTTACCGAACCTTTAGTTTGAATTTTCATTGAAGAGTCATTTGCAAAATTAAACGGCTCACCTTCAACACTTGGTATTTCTCGTAGACGTTCTTTATCTTTGCACAAGTGGGCAGTACAGCCACTATCCAGGTACCAACATTCGGAATTATAGCTGGCAGCTAAAGCTGAATGACTTTTCTTTTCCTTAATTTCTGCAAAGAATGCGTTTACTTCAGTACTTTTCGATGATTTTTGCGTGTTCGTCGACTTTGAATAACAGTCCGCGGCTTTGTGCCCAATCTTTCCGCATCGATGACATTTAAATTTAAATGTTCCGTGATTTTCTGACTAGGCACCTCCCTTTTGATCGTTTTTCTGGAATTTATAACCACCATTTTTATAATTTTTCTTAACATATGTGGCATTTTGAGCTTCTTCTCCACGACCCCCTTTTGTCGCTTCGTCCTCATCTATTATTTTAATTCGAAGAGCTGATGGTTCTGGCAACGTGTCTCTTGATTCGATTGCGCATCGAAAGTTCTCGAAGCTCTGCGGTAAACTATATAGAAGCATTGTCGATAATAGTGTCTCGTTCACTTCGATTTCTTTATCCTTTAATTTTTCGACTGTGTCAAAGAATTTTGATAAATGTTCTTTAATGTCGTCACCTTCCTTCATGCGATGAAGTAGAAGATTCTTCAACAGGGTTGTTATTTTTGCCGGTCCCATCCATTGATGAACCTCTTCGAGTTTTAACCAGATTGCTCTTGAAGTTGCGCAATTCTTCACCAGTTTTACCTGTGACGAGCTGATGGCGAGAAGAAGATCCGACATTGCCGCTGTTTCGCCGTCTTCCCATTCATCTAGAAATGCTTGCGTTGCGGCGTCACCTTGTGGTTTTACTTTGGTTCCGGAAACATATCCCCAAGTTTTATTTTTGCTGAGTAGCGCTTATACTTGGATTCTCCATGTGTCGTAATTATTTTCATTCAGGGATTCAAATCGAACCATTTCACGATTCATTTTGACTGATACGATTTTTTTTTTTTTTTTACTAATTTTCACTAAATTCCATTTTCCGACTTTTCATTTAATTATCTCGTGTAGCCTGACTACTGGGTGTCTGGGCCCATAACCTATTGGAATTGATAATTCCTATTCCAAGATAATTCAGGAAAACGTAGTGTAAAAAGTAAGATCGTGTTTATTCAATGGAGTTTTGGTTAAGAACTGAACAGTAAACATGTCATGGTAACCGATAAACAACCCAGATAGAAAAACGTGCCGCACGGTGTGTCGACAAAAATGCACCATGTACTGCAACATTAAGCTGCATTATTAACGACACGGCGTGCTTAACGGCACGAATGCCGCCAGCTTGCCTGCAAAATTCCGACACGCTGTGCACCGCCAAATGGCGCCAACGCGTGTCGGATCTTTGCAGGCACATTACCGGCATTAGGACGCCGTGCCGTTAATAATGCAGCTTAATGCTGCAGTACATGGCGCATTTTTGTCGACACGCGTGTCCTTTTATGCCGCCATCGTGTCGTCAATCTGCCGTAACATTTCTATCTGGGAATAAAAACAGTACATAAATTCAGTGATCAATCTGTCTTTGGAATTGCTTGAACAATGTAATTGTTCCAACAATAATCGTTAATTTTTTAACGCCAAAACTACAGCTCTCGCAAAAAAATCACGTGAACAAAAAATTTAAGGTATTTAACGTTCTTTTCAATAAATTTTTTCCAAAATCTTTCTACTCTGTTTTATGCTATTTTTGAATGGAATAAAATTATAATCTTTTTTTTTCTCCACAACTGCGTTCCCGATTTCGCTGAAATTTTTACATTTTGTTCCTTAATATGTTTAGAATCTGAGAAAAAATTGGCAAGATGGGTGGCGATCTCATTCCATTGTTACAGCTCTTCAAACGATCGAATACCAGGGCAATCTAATATGTGTAATTGCTCTGTACGTTCAACAGACTGTCTACATAATAATTCTAAAGCCCGCACTGCATTTTTTGCATCGGATATTTTTCCCTCTTCAATTTTTGGGTTTTTTAATACATTTATTTTATCGACTGATGGAATTGAAACTTTTTTCTTGACAACACGTAATTCATCATCGTGCTCTTTTCTGATCAATCGAAAATTGGCAAAACGTGGTGAATGAATGTCTCTTGAGTTCATTATTCACGTGCTCAATGTTACACGACCATCGTTCTGCGTTGTGAAGACAAAGTGTGGACGACAGGTACGGGGGAATTTGCCAATTAATCTAATTTTAAAAAAAATGTTAAATCAAAAGTAACAAAAAAATAAACAAGTGATGCGGGCTTTAGATTTTTTCTATTGACAGTCTCAACCCTGTTGAACGCAGAGAGCAATTACACATTAGATTACCGTTATGTTCGATCATTCGAAGAGCTGTAACTGTGGAACGAAGTCGCCGCCCATCTCACCAATTTTTTTTCAGATTCTTAACATATTAAGGAACAAAATGTAAAAATCTCATCTGAATCGAGAGCGCAGTTTTGGAGAAAAAAAAATTGAAATATTATTTAATTGAAAAATAGCATAAAACGGAGTAGGAAAATTTGCAAAAAAATTTGTTAAAAAGAACGTTAGATACCTTAAATTTTTTGTTAACATGATTTTTTTGCGAGAACCGTAGTTTTGGCGTCAAAAAATTAACGATTATTATTTTTAGTTATTTGTAACGGCTGAAATATGCAATAAAAAATCTGAAAAAATTTGCAATTTTAGTTTTCAGCCAGGCCAACATCCTCAAGAAATTTGAAAACTTTTTATTGAAATGAAAAATTCGTGTGGCCGCCTTGACGTGTTTTACCCCATATACATATTAACGGATGTCAATTACTGTGTATAATCAGAATGGTTATCAAATAATTAAGTACATATATTATATTATGAAAATAGAAAATAAATTTATTCTTAGGCAGCTTTAAGACTTTTCTCCATTAATTATTCGACTTCACTATTCGCCTGTCCACGGCGTTACTTCGTAGCTGCCATCATTAAAAATGCATTTCTTCTGCCTATCTTCTTTATCTTGGCGTCGTGATGCGAAGCCCGTACGATTTCTGTGAACATTATTTTTTAAACTCCACGACTTCAACATTGCGTTCCGTTTTAAAAAAATGTGATTCATATAAGTACTGTAATATATTTACGAACGATTAATCCTGGAAATGTGAAGGTGAACAGCTTTAGTATTTCTGGAGGCCCCAGCACCCACACTACTTTTTGCGTGAGGCCATCGTTCATGACTGCCTCCATAGCAATAACACTAAAGCAACCATTTTACTTTGTTCGATGGTTACCAATCAAAGGACACCGAATGCATCTCTTTGAAATGCACGATGTGCCGAATTATGCAGGCAAAGTGCTGGATTGACCACGTCGTGACGTTACAAACTCTGCTTATATCCGACGCAGTTGAAGTGTTTCTGACGGCACGGCGTGCAACCAGTACCGCCACTGTGCTGCCAAATATCTATCTGGGAAATGACTTTTGTTTTTTAAATAAAACACCTACGTGCGAAGTTCGTTTTTCTCCTAAATGCGTAGCGTACGCTAAGCGGTAGATTCTCATATATTCAATGCGATTGGTTATTCACTATGAGCGAATATAGTCGAGCCGTTTGCGAAGTAAAGAGATTCCCTTGAGGTCTTGATGTCAGCTTGATGATGCACAAAAGGAGTATTGAAAATAAATGTTAAATAAAACTCAAAAAGGAAACGAGGTTTCTCACGTAGGTATTTACAAAAATTAAGTGTGTGACAAGTTCGCGCACTTGGAGCACAATATACTATTTTGTAACAGCCGGTCGAAAAGCGAACTTTTCTGGACAGTTTAACAAGATATGATATTGTTATCGTTACTTTTATTACTCCCGACTGCCCGCCGGGCAAAAAGACGGGTGTTATGCGTTTCACGGTGATCAGCTGATCGATTCGGATTTCTTTGTCGCCAGTTTTCTCTGAAACCACAACAAATGGCTTGACCAAATTTGGCACATGGATTCTGACAGTGATAAAGATGGTTCTAAGACATATTTCGGTACGATAAATTATTAATTCGCTGAATTACAAGTATTTTTTGAAAAACCTGTTTGAAAATATTGATTTTACCGCCATTAGTCATCTCAAGCAAATCCATCGTCTGCTGTGTACTATTAATGTATTTCGCCACTTTTCGCCGAATTCACAATAAATGGCTTAACCAAATTTGGTACATCAATTCTGACAGTGAATAAGATGGTTATTAGACATATTTCGGTACAATAAGTTACTAACTCGCTGAGGTAAGAGTGTTTTTTCAAAAAGCCCGTTTGAAAATATTTTTTTATTACCGCCATTAGTCATTCCCAATAAATCCATCGTCTGCAGTGTACTAACCTTACACAAACAATTCGATGAAGCGTAGTGTACGACGATACTAATAAATAAATAATCTGTGTATTGTTTACTTTTTTTTATTATTTCATTACTGTCCTCGATTATTTTATATCTTACACGTCTAGCCATTACCTCATTCCTGGTCTGCTGTCATGTAAATGTACATATTCACCTAAGGATGAACTTTAAAAAGTATGAAATAAAAATAAAATTAAAAATTTTAAAAAAACTCCCGACTTAAAAAAAAACTATATAAAAAAAATTTGATTTTATAAATTCAATATTCATAAAAATTAATCTGAAAAGGATAAAATAATTTCCGGTATCGTTTTAGTGAACAAATCATTTGAATAATAATAATTTATTTACTGCTGTCAATACTGTCGGGAGACGTCCCTCAAATATCGTAATCATCTATTGCCTATCAAGAGACGCGCTGGCGTCTGGACACTTATAGAAAAGAATGATTATATACAATAAGGACATTTGCCAACCCAGAAGAAGACGTCTCCGGACTGTATTGACAGCAGTAAATAAATTATTATTATTCAAATGATTTGTTCACTAAAACGATACCGGAAATTATTTTATCCTTTTCAGATTAATTTTTATGAATATTGAATTTATAAAATCAAATTTTTTTTATATAGTTTTTTTTTAAGTCGGGAGTTTTTTTTAAATTTTTAATTTTATTTTTATATGTAAATCTATTGAGCCTCAAATGTATTAAGTAGTTATAATAATAAACATTAATGAAATTAGTGAAATTCAAAGATCGGATTCGAATATAGATATATGACGGATCGTCATTTCCGGTTTTCGAAGTCAGCGCTCTTTAAGCGACTATTTTGACAACTACCGAAGTCGCTGAGTGGGGGAAGCTTCCTTTTCCGTTTCGCTCTGACCCAGGTCTGTGTTAACTGATCGTAATTTAACAAAATCCGTGAAAAAATCCACCATCACTGTGCATTAAGTTCAATTGTTAATTAACGATTGTTCACGGATTCAATGTGAATAGTTCAGTGATAATATTGATGGTTTTTTAACTGTGAAATTGCGCCTTAATGTTACAGACGAAAAATGGTGCAGCGGCTAACCTATCGACGACGCTTGTCGTACAACACCAAGAGCAACAGGAGACGCGTGTAAGTTGAAAATATTATTTAAACAGAAGAAACTTACGGAAGCAACCGAATTTCGAAAAGCAAACCCTCCAGTTCTCATATTATTAGCTCTAAAAAATCCCACTTATTTACTCCGGAATAAGTGTTAGGTTATGTTTTGGTTGACTTTTCAACTATCTCGTCAAGTTACCACGCGCGATTAATAACTATAAAACCAGCAACTTATTTCTGACCACAATTGTCACGAACCATCGTAAAATTCCAGATCTAAATTTATTTCCCAGCATATGAATTCTCAAGTGTTTCACACGACCATCCCTAGCCTCTAAAAACCTCATACATTTGTCAAAATTAAACAATATACTCGACTTTATTTTTCATGAGAATATTTTATATTTTAACACTTTCACAAACATTTTTATATAATATGTGCTCACAATAATTTTGAAAAACAAAAAAAAAACAATGTTTACTGTTTATTCAACTTCTGCCTTGTCGCACGTGTTTGTCGAGTTTTATTCCAAAATTCTCAATTTGGAAACATGAGGATCTTACTACAGTTTTATACTTTGATAAAATACCTCATAGCGCTTATGCTGACATTTAATTTGTACATGATATTTTGCATGGACGGTCAATATTCAATAAAAATTTATTCAGAATACTTTTTGTCCGAATAATTATGAGTAATTATAAGATGAAGTTGAAATTATTCAATATTTGTAAATGGTTTTTATTGGCAATATGTATTTTTTTAAAAAACATAAGTGCGCTTACAAAAATCTGTTTTTTTCGTCACATATTTTGCTTAAGTCTATTTTCCTATAATAGCGGATAAATAGAAATAAATGAATGACTATTAACTGGATAATAAATATATATAAATAATGCGCTGTTAAAAATGCTATCTATTCTATCAGTAAAGTTACTATTTTAAGTAAGAATTTGTTTGTATCTTTGTGAATAACAAATCAGAATTTGGAATAATTGACCTCAACAAATCTTATTGCTCTTTTTTAAGACATATTCACATATGGCTCTGCAATCAAGAAATTTTCATCCGCTTATACACAACTCGTTTCTTTTTTCTTGATTATTTCTTTCTGTCTTATACCGAACCATTTCCCAAAGCTTGATCTCTTCTATAAACTCTTTTAAATCTTATTCAAAGACATTTGTATTTGGCTTCTTTTTATCCTTGTCTGTCTTCACAAAATGTGCATACCATGACCATTCAGAATAATTTAATATCTCTTTAGTTAAATTCATTTTTTTTTTTTTTTTTTTTAATGCATACAGTCTGCATTTTAGTATCGCTCTTTAAGAAATTATATTTTATTTCACTCAGTGTGTAGAATGCAGTTTTACGCACGCTTCACGTGCGTCAAACATCATTTACGCACCTCGTGAAATAAAATTTTGTACGATACTCATGCGAAAAACGTTTTCTTAACTCGTGTGATTGCAACACTCGCCTTCGGTTCGTGCTGCAAATTCACACTCGTCAGAAAAAGTTTTTCCGCACTCGTATCGTAATGTACTATTTTCAACATTATGTTTTTTCTGCATTACAGAATATGCAATAACATTGGTGATTTCTTTCAATGTCATGCTGTACAATTAATCATTATAAAATGTTTTAGGGCTACACGAACATCATTGTAAAAATTGTGTTTTTTGTTTTTCTTTAATTTTCTTATTTGGTTGATTCTTATTAACGGTTAAAGAAAATTGTGTAAAAAATACCATAAAATTGAGTGTTCACAATAATGTTAAGACTCACAAAAAAAAAAAACATTACTAGGGCAAAATATGATAAATTGTGGGTATCCCATTTATGAAAAAAGAAAAAAAAAAAGAAGAATTACTTGCTGTCCGAAGATTCTCTATTGCATGACTAAAATGTTGTTATAAATAATCAAGAGTGGGAAATTCTTCATTGCTGATTTTTCTTGCTGATGAAATGAAAAAATACATTTTTTAAAAACTGAAATTAGTGATTACCATTCTTTTTCTATTATTCCATTTTTAACTTTCGTTTTCTTTTTAAGTGTACGCACTCCTGGTGGCAAGCTCGTCTATCAGTACCTCAAGAAGCCCAAGAAGATCCCAAGATGTGGTCAGTGCAAGGACAAGCTTAGAGGTATCCAGCCGGCGAGGCCAATGGAGCGCTCACGTATGTGCAAGCGTAAGAAGACAGTCAAGAGGGTATACGGAGGTGTTCTGTGCCACAAGTGCGTCAAGGAAAGGTAAAAAAAAGAAAAAACAAAACAAAGCAGAATTCATTTTTACTCAACGCACATTTGTTATTCATTTTTTACATGGTTTGTTAATTGCGATTATAATGTTTGTGCACAGGATCGTTCGTGCCTTCCTCATTGAGGAACAAAAGATCGTCGTTAAGGTACTGAGGGCGCAACAGGCCTCCACCAAGACGAAGAAGGCCGACAAGTGAAACCCAACCTCTTGTAATTAATTAAAAAAATAAAATTACACAAAAAAATATGTAAATATTTTATTTTACCTTCAATTGTCGAACGTTCTCTTTTAATGGTGTACTTTAATTATGTTTTCTTCCTATTTTTATTAATAATGCTTTGGCAATTTACAATTGGATGTTGAGAATTATAATTTACGATGTTATAAATGAAGAAGATACTTCACCGTATTTCGCGTCATCATTACCGCGTTAAGCGTGCTCTATAATAATAATTATTCACTAATGTAAAACTCATAAATGGACAAACATTTTTGGCTCTGTATTTGTAAGTTAAATTTTCGTCGAACTTTCAATAGGAATAACAAGAAAGCAGGAACTTTCAGAATTTGGCGATCACAAAACTTCAATATTACCAAATTCCATCGGAATATCAGATATTTTTAAAAACACAAAAGAAAAAAGGAAGTCCGTTAGTCGGTTCATCACAAAAATTTTGAAACGATTAATCGATCGATGATACAAATGTGAAATCGATTGATCGGTTCATCACAAAAATCTGTTATAAAGGTTAAAAAGTTGCAAAGTAGAACTTCGTAACACATTGCTTCCTCATTGATTTATATTTTTTGCAAAACCACCTCTGTGAGTAAGTCTATTTGTTAATATTGACTTCCTCATAGAGGAAGCTTTGTGAAAAGTTCTATTTTGCAACTTTCTTTGTTGCCCCCATAGTTTTTGAAAAATTCAAAATCACGTAAATCCGAACCGATTTACCGATCATCACCAAATTTTGTCGGCAGCAGCGCTATATGTTAGTTTTCATCTGTAGAAAATTTCAATGGGTTTGGTGAAATTTTAAGCGAGTATAAGCAAAACGTAATTTTTTTCAAAAATTCGAAATCCCGTAAAAATCGAACCTTTTTTATAGATTTATCTCAAAGTCAATACCGATCCTCCTTTGACATAGCTAGAAATTTGTGGAAGCTAGAGCGCGTAAAGACTTTTTCGAAAATTGCAAAGTTAAATGTAATTTGAGCATATTACATTTTTTTAAAAATCACAAACAACGGCGGTAGACAACGTGCTTCATACGTGTGCTCAATTTCAGCATGATTGTCAAAACCGTTCTTAAGATATGTAAGTTTGAATTTCGAATGCCGGCCACACACACACGCACATTCAACCATGGACATGTTCTCTAAACCACGTTTATCGATGTTTTAGACCATTTTTAGTGTTCTGATATGAAACGCTTGAACAAAAATTTTTCGGAAAAACAAAACGTCCTCTATGAGGAAGCAAAAAGATTTACTTGACAATGTGAATTCCTTAGTGAAAATATATCTCTGACAATGTATGAAAATTTCTCTGTAAAGACTAAATTTTTAACAGTTTTCGTAAATTTCAGAAAATGTCAATGATTTCTCTGAATCTAAACGGGTAACATACAGGTGTCCGAAAAGCGCTCTTCTTTTACGGCGAAACTCTCCCTACGCAAAGTTTCTAGCAACTACGGCTCTGAAATCGTTATTAAATCGCAGACTCGGTGACGAAAGGTAGTGAGATCTCTAAACGAAGTTCTCCAATACGAATGCCTATTTGAGAAAAATATTTTAATGTCTGTCATCGACAAAATATAAATGCCGACGAATATAAGTTCCATACTCTCTTCGTCGAAGCTCTCTACATCGAATGCTGACCATCCGCCGAGCTCCCGAAAAATCAGAAGTGACTGAAAACGTATTCAAGCGTTACTCTCCCTGAACCGATGCGACCCATTACCGACGCCGCAAGGTAATGCCACTCGCCGAGAGATGGCACTCAATTACATGTGTTGTAACGCCTGAGCGTCTTGATTCGCGGGAATTTGAATTATATCCAACGATGTCCTTTCCTGGGTCCAGTTGATAAAGGGTAAAAACCCACCTTGTGAATCAGGAAGGATTGTCAGAGAATAAAGTGAGATCCGTTCGCTTTCGGTATTAAAATTGTTCTACTTTATTCTTTGAAGATTTTTTGAGTCTAGGCTAGAAGAACCACACAACGGCTCTCCTACCCAACGCTCTCGCAGCCAATCATGCACGAGTTCAATAAGAACAAGGGAGCATTTTCTATTCCGTGCATTTTCTCACGGACGCGATAAGAGAAGGGTCAGCATTCAAGACTCCACTTATCGAAGGCTAGACTTAGGGATAAATATTTATATAAACTCGAAACTCTGAAATAAACATACATGCGCCCGACGTCTTTTCAATAACAAAGATAATAACTAAATATACATACGCCGACACAATCATGTCTTTGTATTCATTCTTTGCCTTTAAGAAATATCTAATATTATTGCAACATATTATTATAAGTCACCATTTATTAATTTCGAATCTCTCGGGGTATAATTATTCTATTTAATTTAGCCGATTTATACCAATAGCTTTATTCTGCAATACGAATCTTTGAATAAACCGCGTTAAGATAATGGTAAAGTGACGCATGCGTCACAGTGTAATTGCAATGACGATTGTTCTGAAAATTTCTTATTTTCCCTGCCATATCCTCTGACAAACTGTGAACATCATTAATATTCTAAGCCTGTTTCTCTTTTATATTCAGAAACCATTTTCTGAAAAAGTTACATTTTCGCCGAATTTCTCGTACAAAATATATATGAAGCATTCTCTGTCAATTCAGCCACTTTTTTTTTCGACCCTATCCGATTTGCCCTGTAATTAATCACTAAAAGACACTTTATGTGAATTTTTTCAGATTTAAAAAAATAATTTTCTCAGAAAATGGCTTTTTTTTATTCAAGTGCAAATATCTCAGAATTTTGAAGGTACTGAAAAAAAATGTCTCCACATAAAAGTTGTCGTTTATTGTTAGCTTTCGAGCGGAATATTCCAAATAATTGTCATGTTCCTGTGAGTATGATTTTTTTCCGAAAAATGGAAGAATTATATTTTAATTAAAAAAAGGATATTTTCTTTTACTGAAAAAATTACAGAGTATTGCTACATGACTGTTGATACCACAAAAAAATCGCCAGAGTGGCACCGATCGATCTTCTGGTATTAAAAAATGCATTTATGCCATACCCGTGCGCGAAGAACGATTTCACGCACGCTCCGCTTTGCGTCGTGTGCGAAATCGCACTTCGCACACTGGTAGCATAAAATTTTGTTCGGAACTCGTGCGAGAAACTTTTTCTCAAAAATTGTTTCGTCGCACTCGTATCGAAAACTACTATTGTGTGAAGGTTCCGAAAAACGGGGGCATTATTATTTTTTTGATAAAAAAAGGTTACTTTTTTTTGGCTAATAAAATTACAGAGTATTCTTGCATGACTGTATATATTGCAAAAAAACCATCAAAGTGGCAAGGATCGAGCTTACGGTATTAAAAAAATATTATTCGTGTGGAAGTTTCGAAAAACGGGGGAATTATTTCTTTTTATACCGGAAGCTCGATCCGTACCACTCTGATGATTTTTTTGCAATATCTACGGTCATGCAAGAATACTCTGTAATTTTATTAGCCAAAAAAAGTAACCTTTTTTTTATCAAAAAAATAATAATGCCCCCGTTTTTCGGAACTTTCACTTTTTTTTTTGTGATATCAACAGTCATATACCAATACTCTGTAATTTTTTCTAATTCTCCGCTAGATGGCGAACGGACAGAGCGTTTCTCGCAAGTGTTTTGAAGCCTGAGCGTATATATAAGAATGCAAAGTTTTCCTGTGTTCGACTACACACGAGGGGTCTACTCTTTGAATGTATAAAACCTCTTGGGTTTACCAACCCTTTAATATTAAAGAAGATAAAAGCATCTGTTCTGGCTTATTCTTTTGACTCGGAATTTGAAATGTTAGACAAGAAAAAAATTAAAACTAATAATGTCTAGCTGACAATAAAAAAATATCCATAACGACTTTCAGCACAGCATATAGTAACAGAATGACGTTCACACCTCAAACGTTCACACCACGACATGGACCAATTATGGCACCATGGAGACATGATCTGAGTTTACAGCATGGCGACAGTGGAATGCCACGAAGCCTGCGCGGCACGGTATGCCGTCACATAATAACTCAATTCGGACGTACATCGCTACGTTAATTCCGACATAGCATGCCGTTGTGTGACGCGTTTATGCTGTTCCTGTGCCACCAAATGTCTATCTGGGTGATTACGAATCGGGCCGCAAAATAAAAAAATAAAAAATGGCGAATCCAATATAGCACACCAAAATACAATAATTAACTTGATTCTTATAAAAACTGGTATGAGGGGGTTTTCGAGGTCGCTGATTACGAATCTGTCTTCAAAATGTATAAATTCAAAGTCACGGATCCAATATGGCGGATGAAAATTCAAAATTGATTTAAGATGATGTGCTACTGCTCGGTCGGTAACGAAAACTGTTATGCGTTGTTCTTGGTTACAATTGATATTTCAGGCAAAATACGAGAAGTACTGATTGCATCTTAGCACTCTGCTGTCAGTACTTCTCGAAAAATCAACCGTGGCGAAGAATAACACTTCGGGAAGAATCAGCTATCTCACTCGCACTTATGGTGATCTGAGAGAGACAGACGACATGCAGCACATCATTTTAAGTCGAATGAAAATCGGTCAATCAAGGTATTAATTAGGATAAATGGAATGGTTTAGTTATTCATGTCCGGACATGAACAACTAAACACAGTGAACAACTAAAAATGTAAAGGTTCGACAGTGTATACTCGTACTTCGTGATTCACAATTTGACGATAACATGGAAAAGCTAGTATGAAATCGAACAAAAAGACTTTTTGCAAAAAGTAGACAAATCCCCAAAAAAAAAAAAAAACACCTTGGGTGTATAAGAATCTGAGACAAGTACATTTACATCAACAGTTGTATCTATTCTTACAAAAAGTCATGAAATAATCAATTACAAAAGTAAAAATATTATTATTAGTGGCAATAAAGATTATGTCATGATAACACAAAATTGCATGAGTCCCTTTATAAACATTACTTGTGCGGCCATTCTACTTGGCGAATTAACTAACTAAATACATTAGCTGAATACACACGATTAACCGTTTCGTCGATTGCCAACACCAATAGCCGATCCTATGGCCGGGCAACGAATTTTTATAAACGGACTCCTGCAATTTTGTGTTATCATGACATAATCTTTATTGCCACTAATAATAATATTTTTACTTTTGTAATTGATTATTTCATGACTTTTTGCAAGAATAGATACAACTGTTGATGTAAATGTACTTGTCTCAGGTTCTTATACACCCAAGGTGTTTTTTTGGGGGATACCAAATATTTAGATATCCTTTGTCTTTGTGCTACTTGGGAATATATAAATATTGACTATACCGGTGTGATGCTGAAATGCGCGCGCATCGTTTGCTCATCGCTGTCTCGGCCATCTTGAAAAAACACTCTGCACTCTACTCCTCACTGGGAAAAGAGTAGCGATCGAACACTTTTCCTTCGTGTTTATTTCACGAGAACAAACGCTCCGAAAATGTTTGCCGGACAATTGGTGAGAAGATTCGGGACGAGCGTTGCTCGGCTATCGCACGATCACGGTGGCCGCGTCGGTGGCGTAAGTATTTCAATTAATCTTTTTATATTCTTAACCACACTCTATCACACTCTTGCATAACCATCTCGCGACAATTCACTAACGGTATTCCAAAGAATTTTCCGATAAATCTGTAGGTGACATTTAAATTCTCAATAATCGAACTATTTCCAAAACTTCATTTACACAACACCACACTCCTCATCTCAATCATTACTTTTTTTTTCATTCATTTTAAATACTGTGCACTGAAATATACTGTGTGAATTATGATTTTTTTTTAAATCAATTCTTAACTCTAATTAAAATTCTTAATAACTTTAAGGTAGATAATGTTCTCCACATTAGTTAAGTCAGTGGTAAGTTTTTAAAAACCCTTTTACAATTTCCAGTTCCGAGGAGTTACATAGCATAGACTTAGTTCTTAATATATAAGTAGTTTCACAGCCGTGATTCAAATAGAAAATTGGCTAATATTTGCAAATGTCCGATATCATGTTTTCTCATGTGGTTTGTAAAAGCATAAACCATCACAACGACCAATATCTCATTTTTATTATTGGAGGAAGATCAATCGATTGAGCATCCAGATTTTTTATAGCATTGCTAGTTCAAAAGATACAGCTGTTTGATTATCCTATCCTAGCCTAACATCAGGGATAAAAACGGCTGTGACTTTTGAATTACTAATACTATACAAAATCTGGATGGTCAAGCGATTAATAATCACAATGAGATATTGCTCGTCATAATTGAACCACTATTATGGGTTATTCTTTTAAAAAACTGCATGGAAAAACATGACGTCGGTCATTTGCCCATATCGGTCGATTTTCTATTCCAATCACAGCTGCGAGTGTATTTATATATTAAGAATTAATTCTGTTATGTGTGAAACTCCTCAGAGCTATTAATTAAACCACCAGAAATTGTAAATACATTTTTGAAAATTTACCACTGATTTGACTAGTGTGAAACACAGGAGCTACCTTAAGAACTTTAAACCTGTGTGAAATTTCAAAATCTATAAGGCATTCATAATCATTTTTCAATTATCTGTTCGGGGAACTTGTTATTCATTTGTTTGATCTATTTAAAAAAAAGTATAGTAACTTTTTAATGTTCATAAGGTCATTGTTAACAGTGCATGTCTTACTGTTTGCAGAATTAATAAATTTCTAAGACCACTTTTTTCATTGTTGGAGTACCTATTATCCATAGTATAATTCTAACCCGGGTTGCGGCAGAATTTCTTCACAATTTGTTTGAGATAAAAATTTGTCAATTGTCGCTGGTTGATTAATTTATTTAATTTATTAAGCAGCTACAGTCGATATTTATAAAGATTCGCATTAGTGAAATTTGAATCGGCCTTTGCTTTCATGTCCTTTGAATCTAGCGATCACTGTCTCAGCCCCGAGATGAACTTTGCAAAATTCTATCATTAAAAATAATGAGGAAGCAATGTGCAAGGTTCTACTTTGCATCTTTTTTTTTTATACCTTGTGTCTCTTTTGCAGAGGTGTTTTATACAGCTATAAATCACCTCTGCAAACACCGTTACATCTAATTTTGATTAGATACAAATTTTTGTCGTACTTTCTCAACTTTTCCGGAAGTTATAGCGAAAATCTACATTTTTTTAAAAATGAAAAATGGTGTAAAATCCGAACGACTTTACCGATCATCACCAAATTTGGTACATGGCATTTCTGAATGTTATTTTTCGTCTGTACAAAATTTCTGTTCATTTGTTGAAATTCGACGTAATTTAGATCAAAATCTATTTTTTTCGAAAAATTCAAAATTCTATAAAATCCGAACCGCTTTACCGATTTCGTCGAAATTCAATACCATACAACATTGAACGTATCTTCAGTTATGAAGAACTATTTAGCCAAATCGGCGAACTTTTACAAAAGTTAGAGCGACCACGCCCTTTTTTCAACAAATTAAAATCAACATAAAATCTTAATGACTTTACATATTTTCGCAAAAATCACAACATTCAAAGAGGGGCAGCTACTCTACTTGCGTGCCAAATTTGAGCCGGATCGCTCGAACGGTTACCGAGTGAGAGGAGATTGAATTTTCGAAGCCCAGCACACACACACACACACACACACACACACACACACACACACACACACACACACACACACACACACACACACACACACACACACACACATACATACATACGGACATTTTTTCTAAACCACTTTTCTCGACGTTTTAGGTGATTCTAAGCATACTGACATGAAAATCTCGAAAAAAAAAATTTCATGAAAACAAAGCTTCCTCTATGAGGAAGCAAAATTGACCAAGAATACTTGCATACGATGACAAATTAATATAATCTATTATGATTTATCTGTTATCAACGATACCATTGATTGATTACTTTTTAAACACTTTAATAGATTTTTAACTATCTCTTTTCATGCCATTAAGAAATTTCTAAGCCATTCTTTTTGACCATTGAAAAGGGTAAAACAAATTGTCTATGCCTTAAGGCCTTGGAGCCTTAAGACCTTAAAAATAAGATGGCCTTTTCTCACTGATACAAGTTACTCAAACAGATTAAGCCCGCCCTTAATGTAATATGAGAGAGTATGACAAAAATGTGTAGGAGATCACATTGAGATCTTTTTTATTTTTCTAAATTTTTTCTATTTTTTTTTCAAAATCTGTGAGTAGGCACACTGTACAAATTAAAAAAAATATCCGAGATACATCTTTGACGATACTGAAAAAACCTTAAAGATGGGGTTACGATTTTACAACATTGATTTAGGCAAATTATGTAGTCATGCCCACTGACAGATGATCGACGGATAAACCTAAGTGCCTGATTTTTAAATTAACACATAGGCACAAACTGCTGGCCATTAACCCCTCAAGACCTTAAAATAGAATTCACAACTTTTGTTACAACTTAATATGAAAAATACGATACAAATTTGGATTGATTTTAAGTCAATTCCACGACGGCAAATGTATGTCTGAAATTTCTTTATCTTCTGCAAGCGATGAGATCTTCGTCTGAGAAGATAACATTGACTCTCCCACCTCCCCCCTCTGTTATTTCAGAAACTTGTAACACATATTTAACATTGAATTTCAGAATTTGCCATTCGACATTAACAACAGATACAAGCTTACCGCGCTCTTCATCGTCTTCTTTGGCAGCGGATTGGCAGCACCGTTCCTCATCGTTCGTCACCAGATGCTCAAATAAACGATGCGGTACGGTCCAATCACCATTTTCTGTCGCAGTAGTGTTTAAGGTGTTCCACGAAATCAATTGGTCGCCACTTCTCGGAATTCTTATTTATCATATGTAAATATCAAATAAACAAAATAGAATTCGATTGAAAAAAAATGTCGTGATGGTATTTCCATAATTGCAAAACTATCAGAAAAGAAAATCCCATAAATATTTCCCGGCAAAGACACCTGAAAAAATGATCATTTCTTTTATTCCAGTCATCCATAACGAATATCGCAGAAAAATATATAGATACAATTATTAATAGTCTACTAGGTAGCTTAAAAAAATGACAATTTCTATGTGTTCGGTTTTCGCGAACCATTCCTGACTTAAAGAGAAAATATATATCTAAATCAAAGGCGATGTATATATGTATATAAATAACTTTTGCGGGTTCTGCGATTCTCGGCAGTAAGGTTGTATTTTCTGTGGATCAAATGAATTGGAGCGAAAATGCGTCACCTCGGGAAATCAGGCGGCGGTAGTGGAGGTTTTCGGTAATCAAATCTTTTGGGAGAACCTGGGTAAGACAATTTTGATATTAACCAGTCTACTGTGAAATAATTTACTAGTTAAGGTAATGTGACACATGTTCGAAAACTGCAATCGGTATCGAAAACTGTAATCAAATCTACTCAAAGCCGGTTAATATTTCAGACAAAAGCAAATTAGCTTTGACTTCGTCTATCTACGAAGGAGTAAAACCTATTTTTTTTTGTATCTAAAGTATTAAGCGCCACTGAGTAGTTTTGATTACAGTTTTTTATACCGATTGTAGTTTCCCAGCAGTTTTCGAACATGTGTCACATCACCTTAAAAATGATTCAGGGATGTTAATTCTCACAGTTCCTGCAATGGCCGCCACCGTGGGATCGGTAAGAGTCTATACAAGATATTGGCGCAGTCTTTCCTCGTTCCAATTTTTGGTCACAACGATCCCTGACACTTCTCTGCCGACGCTGTATAGAAATAATTGTAGCTATTTTTTATATTTTTCGACAGTGCGACAAACTTCCATTAAGACAACGTGATATACCGACTGAGTCGTCGTGAGTGCGAGTGAGAAAGCGCCATTGGCGGTTGCAGTGGAGTGAGAGAGAACGACAAAAACGTGTAACACATCACGTTAAGATGATGTGCTACTATTCGGTCGGTAATAGAAGCTGTAAAGCGTTGTTTTTGGTCACAATTGATATTTCCAGCAAAAGACGAGAAATACTGACGGTGTCTATGATTTCTGCAGTCAATATTTTTCGCCTTTTATTCGAAAAATTAATCGCGGAGGAAAATAACATTACGGGAGGATTGAGCTATCGCACTTCCAGACCACGTATGACGATCTAACAGACATGGACGACGTATAGCTCACCTTAATGATAAAACCAATCCTTATCACTAGGTTTTCGCATTTAGGGATGGGCGATGTTGATGAAAAATATCGGAGTTTCAATAATCGATTATTATAAGATGTTTAAGGGGATGCTGGAGTAGATTTTATTACCGACTTTGGTCGGTAAAAACAGGCTTTTTCGTAGTTTTGATTATTCTTCGTTAATACGCTACAAACATGCTTCAAATTGTACACGATTGTAATATCAACATAAACGAGTGGACGTACATTCGAATATTTGGTGAAAACGTACAATAAATGAAAAAAATCGTATAATACTAAACCTCCCGAAATCAAAATGGCCGCCAGGGTTTGACAGCATCGCCTGTTTGGTACGATATAAAAGATTCTGGAATTCACATACGTTAAATCGAAATGTACGTCCATTCTTTAGCGTTCTCTGAATATTCTGCGAGCGTCGAAAAGTCAATTACACAAAAGGCATCCACGCAAAACCGAAACTACGATCACCTAGTCTGTTTGCGATCCCCGCGATGATCCAGGCTTAGTAATATACGAATATCTTCATTCATTGTACGTATTCACCCAATATTCGAATGTACGTCTACTTTTTTATGTTGATACTACAATCGTGTATAATTTGAAGCATATCTGTAGCGTATTAACGAAGAATAATCAAAACTACGAAAAAGCTTTTACCGACTTCGGTCGGTAAAAACCTGCTTCTGCACTCGACTCCAGCTTCCCCTTAAGGAATCAATTACTACAAAAATCAATGTCTAAATAATCAAACTATTAATATTAAGGGATGGATGATTTATCTCAGTTTAGAGTTGCAAAGCCCTAATACTTTATCATACGAACATTGCTAAAATAATTTAGTTTTGTACGATTATTTTATGATAATAATCTAGTTTACAAAACAAATTCATTTTGGATACAATTTAACGTAAAATATGCGTAAAAATTGACAATTACGGCTCTCTATTTATTTTTCAATGTCTACATGTATATTTCCGTACTTATTCGAAAAGATTACCGCCGAATTGTTTGAATGTTCAATTGTAAGGAATTATTTAAAATAGCAGTTCATTTTGCGAATGATAACTATTGAAGAAATGCTTATTAACAGAAATAATGAGATATTACAATTTAATATATACACCAGATGTTCAATCTCCTTAATCAAGGAGAGCCGAAAGATGGGCTCTCTCGTCCTCATCTATTACGAGAACATTTTTCGCTTCGAAACTACTTGATCGATAATGCAAACTGGAATCTGAATTTCTCTGCCACTAAAGATTCGTTGAATCAATGTTGAGAACGTTGCTCACACCCAGAAAAAAAGATCTAGTCGACCAAACTAGATTTTAGTTGACGTAGATCAATTTTCTTATTTGCATGCCGGCCTAATAGAACTGTATTTATTTCAAATTAATTAATTTATTTCATTTGAGTAATTAACATGAAATAAATATGTCTTCGATATAAATACATTTTTTAAATATTGTTCAGTATAAACGATGTGGAAATTAATAATCAATTACAGGACTATCTTTTACAACGGGTCATTCGGCAATAATATCAATAATATTATTGATATTAGACAAAAAAAATGTAATTATCCACAGAAAAATGCTATCAAGTAAACGTTGATTTGAATAAATGAGTCTATTTCGGACATATGTACTACATCTCTTATATTATATAATTAAAGTAAATAAATGTACACTGGATTGAAAGAAAATTTTAGATCGATTAAATAACGATTGCATACAGGAATTCAGTAACAAATAGAATTCATCTTCAGTGACCGTTATTTTTTGAGAGTTCATTCAAATAAATAAATATGCTCGTAATCAATACATTGCATATTTCAATGAAATTAATTCATGGGAAGCAAGTTTTAGTAAATACAAATAAAGAAGAATTAAACATATGAATTTAGTGACGTTAACTAGACTTTTTTTTCTGGGTGCACTGTCCAAGAATTCCTCGAGCCAAAAATGTCTAAAAAATGCACAATTGTACATAAAAACAATTCTTACGGCATGAATGAAGCTAGGCGTTCATCATTGGCATTTTATAAGGCGAGGCGATACCTATACTCAGTAGGTAACAAAAACGATAAACAAAAGTATGGAGACACCGCAGACATTTTAGAAAAAGGCACCGGAATTTAATTCTCCGTCCAGTGACATATTGCTTTTTTAAAAAATAACAGTGGTCTCTGAGTGGTGGTATTCCGAAAAGTATAGCTATTTCTCTTATACTCATATGTCACGTGGTACCGGTTTCTAATCCCATTATTAAGGGGAGGCTCGAAGGGTCCTTGAGTGCAATAAGGATAGCGAATTACATTCAGACTAAGAGTTCTCGGACACTTGATCCTTTTTGGGAAAAATAATAGTCTTTCGTCATGCAGAAGAATTGGGGAACTATCGATTTAGGACTTTTCTTTTATCCAGAAATGTTCGGCGGCCACGGAAAAATTGTTGTAGTTTTTGTTCCCGAGTAAGTATGTCCTCCCCTTTAGTAGGAGCTTCACAGATTTTAGGTGAAAAGGGTCTTTTCATTTTTTTTTTTGTATATACTCACTTCAGTCGGTCTGGGTGCAAGAAGTTCTTGCTCGTCGTCCCTTCGTAATAGTATTTTCTTTTTCATAAATCGTCTCTTCTTCTTTCTAACTTTTTCGCAGTCGTAGCATCGTTCATTCTCATCGCTGAAGTTTCTCGATTGCTCAATCAGCGGTTGTCGCACCGACCGATCGCCTATAGCCTGTCGGTAAGTTTTTTTTTTTTTTTTTTTCATTTGATTGATTTTCCATAAAATTTGCATGTTGCAAAATAAATTAGATTAACGATGGAAATCACCTGTTGATACTTAAGCTCGACTTCTGTTGAACGGGCACAAGACTCGTTACTGTCAGCTTTTCTTCCCTTACCACAACAGAGCATCCAAACGAGTATCATGAATATTGTTAAAACGGCGCACAGGCTCGCTAAAATCGCCATTAAGGCGGACGAAGAATGCCACAACTGAAAAAATTTTTTAAATATTAATTTCATTTTGTTTACAGGAGAAATACAAAGAAATGTCGAAGCTTACCATCTCGTAGCAACCCTCTACGAAGGGATTAGTGCAAGCGCGACAAGTCCTGGCTCCCGTATTCGGCTGATGAGTTCCTGCGGGACAACTCTTGCATTTTGAGCCCAAATTATCGCTGTGAGATCCGGGTGTGCAAGGAACTGCAACGAAAAATTAGCAGGAGGTTAACCATCAGTTGGCTAAACTAGGAACGGCAAGATACCAACTAATCCTGGAAAAAAACTGGCAACTTCCACAATCTGACATTAGGAATCCTGAAGTAGTCAGGCGAACCGAGTGCCAGGATTTTTTTTTACGTCAGGGAATATTTCAAAGCGGTTCCCTAGCAAATTGACGGACCACTAAACGAACTGAAAAACGGACACGTTCGTTGGGGAACGAAAAGGACTACAAGAAATGGCAAAATGGAGCGCTCTTTTCTGTTACAAGCTTAGTCCTTTTTTGGTTACGGAGACCGAAAAAGGACGTAACTATTAAAAAATAGTATATTTCGATACAAGTGCGAAAAAACTTTTTCTGGCGAGTGCGAGTTTGCAGCCCGAGCCGAAGGCGAGGGTTGCAACCACACGAGTTAGAAAAAGTCTTTCGCACGAGTGTCGAACGATATTTTATGTTACGATGTGAGAAAATGCAGTTTAACGCACGCGAAGCGTGCGTAAAATCGCATTTTACGCACAGTGTGACATAAAAATTATTAATTGTGCTCCAATTAACTAAACGGCTTCATTTTCATCTTTTGATTTAATATTCGGTCTTATTTGGTAGTTTGGTATCTATTTGAACGCGGGTAACGATTAAAATTTTTTATGTCATCGGTGGCACTCGAACCTGGAACCCTGGGGATATGAATCTAAGTTTTAGACCACTCGGCTATTCGCATCTTTATAAGAATCTATTTCGATGGTCTATTTGAAGTATAAGGAAATTTTAAATATGCTATGACCTTTATATTTCTATAATTACGTCTATAATAATGTAATTACTACTTCGGAAGGTCAATCGCTTTAACAGTGCGATTTATGTACGTTACACATGTTTCACAATGAAAACTTCCAGAATCTATTGTGAGAGTCAATATATAACAATTAAAATAATCAATTTCGGTGAAAATTGATTAAACGTGTTATTATTTTAATAATTCCAGATGCGATCATGTAAATGCCTAAGATTACTTCACGTTTAGACTTTCCTTATACTTTAAATAGACAATAAAAATATATATTTACAAAGATGTATATATACCATAGCCATAGTCTTGTGGTCTAAGGCTCAGATTCATATCCGCAAGATTCCAGGTTCAAAGTCCCACCAATGACCGAAAAAATGGAAACTTTTTTCCATGATCCAATAATACCAAACTGACGAATAAGTTGAAATATGCGAAAATAAAAAAAAAACCAAAGTAAAGCCGTTTAGTTAAATGCAACAAAGCCATTAATTTGTTTAAAAAAAAATAAATTTCGTTCCTTTTTTGGTTTTTGCATCCAGAAACGGACCCCAAGCATTAACAGAAAAAAGCAGTCCGTTTTACCGCTTTTTGCGGTCCGTTTTTCTATTTTTGGATATTTTCCCAAGAAACAGCGGTCGCAGAACTTGCTAGGGTTACTATAATTTTTTTATTGATATTCGTTTAGCAACTCTTTTTTTCAGAAATTATATTCAATATGTATTTACATTTTTTAAACTTTAAATGCTAATGTTTTACTTTAAATGTTTTGAGGACAAATTATCTTATTTCAACCAAAAACATTGTTTGCTTTTGTTAGAGAAAAAACTATGAATTTTCGATTAAAGAAATACGAAAAGGTTAATAGAAAAGTAAGTTATGCACTGAGATAAAAATATAGTAATGTAAAAAAAAATATAGTTAGTCCGACGATAGTCTAACTATGAATATAATTTCCAGGAGGAACATCTCTGTTTTATGGTTGTAGCAAAAAATAATTATAGTAGCAATCACCAAAATGATAATAGTTTCTTATATGCCGTTTCGTTGCATATACGATTTCAATGTTTGTTGCCAATAATTTTGCAAGTATCGTTTATTGAACTATATTATCATCGCTTCAACCATAAAACATTACAAGCCTTTCTATATTCGTTTTATAGTGTGAAATCGTTAAATCAACGATCAAGAGACGCGGTAGCGTCTCGACGCCAAGTATTAAAAGAAAATTTGTAACCACCCAAAAATGTTTTTTCAAAACAAAATTGGTACGCCAAGTATTAAAAGTGTAACCATCCCATAAAAAAAATCACTTGAAAACAAAAAGTTCTTCGCTGAAGAATCTTTCGCAAAAACAATTTCTTTCAAAAATATAAAACCGAATCCTATTAGCCAAGTCAAACCCGTTGGTAGATATTCAACAGATGAAGATGTTTTTCTACAAACACTTGGCGTGCTTGCGTCTAGCTCCCGTACATAGTCCGTTGGAGTAAGTGCGGGAGAAGACAATTTTTAATTATAATATAATGCTGAAGAATAAATAAATAAATAAATAACTAACTATATTTTCGCTGCTAGCTATTTCGTAGGTCTCATCGTTTGGGATTATACTCGTTTTGATTTAACGAAGGTTTTTTAAGGGTCCTTTTACTTTTAAAGCGCTTCGTTTTATTTTCAATTATACATAAGAGGACGGTCAGTCAGGAAAATTTTTTTTTCATTATGAAGACCACTCTCTCCCTCACTCAAGGAGAAATAAAAAATAACTCCCCCCTTCAGAATAAACCCAAAAAATGTTTTTGTAAATGGACCAACCGGTTGCTTTGAAACCAGATTTATGAGTGTTACACTCTGCACGTAATCCAAAGAACACTGCTTCAAGGATTGGTCTTTGCTAGGTGTCATTTTAGTATATTGGTTTTAGACTCAATGCACATTCCTTAAATCGATAAGCCACTCAAGGAGAAATAAAAAATAACTCCCCCCTTCAGAATAAACCCAAAAAATGTTTTTGTAAATGGACCAACCGGTTGCTTTGAAACCAGATTTATGAGTGTTACACTCTGCACGTAATCCAAAGAACACTGCTTCAAGAATTGGTCTTTGCTAGGTGTCATTTTAGTATATTGGTTTTAGACTCAATGCACATTCCTTAAATCGATAAGCCAAATCCAGTTACTGGTCCAACCGCAAGCAGTGGATTACAGTTGTCGAGGCAAAGAATTACATATTCTTTGTGAGTCAAAAACTAAAATCCATTGATTGGTGTAAGCATATGTGGAGTCATATGGTAAAGCACTTGTAGTAGCATTCGGATCAAGCTGGTTAATGGAGTTTGGCCTCGACTAACTGCATATTCTCTGCATCAACATTTATATTGCATTTCCCAACATGATCTGAAAGTCACTGTGGTCGTTTTTCCATTTGTTTTCTAAAATCACAAGCAGCGTCAAATGAAAAAGCACTAGAAGTGGCTTTCAGATCAAGCTGGTCAATGGATTTTGCTGTTCGACTCACTGCATCAATAACTATAATTATATATTCCCTGTGTCAATAACTATAATTCATTGACCAGCTTGGTCTGAAAGCCACCGCTAGTAGTTTTTAAATTAAACGCTGCAGCTAAGAAAGTCTTTTTTTTATTATAAGGACAATTCTCCACTTCATAGAAGAAATTTTAAAAAATAATTCTCTCCTTTCAGGATGGAGCCAAATGATTTTTTGTAAACGGACCAGCTGATTGGGTCAACTGGTTGCTTCAAAACCAAGTTCATGATATTTCACACTCTGGGTGTGATATAGAGGACACTGCTTCGGGAATTGGCCTTCGCTAAGTCTCATTCTCCTCGCAGTTACACTGCACACCAATTAAGCAGAGCAATTTTAAAAAAAAATTTTAATTTTTTTTAAAGATCTATGTCAGTATTATTCTGACATTTTATGTTCTTGTCTAAGACTCTGTTATAAGGATCTTTTTTAAAAAAATTGCTGCTTTTAATTGGTGTGCAGTGCAACTGCAAACAGAATGAGATCTAGCGAAGGTCAATCCTTGAAGCAGTGTTCTCTGGATCATGCACACTGTGTAAAACTCATTAATCTGGTTTCAAAGTAACTGGTTGACCAAATTGGTTGGTCAATTTTCAACAAAATCCTTTGATGTCATCATGAAGGGAGGACATTATTTAGAATTTTTTCTTTGCTGAGGGAAAACGGTGTACTTATGAGCAAATAAAACTTTTTTTACTGACTCGTCCCCCTTAAGGACCATTGAAAAAAAGTGCTCCGCTTGAGTGGTGTGTAGTGTAACTGTGAAGAGTATGTGACCTAGCGAATACCAATCCTTGGGGCAGTGTTCTCTGGATCATGGACAGAGTGTAAAAACTCATGAATTTGGTTTCTAAGCAGCCAGTTGACCCAATTGGTTGGTCCACTTATAAAAAATCCTTCAGGTTTATCCTGAAAAGAAGTAATTATTTTTTATCTTTCCTTTGCTGAAGGGGAGAGTGATTCTTATAATAAAAAAATCCTTTTTTGGCTGCAGCATGGAATAAACAAGCACTCGTAAGGGCTTTCAGAGCAAGCCGGACAATGAATTTGTAAATTACAGCCTAATCGGTTGGTCCATTTACAAAAAAATCCTTCGGGTTTATTCTGAAGGGAGAGTAGTTTTTTTTATTTTTCCTTCGGTGAGAGCGAAAGTGGTCTTCATGTAAAAAAATACTTTTTTGACTGAACGTTCCACTTATGTATAATTGAAAATTTAAAAGTGTCTTTGTATTTTGTATTTACTTATTGATAATTATTGCCGTTATCTCACGATTTATTGCAAGGTTATCCATGCAGCACAAACCGTCAAAATTATTATGAATGAGTATACGCTACTATATCTATATATATTCGGCTCGAGACGATACCAAACATTACAAATATTATAATAATTGCAAAATAATTGCAATTAGTCCTAATTGAGAACAAAAATACAAGTCTTTAGCAGACAGTTCTTGTGTCTACTATAATTGCGAGCCGGTCAGCAGACGATAGCCACAACTTCTTCGGGCTGCCGCTGTGGGCGCCCGGCGCCATCAGTTGTGTTATGTGTGCGTTTTTATTCACACGTATGCACATACGTATATGCGATCGGACAAATCTATTTCGATGTATGAATTCGGACAAATGTGAAATATTGGCCAGATATTAACACTTCGGGAACCGATTTTATCGCGACCGGTCTCATTAAAAAGGGGGGAAAAAATAAAAAATATTGGGGCTGAAATATTTAGCGTCCGCGATGTATTGCCTGAGATAATTAGAGTTACCGACGACATGTGAGTGCGCTGGTACGCGCCATACACGTATATCGTCGGACAAATTCGATGTGTGAGTGCGGACAGAATGAAAAATTTCGACCGAATCCAAATTGTAAGCGGCCAGATATTAGCATTGCGTGCACCAATTTGATTCAGCCGGGGCTCATTGGAAAGAAATAAATAAATAAAAAATATTGAGCCTGATACATTTGGCGTCCGCGACGTTTCGACTGAGATAATTCCAGTTAGAATTTCGTAGCAGACGAAAAAGGACGAACGTCCAAATAATAAGAGTAGCGGTAGCGTCTCGGTCGTGAGGAGTCTCGTAAGGCATTACAAATTTTCTTTTAATACTTGGCGTGGAGACGCTACCGCGTCTCTTGATGCCTTGCGAGACTCCTCACGAGCGAAGGCCAATCCCCGAAGCAGTGTCCTCTGGATCATACCCAGAGTGTGAAATATCATGAACTTGGTTTTGAAGCAACCAGTTGACCCAATCAACTGGTCCGTTTACAAAAAATCATTTGGCTTCATCCTGAAAGGAGAGAATTATTTTTAAAAACTTCTTCTATGAAGAGGAGAATTGTCCTTAGAATAAAAAAAGACTTTCTTAACTGCAGCGTTTAATTTAAAAACTACTCGCAGTGGCTTTCAGATCAAGCCGGTCAATGAATTATAGTTATTGATGCAGGAAATATGCAGTGAGTCGAAAACCAAAATCCATTGACCAGCTTGATCTGAAAGCCACTTCTAGTGCTTTTTCATTTGACGCTCCTTGTGATTTTAGAAAACAAAACGAAAAATGACCACAGTGACTTTCAGACCATGCTGGGAAATGCAATATAAACATTGATGCAGAGAATATGCAGTTAATCGAGAACAAAAATCCATTAACCAGCTTGATCCGAATGCTACTACAAGTGCTTTTCCATATGACTCCACTTATGCTTACACCGATCAATGGATTTTGGTTTTTGACTCACTACATATTCTTTGCCTTGACAACTGTAATCTACTGCTTGTGGTTGGACCAGTAACTGGATTTGGCTTATCGATTTAAGGAATGTGCATTGAGTCTAAAACCAAAATACTAGAATGACACCTAGCAAAGACCAATCCTTGAAGCAGTGTTCTTTGGATTACTCGCAGAGTGTAACACTCATAAATCTGGTTTCAAAGCAACCGTTTACAAAAACATTCTTTGGGTTTATTCTAAAGGGGGGAATTATTTTTTATTTTTCCTTGAGTGAGGGAGAGAGTGGTCTTCATAATGAAAAAAATTCTTTCTTGACTGACTGTCCTCTTATGTATAATCGAAAATAAAACGAAGCGCTTTAAAAGTAAATAGTGTCTTTGCATTGTACTTACTTATTGGTGATTTATTGCGCCTCCGCAGTAGATCTTCAATCTCGTATTGATTACAAATTAAATGATAAATATTTGAAATAAATGAAGCAAAAATAATAAACAAAACTATCAGCATTGAATCAGTGCCTACATCTTCAGAGAAAGTGAACGATTATAATTATAAAGATACGAGTGTGATATCGATCATGGTGAGAATGAAAATAAAATGAATTCACATTGATTCACTTGGATACTGATCGACGATTTAACAGTTGAACAGGGGAATTGGCCTCGTAATTTTAAAGACGCGTAGATATAATTTTTAAAACGAACGAAAAAGTCAAAACGTTGCTTAACATTTTTTTAATGCAACGTTATCACAGTTGAGCGCCTATATTAAGGCTGTTGTCAATCGTTCCAATTATTAGCCGAAGCATCTTTTAAAATTCCTCTTGCGGCCTATATACATTTAGGATATAGGCTTGTACTTGTATACATTTAGTAGAGTCTAGTGAACTTTATTTACTGATTACTGTAAATGAACTTAACAGTTTGTTTTTTTTTCATGACGTTTTGATTTTCAACAAGACAGCAAATCCACCCAAAAATGTTTTTTCAAAACAAAAATGGTACGCCAAGTATTAAAAGTGTAACTATCCCATAAAAAAAATCACTTGAAAACAAAAAGTTCTTCGCTGAAGAATCTTTCGCCAAAAAAAAATTTCTTTCAAAAATATTAAACTGAATCCTATTAGCCAAGTCAAACCCCTTGGTAGACATTCAACAGATGAAGATGTTTTTCTACAAAAAACTTGGCATGCCTCTGCGATACTTTATGCTTTTCTCTTCGTGTGATAGTTGAAAACTCACGGCAATGGTTGTCGCGAAGACCGTATCCAGCAGGGCAGCCAACAAGGAGACCAACTTCCCCGTCGGGATCCGCACCGTTGCCGTTTCTTCGTCCTCTTCGATTTCTAGTAACTTCGGAGTTTCCCACGTCGATCGGTACGAGTCTGTCTCGAGGACGATGGGGCAACCTAAAAACAACTGTGGTTAAAGTTATCTATAGAAAAATTGTCAATCGGCCGCCAGCTACGACTATTCAGTCGATAATAGTTACTAGATGGATTACGGACTCGATTTACGAAGAACGTTTCGCAAATTTCTACTCAGCAACAAGGCCACTTTATCTTGCACCGCTTTTCGGCAATGTAGTCCGCACTGACTCGGACCAACGGGAAATAATTTTGCGGCACTAGAAGGAACGACCAACGTCCTAATCGAGATCTAAGGGATAAAACGTCGTACCAATCGTTAAAAAAATATATCTATATATATATATATATATATATTACTAATAAATCACTTGATGCTAAGTACCTGCTGGTGGTTACAATGAGGGGCAAATATGAAAGCATCGCATATGCCTCCCCTGCAGAGAATATTGTTTAGTTTTTTCGGCAAATGTGAGGCGAGAACATCAAGCTCAGTTTCGTCACAATTCTGCAGCCTGTAACGATTACCTCCGCGCAGAGTGTACCTCGGCAGAGTTACTACTACGTAAAAGAATGACGGAGAAATTAATATAAACCGCGATTTATATGATTCGTTGAGGCAATAAAAAAGCGTTTTTTTCGTGCGGAAAGAAAGAATCATATTTAAAAATTCATTGTTCATATCTCTTGGAAAATCCTCAGATCGCGATTGAGCTAATTGTAAAGGGTCTCCTTTTTTTTATTGTCTCAATTTATATTTTTCACTTTTGAAAAATCGATCGCCGACAATTCCTTATATTCGGACCTGATGATTTTTTTTTGCAATCTCAAAATAGCTTCACTAACAATTAATCGCATTGAATTTTCTGTACCATTTGTTTTTGAAACCATAAAACACGGATTTTTTGTGCGAAATTCGTAGTGACACAAGTACCTTGAATTTTATGAACGTAAATATTTTGCACTAGTTCTTCATTATCGGGGTCAATGTAGTTGACGAAGCAGGTGTAATTTCCCGTGTCTTTTGCATCTACTTCGTATAGCTCGAGATTACCATTTTTTGTCACTATTCCTGAGGAACGAAAAATAATTGAGGCTGATTATTGAAATAACGATATTCCATCGAAGACATATATCATTACAGATTCAAACGGTTAATAAAGATAATTACGGTGGTGTGAAAGAATTACCGGACACAGGCAAACCATCTTCGCGCGCCCAGGTGTAATTCGGCTTGCTAATACTCGTTAACCACGTAATATCTTCACCATCGTGATTGCAAGGGACATTTAAGTCACTGCCCGGAAAAGACATAACTTCATTTTCGTTTCTTTCTTCTCTAATGTCGTCCTTGAGTACATCTTCAAGATCACCGGGCTTCACGTATTTCATACCCTTAGCTTCAGCAAGGTCACGACGTGACCTTGGAAGAACATCGCCAATGATACCCGTAGAAACGAGTTTAATCTCATTGCCGATATTTTCGAATTTTGTACACTCGTACTCGACGATTTTTCCCAACGAGTCAGCCTTCAGCGTCATAATCTTTTTCAGCTCTTCAACAGCTTCTTCTAGGTCACATATGCAACTTTTGCAATTAGTTATATTTTCAGATCCCGCGTTAGGGATTTTGGGTAACACCGGTTTTTGTATTTGTCGAAAGTTTGTGATTTCAGTGACTTCCCTGATTCGAGGTTCGCTCTTCAGCGTCGTGCGATCAAGACGAGGATCTTGAAGAGGGCTTAGTTTATCACGGTAGATGTATTTCACTCGGATACGATCGCCCTTTATGGGGATCACAGTTTGGGACTGTTTTCTGTGACTTCTCTTCAGGGTCTTCTTCGACAACTTCTTCGCTATTTTAGAATTTTTACTTGTCGAATGATTCTTTTTCGACTTTCCTAACTCCGCGCTTTCAGCGCATTTCCCATTTTTCGACTTTTTTCGCGAAACTATTTGTCGACTTGATTGCAATTTTCTTTGCATACCAAAGTGAGACATGGGCTTTTTCGGATTCTCGATATGCGTACGGGACTTTTCGACCGAGTTCGTACCCCTTGATAGCTTCAATTTTATGCCATTATCGTCAGAATTTCCGTGTTTTTTTTCACTCTTCAGATTAGCCTCGACCTTTTTGTCATTCGTTTCGATATCTTGTTGAGAGTGGTGAAGAGTTTTTGGTATCGTCTTCCCTTTTTTCCTATGTCTTTTCTTTGATGCTTTTGAATTGAAGGCGATTTTTTCATGCTTTTCGAGATTTTTCGGCAAAATGGGTAATGAAGTATTCGAGGTTGTAATAGAATTTATTTCAGGTCTAAAGCCACGTTTTATTATCAAAGTGAAGTTTGTTTTTGTCAGGTTCAGTAAGTCTGGAAAATTGTCGAATTCTTGAAAAAACTCATCAGTGTCTGAAGGTCGATTCCATAGAGATGAACGAATGTTTCGGCTTCTGAACTTTCCTGAACCAGCAATGTTTGTATCTTCAATGTCTTTGGGGTATCTCAGAAAAAAATGATTTTTCTGAAATGTTCCAGTGCCACGAATTTTTCTCGATAAATTCCCGACACTCCTCCGTCCCTGATCTACAAATATTGTAGACTTGTTCAAGTCCCCTTCAGTCAAAATCTCCCGTATCTCTTCACCAACTACGTCGAGATGGTTTTCAAGTTTTTTTTTATTCTTCAAGGAAGAATTTTTCTTTTCAACTTTTCTTTTCTTCAATTTCTTTGTTTCAGAATACACTTTTTTGTCACGTTTGTCGTCCTTCGAATGATTTTTCTTCTTTGATTTTTTTCTATTTTTCTTCCGAATGTTTGTGTCTTTTAGCTTCTGTTTCTCCCCACTTTTCGTCCCATTACGGGATAATTTTTTCTTAGCACTCTTCTTCCTAGCGATCGATTTTTTTCTCGACTTGCCTGACTTCGTGCTATTATTTGCGTTACCTAAACGATTTCTAATTATTTGAAGTGTCTCGTTGACGTTCTCTTGCACATTTATAATTTCGTTGACGAGCATTGCGAGCGATTTTTTGTCAACTTCAGAAGTGAGACCGAGTTCATCGATTCCAAATTTTTCGATGAGTCCGTCAAGATTTTCTTCCTTAGCTTCTCTGACCGATTCATTTTTTACACGATTGGAATCAATTTCACTGGCAAAGTGAAGAATCTTTTCGGCCATATTTTTGACATCATATGAAGCAATATCTTCCCTTTTGGATTTCGTTTCCATAGAACAAACATCACCGGAGCAAGAATTATGTTTATTACTTTCGCAATCGTCGAAATAATGTAGAAGATAATGAGTTCCAGCATGAACAAGATCCTTCACTCGTTTATATTTCTGCGCACAAATATTACAGTTTTTCGCGCACATGGACCGCGAATTCATCGAGTGTTTGTTTTCAACCGCAATGCTTGCATTTGCCAAAGAAAAAGATGATTTCTTCAGCAATTTCTTCTGCAACTTCAGCATGTGGTCGTAGAAAACTGTGCTGTTTTTCATTAGGTTGTTGCCAGCGGGAAGAATGTTCTTCGCGTCGTCAATATCCAGTTTCGATGAATTTAATGCAAATCTGCGACTTATACTCAAGCCTGAAGGCATTGCTGAAGAATTATTAGCATATGATTTACCATTTTCTTCGATTATTTCTCCGGCAGTAAATTCATTCGGATTTTCGAAATTTATATATGCGATATTCCTACCCACAATATTTTTAATGCTGTCATAAAGATTTTCACTTTGAGACATTTTTTTTTCTCTTTTATTGCGAGTTATGGGTTTGTGGTTTTTAGATAATTGTCGTAGTATTTTGTGTCTTCTGGCTGCTCGAAGAGGAAGAATACTTTTCCAATGATGGTTTTTCTCCCTATCATTTTTGCTCTCGGCCAAATTGTTAGTCTCTTGTTTTTTAACATCCCCATGTCTCATGGCATAAATAATTCGTATCTTTTCAGCGATACCTGAAATATTGTGTCCCGATGAATTTTTTGATCTTATTTTTCGTAAAAATCGATTTCTGGGACGGTGAAGCGATCGTTTACGTCGAGAATTTTTATGAAGGTGACGAAATCGGCGGTTTCTTCGTTTTCTATTTAACTCTCGCAATAAACGACGACGAATTATTTGCAGACTCCGTTCCTTGTTGTTCTTTTCCTCACGTTTTATTTTATTCAGCCAAAGTTTTCTTTTCTTCGTACGAGGAACGTCTGGGAGATTCATTCGACGCTTCGAAGACCTTGGGACGTATCGTAATGATTTCTTAGGATTTTTCAAAGCTGTATGCTTAATGTTATTTTTGATAATTTGTTGTTTTGGAATGTTCGAAATTGGTTGGCCAGACATATCTAACACAAATTCAGTTCTTATTTCTTCATGAGGCAATTCTGTACCGTTCGCCACTTCTTGTATCACCTAACAAATAAAATAAAGAGGTTATAAATATAAATGTGTGAATACAACGAAATACTAAATCGATTTTTTTTAAATCACTACTTCAACAATTTAGAAATGATCTTTAAAGAAAAAAATAATATAAAAAGATTGATTTTTTAAAAGATATAAAACAAAAACTTATGATACATTTTCTCAGCATAACATTAAAAAAAAGAGTAATATGTTAAATTATTCAATTACATTCGAAAAGATGATAAATCTGTACAATTCATTATTTAATTTTACCTTGACTGAAATCCGAGGTTCTAGAGTAGAATTGTCAGCTTCATGATTCTTCACGCTCTTAAGTATCTCATCTGCAACCCGAGAAACAATTTCGTCGAGTGAGACTCCGTCAAACGATAATTTTCCAATTTCCATTTCACTAGAAAAATTGTCGTCATTATACGAGGGCAAATTAGGGATTCCAAGGTCCCTTTGATGTTTCGGACTAATCTTATCTTCAGCAAGGTCGAAGTGTGCAATTTTCATATTGTCATCAGGTTCGTGAGCTGATCTAAATTCCTTCACCTTCAAAGGCTCGATCATTACATTTTTTACAATCTTTCTCGACGCCGTAATTGGATGATTTCTAATAGGAGAAATCGTGCTTAATTCGTCATTACGTTTTTTCTCGCTGTTTTTGACGTAAACTATTATTTTTTCGACACTACCGAGATTTTGCTTCTTCACGAGTTCCCTAACTCTAGGAATTATACTGCTTACATTTAACTTTTTTCTTTCGTTTCTGAAGACGAGATTGCGGTGCTGTGAAGCTAACTTTACAGATTTGTTCGTGAGTTCAGGAATGAAAATTGATTTTACGGGACTTGACCTTAATTTAGCTCCTTTATTGTCCTTAAAATCCATTTTCTTCAATACTGCCGAATTTTTGTGCGTGACATTCCACTTCTTATTTTTGGGAAGATCAGATTTTTTTTGCGGTATTTGTCCTAGAGTTGACACATGTTGATGCCTTTTAATCGGTAGTACGTCAGAAAGTTTTTTAGGCCCTGAAGAGAATTTGTGCTTCACTTTGTAGTGCTTCGATTTCTTCGAAGCAACTGATTCCAATCGTGGAGAATGTTTGTGATTTGTCCGATTTTTTTCAGACATTCGATTATGATTTTTTTCATGCTTTGAGTGTTTCTTTACGGTCTTAACCTTTCCAGGACTATTTGAAATCCTGACTTTTTTTGTAGTGGTTTTTTCTTCCTCGTGACTCTGGGAGTGTTCACTGTGGTTTAATGTTGTAAAATTGTCACTGACATTAGAGCCCATGACTGCATTATTTTTGTTGCCCAGTCCTATTGCATGGCCAATAATTTCTTTGACTTTTTGCAGAAGACTTCTTGGCTTTTCTTCCTTCATTCGGCCTTCCCAGTCTGCAACTTCACTATAGCCAAGCTGCTCAGCATCACTCTTTGAATTTATCATGTCCATAACTTTATCCAAAAGACTGGAAGTTTCTACCGGATTATCATCGTCTTCCAAGACTCCTGAGTCTAGCGCAGGACTTTTGCGGAAACCAGATTGTTTCTCTTTAGCCAAAGATTTCTTATAAAGATCACGAAGAAACCTTCGCGACTTACTTTCCTCTCTGATTCTCATTGTCGATTTTGTGGTACTCGTGAATGTTTTTGGTAAAATTCCTTTCGGTTTATTGAAATTTTTGTGAAATCCCATTAAAGCCCTGCGTTTTCTGTTTTTGTCAGGATAATCTTCGTTGTTCGACAAATAATCATACCAAACCCGAGATTCCTCAGAATCATCGTCGGCAATCGCATTTCTTCGAAGTTCTTCATTAACGCGCGCCTCAGTCGTTGCGTCTTTGTGCTCTGGATCGACTTCGGCTTCCCAACTCTCAATAGAATTACTTCCAAGGGAGTCAAGCGATCTGGCAGATCGTTTCAAAGGATTTTTGGCTTTTTTCTTTTTCACTCCTTTCTTTAGACTTTTCTTCGTGGCCCTCTTCGCAGAGGGAAACTTTCTTGAATTTTTAATATTCCTTTTTGAGACGAATTCTGCTGATTGTAAATGCGTTTCAGCTTTACGAGAGTTGGAGTAGTCGAGAATCTTCTTAGAAATTGGTGGTCCCCGATTGATTAAGCGATTTAAAATTGATTCAGGTGGTGAGGAACTCTTAAGAAAATGAATCGTTGCATTCCCAACAGTTGAACTGCTTTTTTCTGGCTTTATCGCTGCCGGAGTTGTAATAATTGATTGTCTAGAAATCTCGCACAAATACGAAGAACTTTCGTGCGGTGTTTCTGCAGTATTTGCAGCCAAAGATCGACCGAATTCGTTGTCGCCAACATCTCCACATAGAGGAACGGGACCGCCGTCTTCAGGATCGTAAGTCGCTTCCTCAAGGTCAATAATCAAGTCGGTAGTTGATTTTTCATAATTGCTTTTTAGCGCGAAGGAAACATCGGTTGATTTATCAATTTCTCCGAGAATCGGTAATTCTTTTTTGAGAAAGAGATTTTTTGTTAAATACATTAGGGTAGATTTTTCCATTGGGGTTGTTTTTGTTTCATGCATGGTGGTCGATTTTTCCATTTGGGTTGTTTTTGTTTCATGCTTGGTGGTCGATTTTTCCATTAGGATATTTTTTGTTTCATGTATGGTGGTCGGATTTTCCTTCAAAGACGTTTTCAGACCTTGCTTTGTGGTTTTTTGTTTATTCGAAGCATCGTTAGGATAAGCGCCGATCACAACAGGTGGTCCGCATTTGTAGAGGACGTAAATTTCCTTGGGAGTCACTGGGACGTTCTTCAATTTTTTATATTTAGCCATACCCAGTGTCACTAAAATTGGCAAAACTTTCTTCGTTGTAACATCACTTCCGAGCCAAGGAATCTTGCACCCATGATTTTTTCGACTATTCAGCGTGACTACTTTTCCAGGCTTCACGTTAAACAATTTCATTCCACTTCCTTCAAATGTATCGTTAAAATTACCTTTGTCGATTTTTTCAACAAATATGTTATCATTGGATGTGCTGGTGTGCTTTTCTTTGCGGATTCGTGAAGCCTCATTATTTCCCAAATTATCAAGAGGTGAAGTGTCCGATGTCGATATTTTCTTATGGGTTCGGGAGTCCTGGCTGTACTCGGCATATTTGCTGGCAAAATTACGTCCAAAGTTGTTAAAATTCTTCGCGGTCTTATCAGTTGACATTTGCTGCTTTTCAGACGCAATTGGACTTAACACGACATTTTTCTCTGTAACTGGAATTGATTTCACATTGCCAATGTTTTTACTTGATGTTCGAACTTCAGTGATAAAGTCATAATGAATTTCGGTGGTGCCGGTAGTTTGGTCGGCATGATTTGTCTGAATTTCAGGTAAATCTGTGAATCCTTCTACAAGCTCTCCCGTAACTGGTGTCATCATATTTTGAACCGGTAAAATTTCCCCGAGCATGGATGAATCAGAAGCCACTTTATTGTAATTTGTGGGATCATTAATGGCTCCAACGGTCGACGAAATATCCGTTACTTTTTCGACTTGAGAAATTCCCAATCGGTGAACTAAATGACTCGATGCCAATTCTTCAGTCATATCGTTGTTGAAAGTAATATCTTCCGGTTTGGCACCAGTCGTTATTGGTTCAGTCGGAGCTGAAAAATTATCATCGTGAAAATCAAACATTCGAGTCGTATAATTATCGTCAACAGGAAAATAATCTGCGGGTTGATTCGGAGGGTCGCATTGATCACTGGAAATATCGCGAACGAACGGACGACTATCATCTTTATAGTCTATACACTTGTCGGCTTCATCTTCATCATCTTCTTCGTCGCCTTCTTTGTACTCAAAATTCTCATCAGCTTCGGGACGCACGAGCGATTTTATAGTCCTTAATTTTGGCTTTAGATTCACCTGGATGCCACCTTCAGAATCTGCCGTATTACGACTGAAACCATTACGGTCTTTGGGAAATTTGACTTTGTGAGGATCATTGACGGAATTCAGTGTTCTGCCAAGCACGTCCCGTTTTAGAGTTTTTGCGAAGTTCCGTTTGTTTATTTTTAGTTCTCCATTATCGATAGAACGCCATCGATGGCCTTCATGAAATTTTAAATATTCTGGCCTTTCGATTTGTTCTTCTGATTTTTTCATCCTCTTTATGTAATTTTCTAAATTTCTGCGCAAGGCAGTCTTTCCATTTTTAACGATGATCGTATAGCAAGTAGTTCTCTGCAAACCCTCTCTCCTTTCCCTATTTTTTTGATTTTCATCAACGTCGTAGTACTCGTCATTATCTTCCAAATAGTAATCTTCAGCAGGTATGGCTTCCCTAGTGTGTCGGGCCTCGTTGGGATTTTCCAGAAGTTCCTTATCCCAAGTTAAAGTTCCACCGACGTGGTACTTGGTAGTTTTCTCAGTAGGCCACTCGGAACCAGGTGGATGACGTTCTTTAGCATTTTTTTTCAAGGTTCGATGAGAAGAAAATAGAGTTGTTTCATCCAGAGACTCTGTAGGACCAATACCCTTATTTTTAGCTATTTCGCTGATTTCTCCAGGGTTATCGTATACAACTTCATTCCCTTCAGAATCTTCTTCAGGTTTGGTGACCAGACCCAGCTTGACGACCATTTCTTCTGGGCTCGGTGGAAGGCACTTCATCTTGTGATTTTCTTCCTCCTCATCGTACTCTAACCGAAGAACATTCACTGTAAAGGCTTGTTTGTTTTTTTTAAATGAATCTTCATCGCCCTCTTCAGCGGTAACCCAACCCTCTCGTCCACCAATATGATAACGACCGCTTGACTCAGTTGGCCATGATTCCGGAATGTACTCTTCAGACTCAAGAATTTTTCTTCTCATCAAGGTCCTGGTACCAATGTGCGTAGTTTCCTGTAGCGTCTTCATAGCATCTTCACTCTTCTTCAATTTTTTTTCCGCGACCTTTAGATTATTTTCTTTCTTCGTCAACTTAGCTTGCTTTTTCAACAAATCATTTGCTTTGTGTTGCAACAATTGTTTCTTCGATTTTATACGAGCCATTCCAGTCTTTTTTGTGTTTCCACTATTTGCCGAATTATTGTTGTCTTTTTCATCTTCTTCGTCGTAATCTTGCCATTGTGGCTCGTTCACATCTTCAGTTTCATCTTCACGGCTTTCTTCTTCCTCATTCTCGTTGTAAGAATATTCCTCCTCTTCAGGATAAACCGCGGCGATGTCTTCATCGGTCACGTATTCGATTTCACCGTAATCATTGTCGGTATTCTTCGCTTCTCCTTTTTTTTTATCATTGTTATCGTCAGGAACGTCGTGATCAATTAAATCATCATCTCGAGTTTTTTCTTCGGTATCTACGGAGATTTCATCGTCATCATCTTCTTCCTCATCGTTGGTTTCCACAGGTGGAATTGGCGTAAGAAAAGACTCACTCCTGTTCACATCAGTTTTATTTACTTCTTGCAACTGACGCTGACAATTCTCGTGATAATCCGGTGGAATGTCTTTAGGATCAGAAATTACGGTATCTTTATTTTTGTTATTGTGTCTTCGTCCTCTATCATTTTCATTTTCGACCAATTTCTCATCCACTTCATCGTAAAAGTCTCCATCACTTTCTTCACCATCGCTATTCACATGATTCGTTGAAACGGGAAGTTTGACATCTGCAGGATGTTCGGTTCGACCTTCAATCCACTCAAAATCATTTAGTCTGCTAACCTCAGTAGCTCGAATGCGCTTTTCAGATTTGTCAACCTTCCACTGATTTTTCACGGACTCGTCGTCTAATGTCAAGACTTCATATGCTTGTTCGTCGTTTTTCGTACGAAAGGTGACAAGGTGTTTGGGTAGTTCCGACCAGCTCTCGTAGATCCTCGTAAATCCTTTCAAAGTATGCAAGGCTGGTGTAGTCTCATCGTTTTTCCACTCATGGGCACGAAGGTCAAGGGAATTAATTTTTTTCTCCTTGTCGTCCTGACTATCGTGTCTTTTCATTAGCACGTTATCGCTTAAAGTTGATCTTGAATTTGATGGATCCTCTTTATGATCCATCAATTTTCTAACGACTCGGCCACGGCGGCTATTAGTTTCTTCAGGATTGTAAGGAAGACACACGACTTCGGTGACGAAGTCTGGCGAGTGCTTTTTAGAGTGTGATAGCACGGAATCGTTCTGAAGAACATGAAGGCATACTTTTTTTGTAGCTGCTTCAAGTTCATTGTCGGTGTTTTTATTCTGGGGCGCTTTTGTTGTCGTCTTTTTATCCAAATGTTCATGGTCCTCGTCTTTCTCACCCGGTTTCAGTTTCGTCGTCGACTTTTTATCCGAATGTTCATCATCCTCGTTCTCGAGTATCTTCATCACAGGCGTTGTGAAGTCGATTCCTGTTTTCGCCACTTGAGTCTCCTGCTCGCAGTTCTCCTCGTACTCCATCTTGTTCATCTCTTTGTCATCATAGTCGGGTTGCTTTTCCTTCCAAACTTCTTCTTCCTCGTCGAACACATAGTCATCAGATTCTTCGTCTTCAGGTACATCCTCACCTACCTCCACTGAGGATTCTTCCTTTCCCCCTATTTCATCAGGTTCTAAAGATGAAGATGTTTTGGTTTTTGTAGTTATTTGTGTTTCAGTGTTCTTTGTTGTCAATTTGATAACGATACTTGTGGAGGTAAAGGTTGTTTCTTCAACAGGAGGAACTGGGGTAGCTTCAATTGGTTCTACGAAAGGTTTTAATGTTGTAACTGTTTTTGCTGAGTGTTCAGTAGGAACAACACTGGAATCACTAGTTTTAGGAAGGGATGTCGTTTTTCCAGGGATCAACGAAGTTGTTTCCTCGATTTGAGACATTTGTTTTGTTGACATGCTAAAAAAACTGGCTTCTTCAGTTGTTAGAGATGTCTCCGTTAGAGCACTCGCAGATTTTTCTTCATTCAACATTTTTTCTTCATCCTGGAGCCGTTTTCCCTTCTCTTCAAGTTCTTTTTCCTTTTGTCCAAGGTCATATTCCCTCTGCTGTTGCCATTTCATCTCAAAATCCTCCTTTTCTTTTTCATGTTCCTGTTCCTTTGATGTCAACTCTTTTTCTTTTTCTTCCAGCATTTTTTCTTTATTTTTTAACTCGTTTTCCAGATTTTTCAGCTCTTCTTCTACTTTATCCTGTTTACGTTTCGTTTCTTTCAGTTGTTGTATTTTGACGGGATCGATGGTGGTTGTTGGCTCGGTAGTCGTAGTTGTTTTTTCCGTAGTGGTTATCTCTTTTGTAGTTCTTTCCGGTGTAGTCGGCATCTTTGTAGTAGTCGTAGTCTTCTTTCTCTTTTCATTCACAATTTTTTGCCTTTCTCGTTCCCTCTGTTCTTGTTTTTCCTTCCATTTCAGCCGCTTCTTCTCCAGATCCGCTTCACGGTCCATTATTTCTTTCTCTTTTATTTCCAGTGTTTTCATACGTTCCTCTACATATTTCCGTCTTTCTTTCTGTTGTTTTTCTTTTTCACGTAATACTTTTTCATTGGCTTCCACTTCCTCTACAGTCTTTGGCAGAGCTTTTGGTGATGTTATTTGTTCGGTTCCGGTTTCTGCAGTTACTTTCACTTGATAATTTGTCCGATGTTCTTCGTTTTGCACTGTCGTCGTCCCGTTTTCTGTATCTGCCCTGCTCTTTGTTGTTTCTTCACTAACTGACGCAGTTTCGGTAGTTTCATCAGTGCTTATTTCTTCATTAACCCATTTCTTTGTTGAGATTGCAGTAAACCCCGTAGTAACATGCGTTGATGTTCGAGATGAAGCTGATTCCAAAACATCCGTTGATACTTCCGTTGTGACTGATTCCAAAAAGTTCGTTGACATTTCGGAGCTCCCAGAAAATGTACTTTCTGAAACAGTTGCATACTTGTTCATAGTACTTTTCGACGTTTCCGTAATGTCTGCAGTGGGAATAGAGGTCGTGTCAGAAGTAACAATTGTTTCTAATGTTACGCTAGTTAATTTAGGAATTTTCGTAATTTCCGTTATCCCATCGATACCAGACGTCGATTCGAACACGCTTGTTGTTTTCAGGGAGTTGCTTGGTAATTCGGAAATTGTTGTATCCGGTATTATTTTTTCACCAACGCTTATTGTTGCAACCTCAAGTGCGCCAGTAGTTTGGTGGCTGGTTTCTGTAATAATGACTGCAATTTCAGTATCTTCAGCGACGTGTGTAGTATCCGTAAGCCCTCTAGTGGTGGCATCAGCAACTTCGGTTGACATTTCCATAAATTCAGTCACAGCTTGATTCATACCAGTCGGCAATTTTTCTTCCATAGTACCCGATTGAGATAAAAATACACCCTCTGAAATTTCTTCCGATGCGTCGACAAAACTCTCAATTAAAGCGGACGTCTCATGAACCTCTGCAGTCGTGGTTTCCTCGGTAATCGTAAGAGGAGCTTCCTCAGGACGCTCAAGAAACTTCGGGATGGTCACGAGCATTTCAAATTTCGTTGTCGTTTGAAAACCCACTGAATTTTGGTCGTGAAGATATGTGGTTTCTTCCTCGAGTCCTGGAAGGGGCGGTGTTGTCATTATATATTCGTCAGTCGACCTCGTTACCAACTCCGTCGTTCTCTTAGTTGATTCTTCTTCCTCCTGTTCTTTCAAAGTGGTCAAGAAACTTTCGAAAGAAGATAATTCTCCCTGAAGTTGTGAAGTGTCACCTTCAAATGTTTCCAAACTCAAGGCTGTAGTCAATTCTGTCGGTACAGACGATTCTAAAATTGCTGTTGATAATGTTGAAATAATTGCTTCTGTAGCGTCGGTTCTTGAAGAAATTTCTGGTTCGGTAATTGTCTGCGGCATCATGGTAGTTTTGTGCAACTCTTTTTCTTTCTGTGGAACTTCCCAAGGTTCGGTCTTACCTTCGTCATAGACAAACCAATATTTTGTCGAAGACTCTTCATCGGTCTTTTCTTCGTATTCAGCCTCGTAATCGGCTACGTCTGGTTCGTTAGTTTCGGTATAAACTTCTGTTTCCACTTCATAGTCTTCTTCCTCTACTGTTTTACCTGACGTGAAAGAAGTTGTAGTTTCAATCTCGTGTTTCCGAGCATTTGTAACTTCAGGATGTGTCTGAAGAGTGATCAAGGTTGTGCCGGGTGTTCTGACCTCGAGCTCCGTTTCCATTAAGACGATGGTGGCTTCGGAAAGTGGAGTGCTCTCAGACGCCGTGGATGATATTGTTGTCGTTTCTTGACTTGTTAATCGGACCGTGGGCCATGAAGTTTCCGCGGTTTTTCTCGTCATTTCTTCAACCGTGACAATAGAAATTTTTTCAAAGGATGGTGATTTGGGATTTTCACTATCTCCAGCGTCTGTTGGAGATTCTGAGTATTCATGAGTGGTACCTTCAATTCCAAGCATACTTTCGTCTGTCGTGTATTCCGCTACAGTCATTTTTATGGTTGTTGACTGTTCGGGTGTAAATTTTTCGGCCGTAACTTTACCTGTTCCTGTGTTAAAGCTTGTTTTCATGATTTCTTCGATTGTGATGACTGAAGTTTCTTCAAGGAATGGTGATGTAGGTTTTCGAATATCTTCAGCTTCCGTCGTAGACTCCGATAGTTCACGACTGGTCCCTACAGTTCCAGACACAGTTTCCTCCGGTACAGTAAATATTTCTGTTGTAAATTCCGGAACCGTAAACTTTTTTGGTGTAAATTTTTCAGTTGTAAATTCTTTCATTGTAAATTTTTCTGTTGTAAACTCCTCCGTTGCAAATAATCCCGTTGTAAAATCGTCCGTTGCAAATTTTTCGATCGAATCTTCCAAAGTCGCAACTTTTGCTGTCGCTGTTCCAATACTTGATTCCGTAATATCTTCAACTGTGATAACTGAAGTCTCTTCAAAGAGTGAAGAACTTTCTCCTGTAGTATATTCCGGTGCAGCAAATTTTTTAGTCCCAGATATTTCGGTTGTAAACATTTTCTCTGTAAATTCTTCAGTCGCAAATTCCTCTGTTATTTTTTCAGTTGTGCCGATACTTGCAGTAACCTCTTTCATCCACGAGGCCATAATTTCAGAGTTTGCTTGTGTTTGTTCAGTCGTAAGATTTTCGGTATTGATTCTCTCCAGACTTTTGTCAGAAATTTCAGTCGCTTTTTCTGAAGATTCCATTTCTGTCCCTGAATGATCAGTGATGGTTTCTGACGTGATACCTCTTTCTTCACCCGTACTAAATTTTTCTTGTATCGTTTTCCCTAAAATTTCAGTCCCTTCTTTTGCTGTCTCCATCCATTTCGTTGTAAACTTTGTAGTTGTTACTCCGGACTCAAATTCTTTTTCACTCGTACTGATTTCTTCTTTTCCATTATCGTCAATACCTTCTATATCTTCTTCGGAAGTCATCCATTCGGTTGTTAATTTCGGAGTAGCAGATTCGGACGTAAAAGCTTTCGGACTCGTCCCCTTTTCGTATTTAGCATTGCTCTCAAAACTCATAGTCTCTTCTCCCGAAGTTTCTATCCCGATATTTTTAATACTGGTTGAACTCGTCAAGTCAAAAATTGAGATAATCGATGTAGTCTCAATTTCTTTGGAAGCGTAAGACGGGGTGCTTGACTCAAAGCTTGAAAAGACACCCTGAAGTTGTGACATCGTTGTCGAGATCGCTTCAAATATTGAACTCAACAATTCGCTACCTGTAGTTATCGAAGTTGAAGTTTCTTCACTTGCAGGTCCGCCGAGTTCTGACGTCGGAGTTTCAGACTCGGAAGTCTCTACTTGGACTATTTCTGAATTTGACAATGTCGTTGCTGAAGACATCAGTGCTGAACTAGTAAACGGTATTTGCTTTAACGTTCCGGAAATCATGAAGGCTACTTCGGTATCAACCGTTGCGGAAGCTACAGATGTCGAAGACTCAGAGTCTAAAAATTTGGATGTTGAAGTCTCTTTTTCGACTATTTCTGAACCCGGAAATGTTGTCTTTGAAGATGTCAGAATCAAGTCAGTTAACGATTCTTTCTTAGAAGTTTCTGAAGTTGTGATGGTTAATTCGGTATCGATTGGTGATGAAGCTCGAGATGCTGATTCTATACCTGAAGATATAGATGTTGAAGTCTCTTCTTCGACTATGTCTGGACTCAGTAATGTCGTTGCTGAATGCATTGGTATCGAGACCGTAACCATTTTTTCTTTGGAAGTTGCTGAAGTCGTAAAAGTTGTATCGGTATCAATTGTTTCTGAAGTAACAGTAGTTGAAAACTCTAAATTTGTTGCGATGGTACTTTCAAGTGACTTTACACGATCCTGAACCGACCATTGGTCAGTTTCAGGTACGGTTGCTTCATCAGCGAAACCAGAACTAGACAATGGCATTTTTGAAAACGTTTTCTGCAATCCTTCAACAGTTTTTTCCGTTGCGCTAGTTATTTCCGGAGCAATAGTCTTCGAAGCAGCTGAAACTGATGTAAACCTTTGCGGAGAGGTGGCCGTCGAAAATTCAATATCCTCTCTCATCGTTGAAGTTTCGTAATAATCATTGTAGTCTTCGACAACAATTGTAGCTACCGTACTTCTATTGCCCTTCATTTCTACTGTACTTGCAAAATGAGCCTGTGAAGTTTTATCGGTGGCTACAACCGTAGTTTCTTCAGTAATTTCAACAACAATATCAGGCTCAGTAATTTCGTGTAACTTTGGTTGGGACGGCGTTATAGTTGATGGTAGAGTTGCCTCTAACGATTCACTAATAATCCGTGGATGGGTCGGTTGCTTCATTTTCGATGTTGTTTCAATGAGAGCCTCGGTAGTTACGATTGGCGTCGTAGTTTTTGTGAATTCTGTAGTTGTTTTTTTGGACAATGGAGTAGTTTCTTCAGTAATCGGCACGGAAGTTTTTATTTTCTTAATTTTAGATTTAATCTTCTGTGTCGTTACCAACTTTTTCATGGTACTTTCTTGAAGAGCTTCTGTTGTTTCCTCTTCGTAATCGAGCCAATCACTAATTGCGTCTTCAGGCTCCTCTTCTTCCTCATAATCGTCATCATACGTTTGTCCATCTTCTACAAGCTCCGTCTCATAAGATAGCGTGACTTCTTCAGCTTCGGTCGTTGTTTCGATTTCCATCTCTTCCTTAGGTTGAGTCGCAGTCTCCAACTCTAGTTCATCTTCAAAATCAGACTCTGACGTTGTTTTTTCCGTTGCTTTTTTAGACTCTGTCGTTGAATTAGGCCCAGCCATGATTATGGACGTTTTTTTGGTAAATATTTCAGGGGCTTCGTAATACTCAGTAGTGCCCGTATTAGAAGTTATCTGAAGTGTCGTTTCTGGCGATCCACGTGACAGAGTAGTATTAAACAAAAGCGGGGTTGTTATCTCCATGATCTCTTCCGTACTCGACCGAGGTTCAGTTTTACTGGAGATTTCTGTTATACTAGAGATTTCGGTTCTACTGGAGATTTCTGTTGCACTGGCGATTACTGACGGACTGGAGATTTCAGACGTACTGGAAATTTCTGACGTACTGGGAAATCCGGTTTTAGTGGAGATTTCTGTCGTAATAGGGATTTCTGTTGTACTGGAGATTTCTGTCGTACTAGGGATTTCTGTTGTACTGGAGATTTCCATTGTACTGGAGATTTCCTTTGTAATGGAGATTTCTGTTATACTGGGAACTTTAGTTGTTCTAGGGACATCGGCTGTAATGGGGACTTCGATTGTTTTGGGGATATCTCTGGTAATAGGGATTTCGGTTGTACTGGAGACTTCTATTACACTGGAGTAAGTAATTGTTCTTGGAACTTCAGTCTCTGTCTCTGTGGTAGATAAAGGTTCAAAAACTTCAAATATATTTTCTGATGATGCCATATGTGGATTTGTCTGCTGCGCAATTTGTATATTTGGATAAGCTTCTGTAATCGAAGGCATTTGATATTCGGAAGCTATTGTTTCCGTAGTCATCATAACTGCCACAGATTCCAAGTCCCACACTGTCATCGCTTCAGTCGTCAACTCGGAGTCTGCAATCAAACTATGAGGTGTTGTTATTTTTGTAAAACTCTCTGGAGTTGCTGATGTCAATACTGAGAAAGTCTCTGATGGTAATGACGCGTTTTGCCATGGTTCCTCTATTATTTCTGTACTCGGAAATCTTGAAGTGGCTTTTAACCTTGTCTGTTTAGTTGTACTGGCTGCGGCTGTTACTGCTTCTGTCTCTTCGGCAGAAATTGATTTCATATCACTCGTAATAGTAGGATATATATCTGTGTTAGACACTACATTAATTTTCGCACTAGCAGATGGAATAAACAATTCAGAAGGTGTTTCGGCCGTTAATTTAGTCTCAAGTTCTGTTATTAACGTTGTTTCGGAAGTATCAAAAGTTTTTGTTTCAGTAATAGGTAGTTCTGTGCTCTGCGTAGTTTGAAACGATAACGCTGTCATAATTTTTGTTCCCGTATCGAATGTAGATTTAACACGGTCCGTACTTGTTCTTTCTTCAATGTCTTCAACGTCTTCCTGAGCTGTAGTATCCATATTACTATCAGTACGTTCAATCTTTTCAATGGTCGTTTCGAGAGTCGTCATTTTCGTAGTTAATCCCATCGTGCTAGTTTTCGTAGACAGCATTTCCAGCGTACCAGTTTCCGTAAACGTCGCTTCAGTAGAAACTGATGCCAACATTTCTGACATTTCCGTGGAAGAAATTTTGGTAAAGCTCGTCTGTGTTGCCTCTAGCGCCGTAGCTTCTGCAGAACTCGTCTCTGTAGTTTTTAAATCTTCAACTTTAGTAGAAAGCGTTTTTGCACTTTTAAACTCCGTATTTTCCATAAAACTAGTTCTTGTAGTTTTCGCAGAATCAGCTTGCTCATTTCCCAACTTTGTCGCTTCCGCAGAAATCATTGTTACAGTCATATTTGACGCCGTAGCTTCCATGGTACTCGTATTTTCGGTTTCTGACTCGCTAGCTTCTATGGTGATTATATCTGACTCCGTAGTTTCCTCAGAACTCGTATCTGCGGTCTCCGCCTCGATAGCATCCGTGGTTGATATGCCCGACTCCGTAGCTTCTGTAGTACTTGTGATAAAGGTTGTACTCATTGCTGACATATTAAAAAAGTCGGTAGAAAATTTCTCGGGAACTGTAGTAAATACCAGCGTTTCTTCTGTTTCTCTTGAAGAAACCACAGTTGTCTCTCTAATTTTATCGGTATATTTGGATGAACCGACAGTCATCTTAAATGGTTTGATTTTTGTAAGCAACAAGCCATCAGCTACGGATTCGGTAGTTTGTGGAGCTGTTATTGTAACAATTATAGGAATTTTGGGGCTCGTTTCCGCTCTAGTTGTCGCAGATCCAGTCACGGTTAATTCCAATTCTGAAGACGTAGGAAGATAGGATGGAATTGTTTGTTGAACCTTTCTCAAATCCGTTACGAAATTTTTAGGTGTCTTCGGCGCAGTCACAATGACTGGTAAAATAGGTATACTTGACATTTCTGTAGATTGATCGTTTGTCACAATTTCTTTTGTTGTCAACGTGATTTCATTAGGAGTAGTTGGTTTTTTGATGGTTGATTTAATTTTGATTGTTGTTTCTGTAGTTTCTTTTTCCTTGCTAGTAGTTTTTTTACTAATCTCTTCCTCTTCCTTCGCCATATATTTACTTTCAGTAATATACGTCGCTTCGGTATTCGTAGTTTCTTTAGTCGTAGAACTCTGATCCGTACGACCTTGGATCAGTAGTTCATTAATTCCTTCAATTTCTTCTGTCATATCTGTAGCTCCACTACTCTGAAGTTGCGAACTTTCAGTGCTTCCTGTCATAGATTCAGCATCGGTTCCTTCATCATTTGTTTCTTCAGTCATATCTCGTGCTTCCGTAGATTTGCTAGTATTTTCAGTTTCACTGTCCGTCTCCTCTGTTTCTCCATTCAAAGTTGATGTTTCTTGGGTAGATGCAGAAGAACTTTTAGCTTTTTTATCAGTAACGTCCATAGACGTCTCATCTATTTCGGTTACTTCTACTGACAGTGTACGAGTTTCTGACAGTCGAGACGTTGCAGAGATTGAAATGTCTGATGTACTCGTTCGCTCAGAAGTCTCTGTAATAGAAGTTTCTTCAGATTCAGTATAAGAAATCACCTGTTCAACATCTTGATTAGTGCTTTCAGTCTCTTCAGGCGTCATCCCAACGGTTACAGCTGTTTTAGCAATTGATGTGTTAGCAGCCGTCGTTAAAACTGTAATTTCCGTAGTTATAACTTCAGTTGAGTTAATCATCTCGGTAGCTTCTTCAGTTGTAGCTTCGCCCTCTGTAGCCTCCAAACTATCATTTTCTGCTCCATTTGTATTGTCGGTGTCCAAAGTACTAGTTGCTGTAGTTTTTTCCTCCGCATTAAAAGCAGTCGAAATGTCCTCCATTACAGTTGATGATCTCACGGTACCTATCAAATTTTTGGTTGATGTGACACCTTCTTCGCTTCCGCTATCTGTTTTTTCTAAATCCGCAAATCCTTCCGTAGCCTTTTCGTGTTCCGTTAATTCAGCGCTTGTAGTTACTTTCGCAGTTTCCGCTTTTCTTGAAATTGAACTTTGTTTTTCGCTCACGACAGTCGTTACTTCTTCTTTAACCGTTGATTTAGTTGAAGTCGTAAAAAGAGTACCGTCCGTAGTTATAGCTTCCGGAAAAGAACTTCCTTCTTCGCTTTCCACAGTCGTTGCTTCTTCAGTATCTTTCGTTGATATTGAAGTCGCAAGAAGATTAATTCCTGTAGTAACACTTCCACCATCAATCGTTATTTTTATAGCCTCAAGATTTTTTTCAATGGTTGTAACTTTTGCAATAGATTCAGTGGATTGTGTGCCTGATGCAACTTTCGTACTGTTTACGGTACTTGAAGAAAACTCCCCCATAGTTTTTGTACCAGATTGAGCATCTGGATTGGTATCTGGCTTCATTGTCGAGGCGAATGAACTAGTTACCATTATTTTGGCTGAAGTGGACGGTTTTTCCATGACCTTAGAGGTCATCCTCAGACGATCAGATTCTTCACTCGTAACTTCAGAAGTTTCTACTCCAATCGTAGTGATGAGCAAATCAGATGATGTTATTGCTTGAACGGTTGATGCGATTCCCGTCAGTGACAATCTCTCCTTTGTGAAATCAGTAGACATAGTCGACGCAGTACTAAATATCATTGATTTAGCCATAGTTGATGTCTCTTCAGCCGTTACAGATTCATCATTATCAGTTTCATCAGAAGTAGTGATGAATTTTGTTGTCACGTCGTCAACACTTTCATCATTACTGTCAGTTTGATCGGATTCTCCATTTTTCGATATTTCAGTCGTAATTTGAGTTGTTGTCTTGACAGTAATACTCGTTTTTCTTTTCTTTTCTTCATTCTCACCTTTCGTTGTCTCTACTGAAGTTCCTGATTCTGCATCAGTATATTCTGCAGTAGTATCAGTCATTTTTTCCTCTAACCGTCCATCAGTACCAGAAGTGCTGTTGAACATATTCAAAATATTGAAATAAGCAGTCATTTCCTGAAGTCCGTTCGTAGCAGATAATCCCGTAATTGATAGCCCAGAAGAATCCGTTAGAAAATCAGGATTATAACCATCTACTGCGATGTCTTCATAAGGTGTCATCAACATAAGTTCTTCAGCTAAATCGTAGTCAAGTAGCGGCGAATCATTCATGTCCAGTTTCGTCCGTGGCTGATCTGCTATCCCAGTGAATACCTTGTCACTATGAGATAAAGATATCGATTGGAGCCTCCTGCCTAGCCTGATATAACCGGCTTTGTCATATTTCTTTGGATTTTTTTGGTGATTTCCTTTTTTCTTGCTCGAAGAAGTCTTCACTTTTGACGTCTTCAAATTTCTTTGTCTTGAGTGAATAGCGACATTGTGACTATTATCTCGATTTTTTAGATCTTTTCGATGAACTTGAGAGCTTTGCCGTGGCTGATAAAGGGGAGTCGACGAATCAGAACCGTCGATCTGGGGAAGATTTTTCTGACCTACGTGTTCGGGCCAAATGTGATGATACATCTTTAAATTTTCTAGGTTAGGTTCTTTTTCTTCGTATGCCAAGTCACCGAGGATTTCTTCAGGTTCATAATCATCTTCGTAAACTTCCCTTGGCTCTAAAGTTTCAAGATACTCAGCGTAAGCTTCGTCAGTGTCTTCTGAATCCTGTAGATTATAATTTTCTAGCGTGTCTAAATCGTCACTTAAATCAAAGTAATCTTCGTAATCGTCTATCTCCGCGTAAGTTTTGTACGCGGAGTCCGACCGTTTCGTAATTTTTTGCGATTTTTTAGTCTTTGGAAATTTCGCGTCTACGATTTTCCGGGGATATTGAAGGTTATATATCGGTTTCTTCAGTCGCATGTCCACACGAGCATTCCCACTGAAGTCGTCGCCACTTACAGCAACCACAGCGTCTTCAGTTGTCTTCAACTTCGAAGGAAGACCTTGCGTATTACTTACAATTGTCGAGTAATGGCGTGTAATATCTGTCGTATAATTTTTAAGGTTTTCCGACTTTTTACGCGACCCTGGATATTGATTTCGCGTGCTCATCTGCGCTGGTTTGTTCTCTTTCTCCGGAAACTTTGATACGTGTATCTTTGAACTCTTTAGAGATTCAGATTTTAGTGCTTTTGCTGATGGAAATGAGGTGGCGCTCAATCGTTCCTTGGGCGTCACGCCGGCCATTTTGTTCATCATTGGATAATGCATTTCCATTGGTCGTAGCGCCGGCAATCGTTGATGACTTTGTAAAGTATTGTTTGTCGGATATGAAAATCTGCCTGGAACGCGTAAAATTACTCCATCTTTTGTAATGTTTTTTATTATTTCTGGTGACAATATTTTTATTAGAAAATCTTGAGCATCTGATTGCCGCGCGTTCTCAAGTTCCATGTTGTTTATAGAAATCCTTTGTTTCTCGAATTTTTCATGAGGCACTATATCTATCGTCTGTAATTTAATGGGCGACTCTTGAATGAAGGTTGGATGGATAAGATTACGATTTTTGGACTCTTGAGGCCGGGAATCTTTTGAAGATATTCGTTGATCTTCAGAATTAGAAGTTTGATCAATCAACTCAATACCATTAATTTTATCAGGCATTGAGGTCATAGAGTCTTCTGTATCATGCCCGGTATACTCATGATTCCATGGGGAAGGTTCTCGAAACTTACTGTGACTTTGAAGTCTAATCCTATGATCTTGTTCAATAATTTGATGACCTTGATCATTTAGGCTTGTCATCGACGTCGTAGCAGGGTGAAATGTTGGTACTGACTTCTCAGTAAAAGCTTCAGAAGAGTTTTTGTTTGTTGTTGAACTGAGTAGACTTCCGTGGAACATATTGGTCTTTTCTCTTTCCTTTGAATTCGCAATTTCATCGGGGAGCCACGAAGAGTTCGTTTCTCGACTCGCAAAATTATCCTCATCAAATTTCGTAGAGCGAGAAGTACTGACTTTGATATTTTCCTCGTTTCTGTAAACATCCGTTGGCGTACCATATATTTTTTCCGTTTCAGCTATATATAATGTCTCAAGTTTCTCAATATTAATTGTACTCTTAGAACTAAAATTTCTCTCATTTTTGCGGATCATCGTTGTTTGAACGATTTCCGTAGTTCGACTACGATCTTCTACAATTTTTTGACCCGTAACCGCAGTAGTTGTAGGAAATATTGTGAAAGTATCAAAACGTCCCTTTGACTGTTCAGAATCTGGCGAGTTTTCTTCCTGAGTTGTGGACCAGATATACGTTTCATCAGTGACCGATTCCGGAATCTCGGTGTCCATAGGCTTCAAGTTCTCCGTTCTGAATATAGAAATCGTTGTTTTTGTTGTCGACTGATTGTTCTTTTCACCAAAGCCAAATGTCTTCTGAAGGAAATCTATTATTCCAGGATTTCGCTTCAGCTCGGTATGATATTCCTGATTCAATTTAATCATTGATTCATTATGCGCAGCCAAACCATTTTTTTCTCCATCAAGGAGAGTCGCAATCATTTCTGCATCATCATTCACTCTTTTGTCAATTTTCTTCACAAAATTGCGATGGTCATTGTGAGTATCGACTTCTTCTAATACATTATGCATTAGTCTGTCATGATGTCTCTTTATTCTCGTTTTTTCGGGAGAAGATGACGCTCGTTTGTTTCTCATTTCTTCACCATCGTGCCGTTCGGTATTATGTTCGTTGGTCAAGTTCTCGTTTACCAATTTGATGGTCAACAAGAGTTTCTGAAGCTGAGCAGTCAGAGGCTCGATAACATTGGCAAAAGACTTTCCTTGTGGCTGGATTGGTTGAAGCTCATCCATCGGAGAATTGTTTTCCTCAATGATAGAGGAAATCGAGGGAGACATCGTAGAATCTATGTCGTACTGTCGAGATTCCAATATTTTCTGAGGTATGTAACTGGGATTCGGATACTCATAAACATTCGTGTCCAAGTTCGACGGATTTTTTACAATGTCAGAAGAAAAGAAAGGATCTTCGATTTGAACATCATTTGAGGAAGAAATCTCACGAGGGTTCATCGCATTGTTACTTTGAATGGAATAGTTATTTTCAACGTCGGCCAAGGACTCTTGATAAAGCGAATTATTATCCTGAAAATTATCCTGATTTCCAGAGTCTGAAGAAATAGTTTCTAAGTCGTTAGAATCATTTTCGTTCATAGAACTCAGAGCCTTTGCGTATCGGTCCAAATACTTCAAGTGATAAGCTCTACGTTCGTTTGGATTTTCTCTCGTCCCTCTATTGAGAAAGTTTAGATCATTCAAGTTTTCTGCTTTGTATCTTGAATTTTCAATCAAGGAACTTTGCTGAGCAGGTTGATAAACAAGCGCATCACGATATCTATTATTTGGAATTGCATTTTCATGATAATTATTTGTAGGATATGACAGACTCGGATTTTGATTCTGATATGTGTTTGCAGCATATTGCAATCCAGGATTTTGATTTTGATATAAGTTTGGAGGATATTGCGGACTTTCATGTTGATTCTGATATATGTTTGTAGGCAATGATTGTTCGCTTCGGGGAATCGGATTGTAAAGATGATTGCTACCACCGGACATTTTTGTGTCATCAAGCATCGAATTATTGTTGAAGCTATTGGACAGAGAATCGATAATTTGAGGATAATTTGACGCTGGACTCTTGATTTGTGGCTGCTGTGGAAAATTTTGCATGTATTCCTGAAAATATGGCGCTGGATAGCTGTATTGATCAATCATCGGTGAGTTCAGAGAACCGTCATACATGTCTTGCATTTCCAAGGGCGAATCATCAAAGTTGGCGAAACGAAGGTTCTTCACCGATTCTTTGCCACGAAAATTGTTTCCAATGTCCTTGACGTCATGATGCATATGGGCCTTGAAAGACAACATTGCTGAAGTTCTATCGCCACTGTTTGTCTCAAAGTTTTCGTTGTTTAACACAGGCGCTGACTGTCCCGGTAGAACTATTAATTGGCTATCATCTTCAACGGAACGTTCTTCGGGCTCTGCGGTATCTTCTTTCAAGATGTAGAGATTCCTGGAAACTGGAACCAACTGAAAACCTCGCTTAAACTTGGCGTGAAAGTGAAGCGTTTTGTCAGATGCAAAATGATCCAAACTGTAGGGCCCCTGATGATTTATTCTGGCTTTATTATTATTTCTGAAGGAATTCTCATTGGGAGAATCGTTATTTTCATTCGATTGATATGATTCGGCCAGGTGTTCGGGGACAGGTTGTAAAATATGTTGTTCATTCGATAGGGATTTATCGGAATGCCTCGTTTGCTCCTTGTTGTCTTCCTTATGATCTTTAGACACTTTTGAGTTTTCCGAAAGTGCAAAAGAACTTGCTGCAGCTGATCTCGATGACAGAAAAGGTCCCGGTGACTTCGGGACTTGCCAAACCGGTTTCTGTGATCTTGACAATGTTCTGGAAGCTATTTCTTCAGTTTGGATAGCTCTCTTGTTTTTACTGTCAGGGGCTTCATTCCCTAGAACGGGTTCGGCATTCCCGAGGGGTTTCGCAGACCTCTTAGAATAATTGACTGAGTTATTGGCAACAGAAACCGAAATTGCATTTTTTCTGTTGTCTTCGTGATTTACATCGTCTTCACTTTTATTTATTTTTTCAGGGAAACTCGAAGATATCGACATCAAGGAACGCGAAGAATGCGTTTCTGGACTCGACGAAATTCCTGCTTGGATACAATTGACTGTGTCTTTCGCATACTTACCCCACGGGTCAGCAAGAAATTCCTGGTCTTTTACAGGACCTGCGACCTCCGCCAAGATTTGCCATGATCCTCTTGCTACGTACATCATCATACAAAAGACGCTGAGAAAGACGATGCCCATAATTAGTGATGGTTCCGCTAATTATTAATTATTATGGGCTAAGAAACGGGATTTTCTTTCTACCAGCAACAAAAATTGCAGAAAAATTAAAAAAAAAACCATGCAATTGATCATTGATAGTGTGAAAAAAAACATTCTGTATCATTTAAGTAGAAGTCCCACAGTCTTGCATATTTGGAATTTGGCATTTTTTTGACATTATCAAAATACCGTTACAAACAATTAGTTGTACTGGATTTTTTATATGATTTTATATGCCGTTATTAAAGAAATAAATTTCATTGCATAATTTGACAATTTACCTGTAAATTACGTGATATCGCATTTGCTCGGAGGACTGATGTCAGCCGTCATAGTAAAAATATAGTTGATGATGCTTTCTGCTCACGTGAAGTTTATGTCTGTGTTATCTACGAATACACGTTTGTTGTTGCACGAACGAGATCGACGGGCCGCGGTTACGCGACCATACAAAAAAATCATTAATACGAATAATATTATTATAACAGTATATGACTATCAGAAAATCTACTATATGCGATTGATTCGTTTGACTGAACGCTGTATTAAAAAATCTCGGTTTGATAGCTAACCACAAGGGTCGACCATTTAACGTCAATTGTCAATTGTTTTTCTTTCACCTCTAGACGTATTCGGCGAGCTGTCGAAGAAGATGGTTTATATACTCGGTGTATCTTTTATTAAGAACTCAAATTAATTTTGTAGACATTTTTCATTGTTGTTTATTTTTTAAGTTGTACAAAATATTTTCATAAAATTTTGACTTATTTTTTGTACAGTATCAGCTAGATTTTTCTTCTTATTATTTACCATTATTACACGTAAGTCATATCACTTTCGTAATTATTTTCTATGGTTGTCTATTTAATAAATTGTGTAAAATATTTGATTTAGAAAACCCTAGCATTTCTAGTAATACCGTCTAGTGTACAGTCGTACATGATATGTAGAAATTGTATCTACTGCATATTTGAAAATCCTTTTTTCAAGATCTTTCTAATTTATTTTATAATTTTTCTGTACGGACAGGGGTAACAATTTTTGCTAATTCTCTCAAATTTTTCGTCCAACTTGGCTAAAAAGATTAAGCCAAAATATCATTGACTTTGAGACTCGGAAGTGATGGCACTGCTTTTCGAAGATCATCGACTCTGCAGGCGTAAGACACACCCTTAAAGATATTCTCCGGCTGCCAAGTGAGCCACTTGATATCTCGGGCGATGTCCTCACAGAGGAACATATCGGTGCTAATTTTTTCGGCCCAAGGATCATTTGATCCGATGAAAGCTGTTCCTCTTTTGATCTTTCGATCGTAGATGACCTTCCAGTAAAATTTAGGTACTGGAAAAGCTCTTTTGTCGCCGTCGGCGTAGAGATAAATCGGCACCTTATTACCATTAATGTCAGTGAGACTCATCTGTCCATGTGCACCGGTATAAACCTCCAAATCAGAATTTCTTGTAGCAGAAAAGTGTCTAACATTGCCTTCCAGTGTGTTCCAGTTTCCAGCATTGAAGGATTGCCATTGTGGCGCTGCATTAAGGAACCAAAAGGTCGATGCCTGAACGGCACCGTAAACAAAATCCGCTTTAGCAGTCATGTGTCCACGAGCCATAAACAAATTAGCATTTGGGTTGATGTATTTTTTTGCAAGTTCTTTAGAACCTAACAACTTTGTTATCGTCTTTAATTCCGTTGTCGTTTTGTACTGCAAGTTTATGTCGTAATTTCCATAGAAGTCATCAGCTTTCCAGTTGTTGGGTCTTGGATAACTTTGTTGGAAACAATCGATGCTGGGTGTGAGGCTGAATTTAGTCCAATGTGTCATCATCGTCTTGTCATCTCTGCAGATATCGATTGTCCGAAGAAATGTGTTCTTCAGATTAAAACCGATTTCCACGTGTGTAGCGTTGCCGTAGCATTTAGTTTTTGTACGACGTGCTTCATGTTTTGGTAGAAACTTGCAGGTCACGTTTGTAAAGTCAAACCGTTTTGAGGCCGCACTGAAAACTTTGTCCGCAATACAGGTGGCTTCAATTTCGTTGAGATGCGACAAACCAGAGATTCCCTGAATGGAATTGCCGTTGCCTGGACAGGCGATGAGAACCTTCTCATTGATTGGTAACTCGAGGTTACAACTTTGGCTTACTGGATGGAGAAAACCTGTGCCAGTTTTTTCTTCAACCAGGATTAATGGCTGGGGCTCCTTGAGGTCTCCGTCAGCATAATTGATTGACACTGTGCAACCATTGCCTGCAAATATTAAACATCATGAAAAATCTGTAGATGTACAAGTCGATTCACAAAAGGTATGCAGCATCTTGGTTAAATTAAAGGGGGGTAAGGTGGATTTTTAAAAGTAAATTCGCTCTTAATTTTAATTTGAAGATAAGAAAATTGGGTCTGAAGTCAAGTTAAAATCAGTAATATTAATCAACAAATAATCTCACTTGCTTGACTAATGAAATGATGCGCAGCAATATTTACTTTTAACTTAAGAAACTAAGAATTTCATGTAGGTGCCATAAGTAGTACCTGGTTATAATGAATCTTCTGCAATTGGTGTTTTTTTTTGTTGTTTTTACGCTTTGCACACGTTTATCAGTAAACTGGTAGGTCAAATGTTGTTTAATCATTTTCAGTTGTTGGGAAGATAAATGATTCTGACATGTATGTTAAGTGAACAATATGATGGGACCTTTGGCATTGAATTTGGGCAAAATCGATAAAACGGTTTGGATTGCACGGAGTTATGAATTTTTTTTTAAATTTACGTTATTGCATAAACTTTTGCAAAACTTGAGATAACGCGTTCAAATTTTGCTTATAAACGAAATAATATTCAACCATGATATTTATTGATTTAATTTAAAAAAAAAAGAATGCAGAGTAAAAGCTTCTACATTGCTTCCTCATTATTTTTCGCTTTTTACAAAGCGTCCTCTATGAGGAAGACAAAACCGATTAATAAGCCTCGTCGTAGAGGTAGCTTTGTAAAAGGGAAAAAATAGTCAGGAAGCAATGTGTAAGGTTCTACTGTGCAACCTGTTTTTTTGTTGATTACGAGTTCAGTCCGCTAGTGTATCGCTGATTTGGACCTCACAACCTGACTTTAATATAATATAACGAGCAAAAATTTTCATGATGTTTGTATAGCCATCGAAAACGAAAAATTGCACTTTCTAGCATTTTTTGCTTCCTCACAGAGGAACCTTTGTTTTCGTGAAAAAAAAATTCCTGGATTTTCACGTCCGAGTACTCAAAATGGTCGAAAATATCGGAAAAAGTGATTTAGAAAAAATATCCGGATGAATGTGTGTGTGTGCGTGTCACTGCGTGTGTGTGTCTGCACTGGTAGAGCAGTGCAATGTCCCATGTATAAATTTACGAAAAAATTTAAACATTTTTTCACATTTTATAAGACTTTGAATTTTTCGACAAATATCTGTATGCTTTCTAGCTGCCGCAATTTTTGAGCTACTAAGCTAAATAATTTTTGTTAATTACAGTTATGAAAAATGACGGCGTTCGGTATTGAATTTAAGCGAAATCCATAAAGTGGTTCAAATTTTATAGAATTTGGAATTTTCGAAAAAAATGATATTCTCCTTCTATTTAAGTTAACTTCTACCAACCTTGCTCAAATCTTCGATAAGGATGAATTAATATCCAGCGGTAGTAGATATCGAATTTGATGAACATCGGTAAAGAGGTTAGGATTTTATAGAATTTTCGAAAAATTGGCGTTATCGTTATAATTTAAGTAGACTTCGAATAATTCAGCAAATTTTCAACGAGATACCGAATTCAAATTTGGTGCACATGCGGATTAACATTGAACAAAGTTGAGGTATAAGTTTGACATGACTCGGTCGAGCGATCCAAATTTTATGACACTTTGAATTTTTAGAAAAACAAATAAATTGCTTTTTCATTATTTTTACTTATATACTTTTTATAAAGTTTCCTCTATGAGAAAGCCAAAATCGATCAGCATACTTTCTCATAGAGGTAGTTTTGTAAAAAATCAAAAATAATGAGTAAACAATTTGCAACGTTCTGCTTTGTTTTATTTTTCGGAACACCATAAATGTGGTGCTATAATAGTAATTGCGATACGAAATAGCCTAGTTGATCTTTAACTTGGAATGCCCTATCTTATGCCATTGATCAATATGTTATTGATTTTAATAGATTTCATCGAGATTGTAATTGTCAACACATTGTAGCGAAAAACTACCAACGCCCAGAAGTATTTGTCATATTTGAAAGAAAAGCCATAATTTTTTTCTTTCTTTAAGGCATGTCAATTATCACACCCACATAATTGCCGTACAAACAGCAGTCATTGTACTACCTGAATCATCAACTTTTTCTATAAAATTTTGCAGTTTTAATGAAGGACATAATTTAGAACAAGCAGATACAAATTTTGATGTTAGCTCAATGATAATAACTGGAAGACCAATAAGATAAAATCATATTATGTAAATGACTATACTGTCATCTATTATTTTAAGGAGTGGCTTTACGGGTGATTGTTATCAGGATAACAAAAACCGCATACATCCAGATAGGATTCTATCAGGATCTATGCGGTTTTCGTCCATTTCTATCGGTTTCTATCAGTACTTTTTAAATTTTTACCATAGGAATATGTGACACAGCGTTACAGTTCGATTCAGGGCGCTATCAGGCTGCCATAAAAGTGCCCTACCAGTCCAGTCAGGCGGCCTGATAACGCCCTGACTAGGGCCCGAAGATAATTTCTACCCGGGAAGGCTTTCCATAATAGGGTTAGCCGTGGTATCGCCCGATCAGGGCCAAGCAAGGCTTTCCATAATAGGGCTAGCCGTGGGATTTCCCGATCGGGGCCTGATCCTGATAAGGCAAGCCCTGACAAATCCGGGACCGTGCCGATTTTTCTAAGCGGTGGCGCGAAGAATTTTCATATTTCCCATTTGCAATGATTTGTTGTACATCGGATGGAAATATGAATTCTTCACGCTACCTCTAACAAACATTTATACGGTGTTGTCTTTATAAGCGGTTAATATTAAATTTAATTTAAAACAAAATTATTCATCACTTTAATAAGCATTGTATTGTCAAATAGAAGTAATAATATTAATAAGCATGTCCTTAATTTTATTGAATAATTTAATAATTTTTCCATGTCTGTTATGAATTTCATATAAATTTTTACAGTGGTCCTACCAAGGAAGTTGGTAGTTTGTCGTAGATAACTTTTTTTTGGAAATGGAAACAACATCTATTTACATAAAATTGAATATCTTGGATACTATGCGATCTAAAATGTTCCAGGCTGCACGGAATTGAAGGCAATCATTAAAGCTATCAAATGCATAGATAGCACTGTCGACCGTGTTAAAAAATAATGGTATCCGACCAAAGGAAAAATTCCATTTTCTACGTGCTAATCAAATGGGAAATACAAAAGTACTCGTTGCGCCACCTCTAAGAAAATTCGTACTAAGCTTTTCTTTACCGAGGGTCAATATTACAGTCCAGACTATAGTTTTTCGATGTGGTGAGTAAAAAATAACTTTGTTTTTAGGCAGTCTCATAAACAATATATAAAGCAAAAATATATTTTACTATTACTTTGGAATAATTAAAAAAAAAAAGTTATTTCCTCCAAGAATTATTATAATATGTTCAGAATATGACTGTCAATATACTTAGAAGTTATTCAGTGTTCTAATATCTAAAAAAAGAAAGCCCACACGAAGTAAAGATTGTTATAGAACTTGCCTCGAAGGACTGCAGCCTCGATTGTGACGATGGCCGAGAGCCCGACTAGCGCCAGAGTGATGCAAGTTGAACCGTTCATCATTATCCCCACAAGTTCACCGATTGATCGGGCCATTGCACGTATTTTCCCGTGATTCCAGCTACTTTTATAGGCAACAAAAGTCCTTATCTCTTGATGCCTATAAAAATCGAGTGTTGATGAGACTAAAAATAAAACTAATTGCAAAAGAAAAAAAACAAGATAGGAATTCCCGTGGTTGAAAAACGTGTTCACGTGCAGAGTCTTAGCATGTCGGCGATATCTCGGCGATACTTCACGATCGGAATCTAAGCTAAACTGAGTTGAATAACAACGAAAACTCTGATCTGAAGCACCGTTATCTTGCGGTCACGTTTGCAGATAAAAAAATGAGATATGCGATAAGGCGAAGTCGGACGTTGACTCTTGCATTGTCATTTTATGGAAATGAATTTTTTACTATCTTGCTTTTTGGTTTTTATGGGATCGTCGAGCAAAAAGTATATGAGGTACCGGTTAAGGGGAGGGAGTCAGGTCAAAATAATTAAATTTGTAAATTCAATATCATCCAAATTCTCTTGCATATAAAAATGATCAATGAACTATATTGTTGGTACTCGATGAAAGGATTTTTTACTGCCATCTGACTTGCGTATGCCTTTCCATATTATCTTAAGCAAAGGTCTTAGGTTTTCCACTCTGCGCGTGATTCAGACCAAACTGCTAGGCAGATTGGGCTAGTTGATGTCTCATTTTCTTCTTCATAAAAAGATACACCAGCTAAATGGAGCAAAATATTTTTTTTTCATTCTGAAAGCAAAGTTAATAACTGATTTAGAAAATAGCATAAAATTTATTTAGTAACAATTATGTCACTTGAAAAATATTACCTTTTATTAACTTTTGCTCCATTTAGCCGGTGTATCTTTTCATGAAGAAGAAAATGAGACATCAACCAGCCCAATCTGTCTAGCAGTTTGGTCTGAATCACGCGCAGAATAGGTTTAAAACCAAGTTTCGGCAAATGGCATCTAAAGCTTACCACTTAAATAAAAATGTTTATGCTGTTTTCACCTTTGGGGCACCTTAGTACCTTTAATGAACAAAATAAAAATATTATTTGCAAGTCAGATTACAGAATATTATTAAATAATGTTATTAATAAATGTTTTTTTTTTTTACAAATAAATAAGTAAATGAATGCATAATTTGAAAAAAAACCTGTAAATAATATGGGAATGTTCACTTTTATTGACAACATCACTGAAAATTTATCTGGTGTTGACACATTCACAAATGTGCTGTACAAACATTAAATCATCACTTCATAAGAAATTTACATATCTGATCACTTCTGATGATTGTTGATTCGTTTTAAACACTATTGATTGAAAAAAAACCGTAAATGGCCAACGGAATCAAACTAATAACATAATATGAACGAAAAATAAAAACGTCAATTAGAGGTTATGCGTCTCGCGTGTAGCAGAAGTATTTAGCCGGTGTATCTTTTTATGAAGAAGAAAATGAGACATCAACTAGCCTAGCCCAATCTGCCTAGCAGTTTGGTCTGAATCACGCGCAGAGTGGAAAACCTAAGACCTTTGCTTAAGATAATATGGAAAGGCATACACAAGTCAGATGGCAGTAAAAAATCCTTTCATCGAGTACCAACAATATAGTTCATTGATCATTTTTATATGCAAGAGAATTTGGATGATATTGAATTTACAAATTTAATTATTTTGACCTGACTCCCTCCCCTTAAGGAATCGGTAACAAAAAATCCTACTAATATATAATAATATTATAAATGTGAAAGTTTGTATGTTTGGATGTTTGTTACTCAATCGCGCAAAAACGGCTGGACAGATTTGGATGAATTTCGGCACACAGATTGAATATGTTCTGAATTAACATATACGATATTTGTTATCCTGATCAACGGAATAAAACACGGGAATGGGAAGTCAACGCAGACGAAGTCCCGGGCAAAAGCTAGTAAATTATTAAAGGGACAATATTGCGTCTTTGCAATTCTTATTATTAATTAAAAGACGTTGTAAAGTTTGACCTTGAAAACTGCTTTTATACTTTTCACGTTTCTCAGAGCAATTTCTAGGAGGAGTTATGTTGATCTAATTTGGTTTTCTCATAGAGGAAGCTTTGAGGGAGGTGAAAAATGAGAAAAAAATTTACAACTTTTTGTTTCTTCACAGTGGAACTTATGTTCTCATAAAAAAAAAAATTTCGAGATATTCATGTCAGGATACTCAGAATGGTCCAAAACGTCGAGAAAAGTGGTCTAGAAAAAAAATGTCCGTATATGTATGTGTGTGTATGGGGCATTCCATCCCGATTCGACCTGGGTCTGACCCTCGACCTCTCCGATTTGGCTCGTACTTTTTTGTAGGATTGGATAGGCCATAAAATGCACCAGATTCTTATTTTTTATTGTTTCTATGCAAATTTTTTGTACATATTTTTTTTAAGTGACATATCGAATGCCATAATTTAAAAATCTAAAGAAATTCTGAAAAATACATTGTCGAATATCAACATTTTCTAGCTTACAGCCAAAGTGGGCAAGATTTTTCTTCTTTCAGCTTTTAAGCTTTTTTTATTTAAACAAATTATTAAAAAATAGAACTGGTAACTGGGTGCAACCTTAGGGGTTTATTTATGTGAAATCGGATTTTTGTTTAGAATTTTTCAGATATGATACGATGAGTGTATGAGTGTTTATATAGTCTAACGTCATGACTGTGTACACCGAGAGAAAAGATTTCATTGGCGCCAAAGAAATGGGTGGATTGATTTTTTTTTCATTGAATTCAACGAAATATTTCTTTGATTTCAATGAAACAGTGCACTTGAATTTCAAAGAGAACATTTCATTGCCCGCAAAGAAACATTTACTTAGTGAGTATATAATAAAGAAACAGTTTCATTATTTTAAAGAGATGTTTTCATTGATTCAAAGAAACGGTCTCCTTGATTAAAAGAAAAGATATACTTGATGGCAGCAAGTGCGTCAATGGTTTGCGCAATCGCGTTAGTTGTGTCGCGATCCGGCGAAAATCGGCAAAACGGATAAATTCGTAGCAATATTCCTCACGCAAGCCGGTCTCGGCGAATATGATGAAGTATTCGAAGGTATGTAAAATAAAATATAATAAATTATTTGTATAACCTTTCTACATCTAAGTATGGCATAGCAAAATTTCTTTAACGCAACCTCTGCCGTGTTTTGATTCCTTTAGCGACATGTTCTTTTGTAGGTTACTTTTTTCTGTTTGTGTGACCCCATATTAAATGAATCCCAGATAGTCATTTGATGCCACCAGGTCGGCAAAAGCACAGCACACAACACCACGGTAACACTTCCATAAAACAACATGTACTACCACATAAAGTTGTAAAGTGATAGCACGTCGTGGTGTCTCATTGTGACGCCACGACAATGTCAGAGATGCAGCATATTCAAACACCACATTTGAGAGACATTTGATAAGAGTGTTTAAAACCATACTGACGACAGAAAGGCGGTTCGCAGTGCCGTGACTTTTAGTCAAGGTTGCTCAGCACGGTGCCAGCACGTTAGCAGCACATCTACGGCTCGCGATGCCGCCACGTTTATTCATATCTGCTGAACGTTATTTCAGCACGCTTACGACAAAATTAAAGCTCGCGGTGCCATCGAGTTTATTCAAATCTGCTGAACGTTGTTACAAAAATAAAGCGCGCCATGCCGTCACGTTTATTCAAATTTGTTGAACATCGTGACAGCACGCTGGCAGTAGAACTATTGAATGCATTTGGAAAGATTTTCTACAAGGTAATGGCAAAAATGATCCACGATACGCAAACGCCGTGCCAGCATATGAGCGGCCAAACCATAATATTTTAATAGGTAAGTGTAACGGCACGTTTGAAGCAAGATTCATGATCACTGTAATGACACGATACATAATTACTTGCTGATTATGGTGCCATTTGAATTTTCAATCGTGTGTGGGATATTATTTTGTGAAACGAGTGAATCAATACAACTGCAGGTAAGTAGGATACATATTTTATTATTTTGAACAAATTTCAATAATTATTTCCAATTACATATCCACATGATCTCTGAACCTGACATTGGGTCAGAATGTAATGTAAGTATACACTCTTTAATGTTTCGTAAATTAACTTTAGTTATTATGGGCAAATATGCCATTCCGCTGTTCGATTCGATAAATGGGCGTATGATATACAAGGATCCAAGCTATATAATAATAGAGATGTTTATTCAAGTCTTGTGACATTGACAGATGACTTCAATTAATTACTGCGTTTGGCAAAGTCCCAAAAGCCTTAAATCGCATACGCAAGCCGCATATGCATTGTTGGATGTCCACTTTAAAGTGAAATCCGCACCACTCATTCACACGAAACGTTCGTCACATCCATACACTCTACAAGGCGCCATATATAAATACGGTCTGATCAAGTAGAAAAGTAATCGCCCCTTAACTCTATATCAATTCTTTTGAAAAATCAACATGTAATCATGGAAAAAAATTAATATATAACTAACACAAAAGGTAAAGGGAAAGGTAAACGTGGCGTTACGAATGATGGGGTGACATTGATCTTGATTGTAATTTCCTCCCAGCCACTTTAGAACGTTCTTTTTTTATTTGAAACGACCTACATATTAGAAATCAATTTCGAAAACAAATTTCGAAAAACGAATATAATCACTACGAAACAAATTAATGACAAGAAACACAAAATTCACGAAACAACAAAGGCTTATTACTTTGAAGGATAAAAGTTTCCGAATAGATTCGCGACTGAAATTGAAACATAAAGGAGTGTCTCATTTAAACAACTAAGTGAGAAAATGAATGATTGTTCCGAAGCCGCCGCGAAGAAACGATAATTATACACAACGGTCACAGTAATCAAAGTAATCTTGGTATTAATGCCTGTCAGAGAATCCCGCGACATCAAAATTCAGGTGAAAAGGTGTTGTTTCATGCCAGTGGCTCATTATAATCGAGACGTCTTCTGCTGTTTTCTGGACGATCAGCGTTGATTTCTTCAGGCTCTTCTTCTCATAGTCTTCGATTACCTCGCTGACGATGGATTGCGTTCCGGTTCCCATGTTTTGGATGATTTCAGGGCGACAGTCATGCATTCGGCCGCTTTAAAAAGTACAGAAAATACAAACACAGAAAATGAAAACATTAAAGCAATTCTTTTTAAAATGTAACTACAACGACTTACAAGAAAAGGCTTTTGCCAACTTGGTGTCCTGCAGTTTTAACGTCCCTGGTTCGCGACCCTGCCATGTTAAAAATGGTGACAAAGAATCCTCAATAGCATCCTTAACTATTGAGAAAGAATACCCTCGTGATAAACAATTCTCGACGATATTCCAACCGGCGCGGCCTGGGTCAAGGGCTGCCGGGGCTCTGATTTTACGAATAAATAAGAAATATACGTTTTGTTGAGCGCCAGTTAATTTTACGTAATCAACAACGATACTTTTGACAAATTATTACGGCTAGCTGCGGTTCGCATGGGGTTCCGATGGAGGCCCAAGGGAAAGATTGCAAGGGACAGCGAAATAAAGAATTCCAATTGACAATTTTAACTTACAGTTGCTGCGTTTATTTGACGATCTCCGTCAGCCCTCTCGATTGTCGAATCTAGTTCCACCTTCCTTCAATGGTCGAGTGGTTCACAATTTCAATAAATATTATTTCACGAATACAATCGTCTATCAGAATGTCGACGAACAATAATCGACGGACACAATAAATCCAATAATTTCACAACTAAGATTGACAAAGTAAAGCGAGACTCCTCGAGGATAATTAACGTTGACTGCTCGTTACAGACGTCGGCGAGCAAGTGATTTTCGATCGTCGCTCGATAGCGCAGCGTCGTACGTTACGTTAAGGGACTTGGACGCGTCCCTTCGCCCTAATTGGTCAATAGACAGTGTCTTCTTACGCGTTCGAGTGCGTCGATTAGGCGCGTAGATGTATCGATGCGCTAACGGCTCGCGGTGAGCGTCGTATAAAATTGTCGAATTCGCGCAACTTAAAATAAAAGCGCGATTTGCCGAGGAGTCAGTTCGCGGTTCCGACGTCGAGGTGACGCAAATAATTTTTCCTGTCACACTATCAAATTCGCGGTTTCGTTGATGTTGTATCCTCCTAGGTCCGCCAAATATGTGATCTGTGAAAAATCAGGAATCATGTTATAAAGAAGGACAAGTGGATCATATGTAAAAATTAATTTACTGAACGATACATACAACTTTCTTATATTCTTCATCACTAACTGTTTCGAATTGTTCAATGTCGTGTCGCGTTCTGATAGGTAAAAAATCGGGCTTAGATGGGAATTCCGAATCTCGCTCAATGGTCTTCGTCAGTTTCGCCACGGATCATTCCAATTTACTGCAAATATATAATCGAATATGAAGTTCCATGAGTTAGACAATAGAAACTATCATTGGTTGATTGGTTATCATTGATTATTGGGGCTATACGCACCGAAAGACATTCAAATAGAATTGGTGATGTTCTCTGAAAGTAAAAAAAATACATGCAGCGGTAAATACAAAACAGACGTTTAAAAAACATATATCGATTTAGGGGCGCTGTCATAAGGTCTGCCGGCCATAAGCTCGAATGACACAACGCCGAATTGTCACAAGCTCGAATGGTTATAATCTCGAAATGACATAAGCTCGAACGGTTATAATCGCGAAACGTCTTAAGCTCGAACGGTTATAATGTGGAAAGGTCATAAGCTCGAATGGTTATAATCCCGAAAGGTCACAAGCTCGAATGGTCATAAGCTCGAATGGTTATACTCTCGAAAGGTCACAAGGTCGAATGGTTATACTCTCGAAAGGTCACAAGGTTGAATGGTTATAAGCCCGAATGGTCATAAGCTCGAATGGTTATAATCTCGAAAGGTCATAAACTCGAACGGTTATAAACTCGAATGGCCATAAGGTCGAATGAATATTATATTATCAATATAAAAATAACATAAAACAATACAATATAAAAAATGTCGCATAGATCAAATTGTATTCGTCGGTCAGATATCGGTGCACGGTCTAAAATTGCAGCGGTTATTGCGTGCATGTGGCAATTGTTTTTCGTTCTTCATCGCTTTATATAGTAACCTCGTAGCTTTCGTAGCTTCGAAAATTCGTTAAGAATTGCCGAGAAGGTATCTGACAAGCAATGCCTGATCCTAATATTCAAGAATAAGCTGGAGTTAGGAAAAGAACTGCAACTTTAGACCGTGCACCGATATCTGGCCGGCGAATACAATTTGATCTATGCGACATTTTTTATATTGTATTGTTTTATGTTGTTTTTGTATTGATAATATAATATTCCGTCGACCTTATGGCCATTCGAGTTTATAACCATTCGAGATTATAACCATTCGAGCTTATGACCATTCAGGCTTATAACCATTCGACCTTGTGACCTTTCGAGATTATAACCATTCGTGCTTATGACCATTCGAGATTATAACCATTCGAGCTTGAGACCTTTCGGGATTGTAACTGTTCGAGCTTAAGGCATTTCGCGATTATAACCGTTCGAGCTTACGACATTTCGCGATTATAACTATTCGAGCTTATGTCATTTCGAGATTATAACCATTCGAGCTTGTGACAATTCGACGTTGTGTCGTTCGAGCTTATGGCCGACAGACCTTGTGACAGCGCCCCCCCTGAACAGACTGGGTGACAAGCTCACGGAGCTTGCCGACTTCATCAAAGGGAAAAACAACGTCCACGGCGAGATCCGTCGATTGGTAGTGGCGATGAGAAGCTCTTTCAGCAAGGTAGAGCAACTGGATGCAGTAATTGCCCAGAAGCGGTGCCAGTGAGGAACTCTATCACAGAAGGGAGCTAGGTCAACGCAGACCACGCCGGAGCTGCAACGGGCACAGCTCCAAGACTCCCAGAAGGCAGAAATGAAGACACCACCACCGCAGCAGGGGAAGAGCGCGAAGAGGAAAAAGCGCACCCCGCCATAAGCGGAATCGGTGGCTGCAAAGAGAAAGGATACGGCAAAGAAAACCTCCGACATGGCCTCGAAACAACACAAGGAGGCCAATGACACAGACCAGACTGAGTCTTCTAAGCCAGAAAGAACAAATAGGAAGACTAAGGCGAAACAGTCTCATGACCAAGGCTCCAGTCAGCGAAAGGAGACAAATGATGCAGATCAGGGGTGGAAACTCGCACAGAACACGAAACCCCGCAGGCAGCGGAAGACGAAAGCCATGCCTAATGCGCTGATCATCAAGAAGAAGGGCGGAGTATCCTACGCCGAGATCCTCAGCAGGGTCAAAAAGGACCCCGACCAGGAAGAAGTAGGGAAGAACGTACATAAGACGTGCAGCCTCGGACAGAACGGACCAGCTCCGCACGATGATCGAAGGCAAACTCGGACAAGATGCAGAGGTCAGCAGTAAGGTCCAGGAGGTGATGATCGAGATCAAGGACCTCGAAGAATCAACCACCAAAGACGAAATTTGCCTGGCCATAGGTAAACAGCTCGGAAATGAGGGCGCAATAGAGGCCAGCACAGTGAAGTCCATTCGAAAGGCGTACGGAGGTACCCTGACGGTGCTCCTCAGATTCACGGCGGAGACAGCAAAAAAGGTCATCACAGTCGGAAAGGTGAAAATCGGTTGGGCGGTCCGCCGTATCAGAGAGCAGATCAGACCCACAAAGTGCTTTAAGTGCTGGAAATACGGTCACCTATCCAGACTATGTCGTAGTGCGGTTGATAGAACTGCACATTGCATGAAGTGTGGGAAAGATGGACACAAAATCATCAACTGTGAGGAGAAACCTCATTGTTTGCTCTGCGAGGAGAAAGACATCAGAGAATGCGGGCACATAGCTGGTAGCAGCAGGTGCCCAGCCTACACACAGGCACTACAGGCGCTCATCCGAAAAAGAACATGAGATTTTTGCAGCTGAATCTGAACCACTGTGAGGCAGCACAAGATCTTATTGAACAGACCGTGCGAGAATTAAGACCGGATGTTGCAATCCTCTCCGAACCATACAGATGCCTAAACAGAGCGCAATGGGAAACTGACAGAACGGGCAACACCGCTATCTGGACTTGTGGTAAATGCAACTTCGAGGAAAGGATGGAGAAATTGGAAAAGGGTTTTGTACGGGCTAAGGTGAACGGCGTACATGTGTACAGCTGCTATGCACCACCCAGCCTAAAAATAGAGGAATTCGAGGACTTTCTGGACAGACTTGTCAGGGACGCCAGGGGTCGAAGCCCGGTCGTAATAGGTGGAGACTTCAATGCCTGGGCAGTGGATTGGGGAAGTTTGAGGACCGACAGGAAAGGACAAGCCGTCCTGGAGGCCCTATCATCACTTGACCTGGTCCTGCTCAACAGTGGTACATCGCCTACATTCAGCAGAGGAGCAGCAAGCTCTATAGTGGACCTGACATTCATCAGCAGCTGCCTCGCACGAGATAGTGCTAACTGGAAGGTAACAGACACCTGCACGCTGAGTGACCATCGTGCCATCCTGTGGGACGTACGATGCAAGCGAAAGCGGCGCGGACCTACACCGAAGAAATCAAACGCAACTGGCTGGAAAATGGGTATGTTTGATGAAGACGTGTTTCGCTTAGCCATAGAGGATGCCACTATCGAGGAGAGCAACGCGACGGAAAAAATGGAGTCGCTCATGGCAAAGGTCACAGATGCATGTGACGTTACCATGCCAAGAAAACGGGAGAACAACCACCACCCTCCGGTATACTGGTGGAATGATACGATAGTGACACTTCGTGGGGAATACCACAAGGCAAGAAGGAAATCCCAACGAGCCCGCGGAAAGAGAACACACGCGGCATTAGAACAGAAATATAAGGAAGCAATCACTAAGCTGACCAAAGCCATCAAGAACAGCAAAAAACAGTGCTGGAATGAGTTACTAAGCATAGTGGATGACGACCCGTGGGGTAGACCATACAAAGCGGTCATGACACGGCTGAAAAGCGAGCCAATGTCAACACCGACTGACCCGCAAGTGCTCCGGAATATTGTTTCGACGCTGTTTCCGCAGCAGCAGGAACATGTCTACCACATAGAGGAGGTAGAAGGAGAAACAATCCCTCCTATCACTGCAGAGGAGCTGGCCAAGGCTGCGAGTAAAATCAAAAGTGGAAAAGCACCCGGACTAGATGGTATCCCAAACGTCGCCATCAAGACGGCTACCAGGGAAGTACCAGAGGTGTTCACCGATCTGTACAATAGATGTCTCAAGGATGGTACCTTCCCGGAGAGATGGAAAAAGCAGAGGCTAGTACTACTCCGGAAACCGGAGAAACTGTCGGACGACCCTTCATCATTCCGTCCCCTCTGCATGCTGGACACTGGCGGAAAAGTCTTGGAACGCATCGTCCACAATAGAATTGAGGCTGCTGTCAAGGACGCCCTAGCAGACAACCAATATGGATTTAGGAAGTCCCGCTCGACACTCGACGCGGTAAACCTGGTCGTAAACACTGCAAAAAATGCCACATCAGGTGCACGATGGAAGAGAGGGGCGAAGAAGTACTGCCTAGTTTCCACCCTCGACATCAAGAATGCCTTTAACTCGGCAAGGTGGGACTGTATTTGGGATGCGCTCAACAGACTTAGCGTGCCACAGTACCTTAAAAGAATATCATGAACTATCTGAGTATCAGATATGTATATATGAGTATATGATCAGTTCCTCATGAACTATCTGAGCGACAGGATACTGATATACGACACAGGGGAGGGGCCTCGAGAGTATAAGGTCACTGGGGGAGTACCCCAAGGTTCAGTACTGGGACCGCTACTATGGAATATCATGTATGATGGGCTTCTGAAACTGGCACTACTAGACGGAGCCAAGCTAGTGGCCTTTGCGGACGATGTTGCGGTCGTCATCACTGCGAAACATCTGGAAGAAGTGAACAGCATCTTCGAGGAAACCCTAGTGCAGATCCAACGCTGGATGAGTTCGGTCGGCTTGAAGCTGGCTGAACACAAAACCGAAGCGGTTCTGATAACGAGCAGGAAGGTTAGAGAAACCATCACTCTCTCGGTAGGCGAACACACCATCACATCGCAACCCTACATCAGGTATCTCGGAGTGTTGATAGATGCAAGACTCAGTTTTAAACAGCATGTCGAGCACGCCAGCAACAAATCGGCAAATGTGGCCATAGCGCTGTCACGACTTATGCCGAACGTCGGCGGCCCAAGGCAGAAGAGGAGAACATTGCTGGCGTCAGTGATCACATCGGTAATGACGTATGCCATAGCCATCTGGTCGGAGGCCATGAAAGTAGAGGAGTATCGCAAGAAGGCTGCCGCCGTATGCAGACTCAGCGTACTGAGGGTGTCCTGCGCTTTTCGAACGGTGTCCGACGACGCTGCGTGTGTTATTGCAGGGATGGCACCCATTGAGGTACTGGCAGAAGAGCGACGAGCCTTGTATCAGCAAGGACTACTGCCTCTAGCGAGCCAGAGGAATCTCCGGATTCAGCAGAGGCAAAGCAGCACCGAGCGCTGACAGATGAAATGGAACACCTCAACCAAAGGAAGATGGACTTACCGACTGATACCACAACTGGACAGATGGGTGAATCGGCGCCATGGAGAAGTTAACTACGACCTGACACAACTGATCTCTGGACACGGGTGCTTCCGAGCGTATCTTCATAAATACAAACATGAAGACTCACCGGAGTGCCCAACCTGTCGCGGAGAGGCAGAGGACGCGGAGCACGTGTTCTTCAGGTGCCCACGTTTTAGAGTGCCTCGGAGGGAAGTGGAGGACGCACTGAACAGTCAGGTAACCCCGGAAAACCTGGTAGAAGAAATGCTGGCATCTCCGACAGGATGGGAAGCAGTCAGTTCATTCGCTGCTGAAGTCCTAAAAGAGTTACGACGAGAAGAGAGAGCCAGAAACACGATATGAAGAGCGAAAAGTTACACGAACCCCTAATCTCATGTATACCATCGTAATGAGGATGGGGAATGTACGGTAACAGGAAAACGAGCAAGAGCTGTGACTGGACCACCCTCGCGAAGTAATGCTTCGCGGCGGTTCCGCGAGGGTCTCAAGGTCAATGAGAAAAGAGGTTAGGTTTTAGTCGGTGCGAGTCCGACACACGGGTACCAACAACACCTACGGTGCATAACGCATTTCCACCTCTAAAAAAAAAAAAAAAAAACACACACACACGCACACGCACACGCACACGCACACGCACACGCACACGCACACGCACACGCACACGCACACGCACACGCACCCGCACACGCACACGCACACGCACACGCACACGCACACGCACACGCACACGCACACGCACACGCACACGCACACGCACATGCACACACACACCACACACCACACACCACACACCACACACCACGCACACGCACACGCACACGCACACGCACACGCACACGCACACGCACACGCATACGCATACGCACACGAACACGAACTCGAACACGCACACGCACACGCACACGCACACGCACACGCACACGCACACGCACACGCACACGCACACGCACACGCACACGCACACGCACACGCACACGCACACGCACACGCACACGCACACGCACACGCACACGCACACGCACACGCACACGCACACGCACACGCACACGCACACGCACACGCACACGCACACGCACACGCACACGCACATGCACACACACACCACACACCACGCACACGCACACGCACACGCACACGCACACGCACACGCACATGCACACACACACCACACACCACGCACACGCACACGCACACGCATACGCACACGAACACGAACTCGAACACGCACACGCACACGCACACGCACACGCACACGCACACGCACACGCACACGCACACGCACACGCACACGCACACGCACACGCACACGCACACGCACACGCACACGCACACGCACACGCACACGCACATGCACACACACACCACACACCACACACCACACACCACACACCACACACACGCATAAGCATACGCACACGCATACGCATACGCACACGAACACGCACACGCACACGCACACGCACACGCACACGCACACGCACACGCACACGCACACGCACACGCACACGCACACGCACACGCACACGCACACGCACACGCACACGCACACGCACACGCACACGCACACGCACACGCACACGCACACGCACACGCACACGCACACGCACACGCACACGCACACGCACACGCACACGCACATGCACATGCACACACACACCACGCACACGCACACGCACACGCACACGCACATGCACACACACACCACGCACCACGCACACGCACACGCACACGCATACGCACACGAACACGAACTCGAACACGCACACGCACACGCACACGCACACGCACACGCACACGCACACGCACACGCACACGCACACGCACACGCACACGCACACGCACACGCACACGCACACGCACACGCACACGCACACGCACACGCACACGCACACGCACACGCACACGCACACGCACACGCACACGCACACGCACACGCACACACACACCACACACCACACACCACACACCACGCACACGCACACGCATACGCATACGCACACGAACACGAACTCGAACACGCACACGCACACGCACATGCACACACACACCACACGCACACGCACACGCATACGCACACGAACACGAACACGAACACGAACACGAACTCGAACACGCACACGCCCACACACACACATGCGGACTTTTCTGAACGTTTTGGACCATTCTGAGTGTCCTGACATGAAAATCGCGAAAATTGTTTTTTTTCATGAAAACAAAGCTTCCTCTTCGAGGAAGCAAAACAAAAATTTATATGAAAACAAAAAGTTGTATTTTAACCATCTGCACATGAACTTTCACAATTTTTTAATAAGTTAAAATCCAACAAAGTATTCTCGTAATTTTCATTCTACTGAGATCTGAGACGTAACGCTTTTTGAAGCGAAGAAGTTTTCACATATGAAAAAGTGTATTAACAGTATAGCGTTGAGTTTGCCACAGAGATAATTAGAAACTCTTATATGCATCTTAGCAGGCCACGAAACGACGTCTTCTCCGGCAACAAACGAGAACCGTCAATGCTAAACACCGTTATAGGATAATTGACTCTCTTTAATAACCGAATAAGGGGAGAGTGTAATTTAAGTGTTTTGTATGCAAATTACTCTTGCAAAGGAGAGTACGTGATTATGCGTGCCAGTATAGTGCCGGTAAAGTGCTGCTAGTCTCGGCACGCGGTCTCGCCACATTCACTGCAGGATACAATCCTGCATTTATTATAGTTGCTTCCCACGTTGCTCCTAAACTAAGTAACTTGACGTGTCGAAGCCTCGTATGCTTTTTTTACATCAAGGTATGTTATATCGTCCCAAAGATACCATCTCGTTATCAAAAAAAGTCGTAAGAAAAAGGTATCCATTCTCTCTTAAGACTTATTGTGGAAAGTATGAATCACACATAAATTAAAAAATATGTGTATTTGATGATTAATGATATAATGCAATATATGTATAAGTAATTCATAATTAATTAATCGTTTTTATTTTATGAAATTAAAATCAAGTATTTGCTTCACGAAAAGGTTATCGATGTTGGATAAATAAATCTTGGACATCATAAATTTATTCATTGAATTTCATTAATTTGATGAAAAATAATATAATATCGACAAATAACGATTGATTAATACAGTATATTATATTAGGGCGCTTTGAAACATCGCTATTTGTTGCTCCTCGAGATTTTAGTTTCTTCTCACGATGAACAAAAAAAAACAGATATACACTGGTAAAAAAATCTACTTGAAGTTGAATGCACTTTTACTGGAAGTTTTTATGCAAAAACTAATGTAAAATTAATGTATGGTACAGACCATTTACTAATTTGCGTTAATTTTACTGAAAAAGGACATGAATTTTATACCAAAATTGTATATTAAATTTCGATTACGAGTTTATACATAAAAACTTCCAGTCTTTTCTAACAGTGTAGTTTCATACCAAAGGCCGAGTGTTAATAGTATTCCCAAAACAACCCTCCTGGGTAAAAATTGAGACAAGTCATTGAGGCATTGAGCCATTTACGAGTGGTATTAATGTCCAAAGAAAAACCATCGGAAACAAATTAAGCGGTACACTCTCCTGAACGGTATACGGTCTACACGTGCAAAAAGTTTTTGAAATAAACTGAATACATCCGCAGCATGTATTGTCAAGTACAACAAACATCGAAACAAAATTAGCAGATAAATAAAAATTGATTGTAAAAATAAAAAAATGATACTCAGTACTTGGCGAGATACAAAAATATAGTTAATTACTTAATTACATACATAAATGTAGTTAATTGGTTAATTTGATAGAAAAAGGTACTTAATTAGTTATTTAAAAACTCGCCAAGTACTGAGTATCATTTTTTATTTTTACAATCAATTTTTATTTATCTACTAATTTTGTTTCAATGTTTGTTGTACTTGACAATACATGCTGCGGATGTATTCAGTTTATTTCAAAAACTTTTTGCACGTGTAGACTGTATACCGTTCAAGAGAGTGTACCGCTTTATTTTTTTCCCATGGTTTTTTTTTTTGGACATTAATGCCACTCGTAAATGTACTTGTCTCAATTTTTACCCGGGAGGGTTCTTTTGGGAGATTTTACTACTTTTTGCAAAGTAGAACTGTCCGTACGTAAAAGGAATCTGCGAATTCATGAAAATATTAACCAAGAAACGCGGCAACAGGCTGCCGCGTTTCTATATTAATTGCCTACTGCTCGCTCTAGACTCTCTGACGTCTAGCAGACTGACTGCTGATCACTGTTCGGCATCTTACGGCTTTCGCGTTGATCACATTGATTGGCAGTCTGTCATCTCAGTGATTGGCAGTGTGCGAAAACACAATGATTGGCAGAGACGATCGACGACGAAACGAAAAACGAAATAAATTGACGATTTCGAGATCGTTAAAATCAAATATCTCCAATATCCCAATAGCTACACCATTCGTTTTAGTCCCAAAAATAATGTATTAAATCAATACAACTAACAGCAGCATGAGATATATACGTAAAACATTCAAATTTGTTTAATGATGTTGTGAGCGGGCCGAAATGTGGTTAAAACCCGATGTTTCCTGTAAAAGAGTCTCGGAGCGTCTCTCTCGGTCGGTAATGTAATTTGGGGTAAATGTACTTGTCTCGAGACGCTACCGCGTTTCTTGATTTTGTGAAATAAGGGGCGAAAATTGGGGATTTCAACGAGTGTAAGGCTGTTATTAAAATATAGTGTCGCACACGATATTTTTTGCATAGAGTGCATGAATAGTAGTGTTTCGTATAGAGTACATTTACGGAATGAACAGTGAAAAGTGAGGTTATAAATCTTCGTCACTAGGGACGAAAATGAAACGCATAAAGGACGAAAGTGAAGAAATCGTGAACTCCGCATGCGACAACTTATCGTTTTAACACTGCCATGAATCTAGCAACTTTTATCCCGCAAAACTGCTGCCATGGAGTTCACGCACCTGTTACAAAAATAATTTTTTATGGTAATAGCCGTTCGAATAGTGAACATTTTGGGGCGGGTTTAGAGGGATTAAAGTGCACGTTTTCCGTCATGTTGGAGTGCGCAAAGTTAGCACGACGTTTACTTTAAGTACGACATTTGGAAAACTCGTACTTTAACCTCCCGACTAAGCCTCCCCGAAAAATCTCACTTGTCTTACGGTGATTACAAGAAATTGTACGTGCAACGTTCGACGCGTGTGATCGTTAGCATTCGTGCGAATTGCGTACGTTGTGCATATTATACACATTGATATACATTATACTATTTCGTAACAAACATGCACGAAAAGTTCCGCTTTACGTGCCTGTAATTCGTGGCGTTTTGTAGCAGGGGCTGCGAAAAAAATCTTATAAATATACTGTCAGCTACTGATATAGTATCTATAAATGCTATAAATATGGGGCATTCCATTCCGATTCGACCTGGGTCTGACCCTCGACCTCCCCGATTTGGCTCGCAATTTTTTGCAGGATTGGTTACCCTGGTCAAAATATATTATAGAGATTGATATAGATCGATAAAATTTGAATGGGATTTAATCGTATGTTATCATCTCTATCTATTCGGACTTTTATCAATTGATAAAAATTGAATCGTTGTTATTAGTTTCCTTTAGTTTTCGTTTTCTATTGGTTAAATACGATAGATAAGTTATCGGGATGTATGGTACACTAACGAATTTATAATATCTTATAATTTTTTTTAAACTAATTTTTTAATAAATTCTTCGACCTCTTATTATCCGAAATCAATGCTCTTATTAGTATCTTGATATGCTGGATTATTTATTAGATTTTTCTCGCATCGCGAAGTACTCAAATACGGATAAAATAAAACTTTCGGTAAGGAATGTATACGTGAAGCATTCTTAAAGAGTTAATTAACATAAATAATTTATTAAGAAAGATGCTAAAAAAAACTGCTCAATTTACTGTTGTTACTCATAAGTACGTGAAGCGGCTTATATATTATTGATTTATATTATCTTACAAGAATGAGTTTGGATGGAATAGTTGGGCAGATTATCAGAGATCATGAAAGTTAAGCAGCTTGGACCGTGGTCACTACAAAGATGGGTGACCAGAAAAAAAACGTAATTATCCGGTCGATTTCTTTTGTTTTTTTTTTTGCTTGGAATAATACATCACGGATATATACGTACAATCGTATATTTTTATTATTAAATTAAATACAAAAATTATGTTATTTATAGTAATATTATAAGATATGGACGAAGCATATAGGAATTCGATCGTAAATTTATGATAGTACATCGTAAATTCACGAACCAAAGTCCGTATTCGGAACGATAGAATTTTTTATAATCGTTTTCTATCATTTATTATTACCAGGGTAGACCCACAAATGCACCAGATTTTTATTTTTTATTTCTTCTATGCAAATTTTTTTTAAATATTTTTTTAAAGTGTCATATCGAATGCCATAATTGAAAAATCGGAAAAAATTCTGAAAAATACTTTGTTGAATATCAACATTTCCTATCTTAGAGTCAAAGTGGGTAAGACTTTTCTTCATATAGTGTTTAAGCTTTTTTCATTAAAAAAATTATAAAAAAATATTTTTAAAAATCAATCTACTATATACTTGCCAAACATTTCTGTATATGAAACTGTATATTTCAGATTTTTTTCCGGTTTTTAAATTATGACTGTTACAAAATACTAGGAATTTATGTTCTGCATTTTTTTGCACGTCGTTTCTAAATTTTGTGCACATGTTTATTACAAAATCAAAAGCCACCCACAATGAAAACAATATTTTCGAATTTCTCAAAATAACAGTTGTGGTTGACTGAAAAATAATTATCCTCATTCAATATTCTTGTTCTAAAAAATTTTTGCAAAAAAATTAATATCTTGAAAAATTCCATGACGATGAACTTCTAATTTTTATACAGATATAAAAGTCCTTTATATGAGTTTGCAAATTCGGTTAACTAATATCAAGAAAGCAACTGAAATTAAAAATTTTGGTCATGCAATGACTAGATTGCTGCTACTGAAGTTTTGTAATTTACATTAAAATATTTGAAAGTTAAATCTGCATGTACATAAATTTATTCTAATAATGTTACTTTTACAGTAAATGTTATACTAATCATTATTTCACACACCAGTTTTGTAAATTACTTGTCACAAGAAATTTACAACCTTTTTGAACAGTGTACTTTTGTGCACACTTTTCTCGGTGTAGATCATTTCGCGCAGGCTTATCTCGCACTGTAGCTAATTTCGTGCACTAATTTTTCGTACGATTTCGCTATTATTTACAGGCTCGAAAAGCCCGCGTTTTCGTACATTTTTAACGGAAAATATTATGTGATAATTGTACAAGAAAGTGGTCTGCCGACGGCAGTTGTGCAGTAGACGCGCCTCTTCTTCGCTCGAGCTACAAGCGACACTAGGCTTCGCCTCGTGACGATGTAGCTCTCGAACCGGCTCGTGCGGCCAACTTCCTAACTTTCGTTAAAAAAACCGTTTTCTCGCACTAATACCACAAAGTACTATTTTAACAACTGAAGTGCAAGCATTGAAAAGTATGAAATGAAGTGTAATTTGTATTGAAAAAAAAAAGCCCATCGCTTTACGTTTCACACAAGTGTTAATTTTGTTATCAACAATATATTCCCAATAAAATTCCTGCCGTTGTGAGTTTAAATTTTTTTATTTAACTACATTAATTTAATTTAAATGAAAGAATATCGAAAAAAAGCTTTTTAATTTTGGTTATTTACGCGTGACAATAAAAAAAAAAATTCAGGCTGGGTAAGCCTGCTTTTTTAAAGTGATAAGCAATAATAATCTCAATGCGCAGCTCACTAATAGCAATAGCTAATACAAAAACATAGCGTAATTGTAACTGCCCTAATATTGTATTATAAATCATCGAGGGAATTAAATTCTAGGAATAAATTAATTATTTCAACGATTTATGTTATAACGAGACTTTGTTTTTCATTTGATTGCAATTTTTTCAAGTTTTTTAAATCAAAGTTTTTTCTATAGTCTGTTTGTTAAGTGGGTGTTTAACTTGCGTAAACTAAAAATGATACGTCTATCTATGGTAAACTGGCAATACTCTTAATTCCATTTATTATCATATTACAAAGTGCATTACATTAGACAGACTGAGTTATAGAAGCTCTCTTAGTTAACCGATCACAAACTTTTCTCATCCGCGACCACTACTTGGGATGAGATTCTCAGTCTAAATAAATAGCGCTGATGTTGTGTTCATACAAATGTAGCTGCAACTATACACCGAGCACCGGAAACTCATAATTATAAATCCCGTACTGGGATTTGACGTGGCTGGTCAAGATCACACCCAGCGCACATGCGAATGCCCCGTTGGGCGTAACGATACGGCCACAGAAGAAGAATAGCCCATTGCACGCTATAATTTCACGCGGCTTGAAGACACCGTTCAGACTACCGAGTTTCGTTCGTAGTAATTTAACAATCTTTTTTTTCCTTATATTAATATCATCACCCTGACACTCACGCAAAGCCATAAATTGAAACTTTGTTCTTTCATTCAGTGTCCCGAGTAGAAATTTCATCAGGCATGCCTGCTGTCACACGAGGTCCAGATCAAATTTAGGTACGGTAACCTTAGTTGGGGCCGCCGTAAATTCACCTGCTCAGGTCCATGTAAGGCTGAGATATGGCATTCGTACTTAATAATGCCTTCTTTCCACCTGATCAGGCTGATGTGAGGTTAGATATGGTAACCTTATTTAGGGGTCATCGTAAGTTCACCCGATCAGGTCCATGTACGGCCGAGATATGGCATTCTACCTTAAAATTGCCGTCTTTCCACTGGATCAGGCCCATGTCAGGCTTTATATACAGTAACCTCATATAGATATGCTATTCATCGACCTTATCCGTTTCGCATAAGGTCTTTTTGTGGCATTTGGACCAAGATTTTGTCCAATTTACCTTTACTTTCCCTGGTCAGATCCGCATACGGTTTTCGTATGGCATAGTTTTTATTAAATATGCCGTAAATTTACATTATCAGGTTCGTGTAAGGGATAGATACGGCATTCGTTAAAAACATTTAAAAATTATTGTTATGCAAAATCAATCTTTTCAGCACCTTGCGTGTGCTGGATTTTTTTACATCTTTATCCAATCGAGAAGTATTCGAAATTTTCAGTAGTAATATCACTAGTGCTTCACAATTATCGGATATGTTCCGATAGCTTCGTTGGCTAAGAACGATCGTGTCAAATTATGCAGGTTTAAAATCCCGAGTGCGAAGCACGAGGGATTTTTTTGCAAAATTTGACACCCTCGTTCCTAGGCAGGGAAGCTTGAGGAAAATATCCGATTAATTTTGAAGCACGAGTGGTATTTGACAGATTATTTTTTCCTCTCGGACTTCGGTCAATCAGAGTGCAGGAAACAGCATCTGGATATTTTTTAGAGAAACTTTTCCAAAGTGACTTATTTTTCAATCACGTTTAAAGTAACTCACTTTTTTTATGTCACATAGAATAGTTAGTGTGAAATGCGCCGAAAATGAGGAGAAACATATGAAAGCTGATCGGAAATTTTTAAGAAATTTCCGATAAAAAACTGTTGGGTAGCTTCAAACACTGCGCTCTGATTGGCCGAAAACCGAGTGGAAAAAATAATCGCTGAAACTCACGTTTTACGGGACTGTAGCGCTAGAATTACTTTGAAATCTATCCAGGTACTGACCGTCAAACGTCAGTACTTGGATAGGTGACCGCCCCATCATGTTTGAATTTTGAATATTTCGGTCGTAGTCACAATAAATGGATGTACAGTCTTGACGTGTTTTTATTTTAAGTATATTTCAAATGGACAATAAATATATAAAATTTCTAAGATGTCAATGGCCGAGTGGGCTAAGGCGCAGAACTGTCACCCAGAGGATCAAGGTACGATTCCCACCAACGGCAAATAAATTTACAGTTGTTTTTTTAGCAATTAATATGTACTGAAAACTAAATAAGCTCGAATATCCAATAGAAAGTGCAAAACAAATCGAATTTGATGAGCGCAGATAATTATTTTGTAATTTTTTTGCCGTTTTTATAAGTAGGGGCTTAGTAGAGCAGCTTCTATCCGGTTCTTATTTGGAAAACTTAATCTGGCCCTGATCATGCGCTGCGTTACTTTCCTGCAAGGCCCGTATAAGGTTGCCAGGCAGGGGCCTTAGATTTAAATTCGGCTACCACGCTAGGGCCTGATATTCCCCGTAGCTGAATTTCTACTTGAGTAGTCGTGTTATACAATACATTTACTATGTAAATAATTAAGAATGCTTTAAACATCCATATATACCTAATGGAAACTTTGATTATGTTAGAATTGGGTTGTTGAAAAAAAAAAATTAATGTTTTTTTTAAATTCAAATGGTGCATTAATGTCATCAAAACGCGAAAGTACTAACAGATTCGTTTTTATGCAAGCCTGCACGGAAAAAAAAGATTAGTTGCCATAAGCAAGGAATGAGTTGACACAACCAATCGATTATTCTATTTTCCTAGCAACTCAAATGGTAATACCAACGATTCGAATGGTAATACCGACGATTCGAATGGTATTCCCAACTATTGGATTAGTTAACCTAACTAATCCAATCGAGAACTAATCGTGAATAGTTGAGGTTACTATTCCATATGGTTGAGGCAACTAATTTTTTAGACATTGTGTACAGCAAATCGAAAACGTAGTTGCCACAACCAAACATTTTTTCCGTGTGTACATTATTATTATTATAATTTAATAATCGTAAAAATTCAAATTTGTCACGTGATCGAGAAACGGCATGCGATTGGCATACAGCGTCGTGACGTCACGATGTTACATTGAGTTCGCGCGAAAGCTGGAGACTGTGTGTTGCCGTACAGCTCCGAGCATAGCTCGATTGCAAACGACCGAAACGATTGTAAATTGTTAATATTTTTACATTTTGTGCAAATACCAACGCACTGTGATGTGTGAAAAAGGATTCGTGAAGGGAAATTCAAATAATTTGCCAAAATTAGATATGTTTAAGGTGTTTAATTTGGGAAGTATATTCATCGACAGTTGACGCTCGAATGTTAACCTGTACGCCAATACAGCACTGTCCCACAAAAGTCTGGATTTTTGCATCTTTAGCACGACTGTCAAGTTTACGCTGAGAAAAAGTCTCTGTAATGATACATACTTAAATCAAATTAACGCGCCGAATATCTATCGATTGCTGCACGAGGATCGATCGCGAATTCGTGCTTTTACGGAATTTTGCCGAATATGCACGAATTCGCAGATCACAGTCCTCGTCGCGTGCAATAGGATCGCTCTCTCGCCTCTCAACCGTGGTACCGGGTACCGGGCAGACGTGTCTGGTCCTCTATCAATTTGATGACAACTTATAAATTGGAGTAATATTGTTCATCGACTTGCGTGTGACTCGCATCTACCGGCCGGTCATCGTTAATTCATAGCGAGATAAGTATAAAAGAATTGTAATATAAATTTGTTTATTGTGAATGGTGATAGAGAGTGCGAGATTTTTAAAAATTATTTACTAATATATATATATGTATGAATAGAGCCTATGAAAATTGATTCTGAACGAAGTGTGATAAATAAAATATTGTTTGCGATTGCAGTGCTAGACATTATACGTAAATTTTGTATATTGGTACACATATTATGTTAATAATTAAATATATATCTCTCTATATTATAAAAAGATCTCGCCGCCGCCGCCGCCGCCGCCGCCGCCGCCGCCGCCGCCGCCGCCGCCGCCGCCGCCGCCGCCGCCGCCGTGTCAAGAATCGAGGGACTTAGAATAATTCGGGCTCAGGGCTTGACGGAAGGGGGGAGTGGGGAGGGGGGGGGAGGGGAGGGGAGGGGACACCCTTCGGGGGGGGCACCCTTCGGAAGTGGCACCCTTGGGTAGGGGGCGATTGCGAGCGCGCGCAGCGCGCGATTTTATCGGATTTTAGGATTTTATTGTGGCTCGCGCGCTGCGCGCGCTCGCAATCGCCCCCTACCCAAGGGTGCCCCCCCCGAAGGGTGTCCCCCCCTCCCCTCCCCCCTCCCCCCTCCCCCCTTCCGCCAAGCCCTGAGCCCGAATTATTCTAAGTCCCTCGATTCTTGACACGGCGGCGGCGGCGGCGGCGGCGAGATCTTTTTTATAATATAGAGATATATATATATATATATATATATATATATATATATATATATATATATATATATATATGTGGACACGTATTTTGAAAATTATACTGAATATTAAATTACACTGAATATTACATCTCCACAAGTGAACAATTTAGAAAATTATCTGTCGCCAGCTCATCTGTGCCTGTAGTAGTCAGTTCCGCTGTGGTCTGCTGCGTTGCATCCAGAGGATTTGTCAAAATATTCAGCTCCGCTGTAGTCTGCTGTGTTGCTTCCATAGGATTTGTTGTAGTAGTCAACTCCGCTGTAGTCTGCATCGTCAGATCCACAAGATTTGTCAAAGCAGTCTGCCTCGCTGTAGTCTGCTGCGTTGTATCAACATGTTTTGTCAAAGCAGTCTGCCTCGCTGTAGTTTGCTGCGTTGTATCCACAGGATTTGTCAATGCGGTCTGCTTCGCTGTAGTCTGCTGCGTCGAATCCACAGGATTTATCGAAGGATTAGTCAGAATATCATTTACTTCCATCCGTCTTCGCCTTTTCTCTGCTGCAGGACGTGGAACAGGACATGTTCGACGTTTACGATCAGGCTGGCATTCGAATTTATGTAGAACTACATTTTTCTTCATTTTAACTGGGCCACCCGTCATCGTGTAGTATTGATAATTTTCCATATCCTCTCACAATTCTAGATAGAAAATATTAATAATAGAGGCACGAAGTTAGATTACACGTTATTAACATTAAAACATATACTTAGACTGCGAAAATGTTTACTTACGTTAAAAAGGTCTTCATAGCAAAAAAAGTTCGATTTGCTGTTTTTGAGATTATCTCTCCGAACGGCATTAAACCATTTTTGACGAAGTTTCACATCTTGTGGCACTGTCGCGAAAACTTTATTCGGCGTACTTTTTGTTGTGTTAATGCACAGAGGGTCAAAACACGTCCTGTACGTCGTTATTTTTTACATTTCGGCTATAAATCACAATCGGCTCGGGCAACTTCGGGTGTTTCCGGCCCGTCGTCGGCCGCATTTAAATCATGATTTTTGTAATGTTTATATTTCCGTTAATATTGAAAAAAAATGTAAAAAAGCATTTTTTATTTAAAACATGCATATAAACTTAAAAAAAACCAAAAAAAATTTATGTTCAAAAACCCAATTGCAATACTTGGCGGCAGAAAATAATAATAAATAAATAAATCAATTTTATCTAAAATCCTTGGTAATAGGTTTTTGTATACGCGTATTTATAAATAAAATAATAATATTAAGGATATAAAACTCTTTCTTCATATCTGTGTATGTAATGAGAAAGTAAAAATTATATGACAAATTGGCATTTTACTTCTTTAATTTTCGTTCTAATTGTGTCTTGAACTAAAAAAATTCAATCTATGAATAAAAAAATGTCTAAACCATTATTTTAATTTTAATTGATGCAATCAATGGCGTGTTACTGTTCTGATGAAGCCACGATCCGTATAACTTTCACAATTCAATAGATATTTAGAATACACTATGTTTCACGCTGTCACTAGCCTGGTGAAAGAATGGCAAAAAAAAAGAAAGGAGATGGAAAGAAAGGAAACTGTAGCCAATAATCCATGACACAGCCAGAGCCGTTCGGCTCTGAATCCCTTGGACGACGGGCACCGTCAGTAACGCATTTGACTTTCTTCTTAAAAGTCTTCTCTATCCTCGAGTTATTTCAAACAACGCGGTAAGCATCCGCTTTGTTGCTGAGCAGCACGTGACAATTCACCGAAGAAGCCGACGTCATGCAGTCTACATTTGGCCGGCTGATCAATGCAAATATGCACACCTATCCGATAATATCATAACAAATTAGAGTTTAAAAAAGCCTGCAAATTGTTTTCTCATTATTTTTAGTTTCCTCGTAGAGGAAACTTCGTTTTTATGAAAAAATTCTTGTTCGTGATTTTCATGTCAGAATACTTAAAATTGTCTAAAACGTCGAGAAAAATGGTTTGTAAGAAGTGTGTGTGTGTGTGTGTGTGTGTGTGTGTGTGTGTGTGTGTGTGTGTGTGTGTGCGTGCGTGCGTGCGTGCGTGTGCGTGTGCGTGTGCGTGTGCGTGTGCGTGTGCGTGTGCGTGTGCGTGTGCGTGTGCGTGTGCGTGTGCGTGTGCGTGTGCGTGTGCGTGTGCGTGTGCGTGTACGTGTGCGTGTGCGTGTGCGTGTGCGTGTGCGTGTGCGTGTGCGTGTGCGTGTGCGTGTGCGTGTGCGTGTGCGTGTGCGTGTGCGTGTGCGTGTGCGTGTGCGTGTGCGTGTGCGTGTGCGTGTGCGTGTGCGTGTGCGTGTGCGTGTGCGTGTGCGTGTGCGTGTGCGTGTGCGTGTGCGTGTGCGTGTGCGTGTGCGTGTGCGTGTGCGTGTGCGTGTGCGTGTGCGTGTGCGTGTGCGTGTGCGTGTGCGTGTGCGTGTGCGTGTGCGTGTGCGTGTGCGTGTGCGTGTGCGTGTGCGTGTGCGTGTGCGTGTGCGTGTGCGTGTGCGTGTGCGTGTGCGTGTGCGTGTGCGTGTGCGTGTGCGTGTGCGTGTGCGTGTGCGTGTGCGTGTGCGTGTGCGTGTGCGTGTGCGTGTGCGTGTGCGTGTGCGTGTGCGTGTGCGTGTGCGTGTGCGTGTGCGTGTGCGTGTGCGTGTGCGTGTGCGTGTGCGTGTGCGTGTGCGTGTGCGTGTGCGTGTGCGTGTGCGTGTGCGTGTGCGTGTGCGTGTGCGTGTGCGTGTGCGTGTGCGTGTGCGTGTGCGTGTGCGTGTGCGTGTGCGTGTGCGTGTGCGTGTGCGTGTGCGTGTGCGTGTGCGTGTGCGTGTGCGTGTGCGTGTGCGTGTGCGTGTGCGTGTGCGTGTGCGTGTGCGTCTGCGTCTGCGTCTGCGTCTGCGTCTGCGTCTGCGTCTGCGTCTGCGTCTGCGTCTGCGTCTGCGTCTGCGTCTGCGTCTGCGTCTGCGTCTGCGTCTGCGTCTGCGTCTGCGTCTGCGTCTGCGTCTGCGTCTGCGTCTGCGTCTGCGTCTGCGTCTGCGTGTGTGTGAGTGCCCGTATAGGGGCTCACAATTGGCCGAGCATTGGGCCGGTGCTGGTGGCCAGCCTTCCAGCAACGGCGCGGCAATTATAACCAGCACTGGTGCAGCACTGGCTTGACTGCTGGATGATAACTTCGGCCCAGTACTGGTAGTTATGCACGGCCGGGTACTGCCGGCTAATGCGGCCCGGGAATGGTAACAAACACGGACAGTATCGGGCAAGTAACGTCCGGAAATATTCAGTATAATCTATTTAGTAATTAATTATTAATTTAAAAAGATACATTTTCTAACGGACCGGCTCCAATAATTTTAATAATGTTATTCTATTATCATTTGAAAAAAAAGGAAACACGGATACACGTCCACGGATACAATTTCTTCGATAGCTTTCGGGAAAGTGATGTTGGCGGGATTTGAACCTACGACCTATACGACCTACCTAAATTACATAACTGCCTAGCCAGCACGCTAACCACTAGACCAAACCGACTATGTGGGTTTCTTATACTTTAAGTCCATAATAGTTGCATCTGGGATAACAACAATCACAGGGACATCAGATGGATTTGGATAAAATTTGGTACACGGATGTTTTTGAAGCCCCTGATTAAAGAACTCAAATCTGAATTCAGAAATTCAAAATGGAGGATCCAATATGGCCGTTCAAATTACAATAAATTATATAATTTGTATGAAACACAAAACAGAGAGCCTTTTTTAATCCAATATGGCGGCTAATATATAAAAAGTGACTTCCCATATAGCATCAGATATTCGATGTATATCCATTTTAGGTCCTTAATGTGAAAAGTATATCTTGTATATTCTATGGATATTTATTCTACATACATGCAGGTATATACACGCATGGATATCAAGAACACATTGTATGTACATACTTGAATAATACGATTTGAGCGCAGGTATGGACACATTCGTATGATATTTCATGTATATGCAATCCATGACCATAGGAAGAAAATCAAACGTCCACGAATTAATTACCTAAGGATGTACCCATATAGTATTTTCACATACATTGCATATACGTCGTATAAACATTTGCGGATATACAATGTCCTGTGTATATGGAATGTATCTATAAAGGAGACACTTATTCATGTACATCGAACATACACCCGAGTAGAAATTCAGCTACGGGGAATATCAGGCCCTAGCGTGTTAAATTTAAATCTAAGGCCCCTGCCTGGCAACCTTATACGGGCCTTGCAGAAAAGTAACGCAGCGCATGATCAGGGCCAGACTAAGTTTTCCAGATAAGGGCCGGATAGAGGCTGCCCTACTAAGCCCCTACTTATAAAAACGGCAAAAAAATTACAAAATAATTATCTGCGCTCATCGAATTCGATTTATTTTGCACTTTCCCTAGCAGATCCGATTACCGAACAAACCTCCGTCGAAATCCCCATGGTGGTTTTGTACAAAAAGTTGACTGAGAATTTTGTCGAAAACACCACGTAAACCACCACTCTGAGATTTAAACGAATCTCGGAGTGGTGGTTTACGTGGTGATTTCGACAAAATTCTAAGTGAACTTTTAGCACAAAACCGCTATAGTGAAAACGACCGTGATAATACGGTGGTTTGCGCGGTGACCGGGTCTGCTAGGGTTCCATTGGATATTCGAGCTTATTTAGTTTTCAGTACATATTAATTGCTGAAAAAAACACATGTAAATTTATTTGCCTTTGGGGGAATCGAACCTTGATCCTCTGGGTGTCAGTTCTGCGCCTTAGCCCGCTCGGCCATTGGCATTTTCGAAATGTTATATATTTATTGTCTATTTGAAGTATTCTTAAAATGAAAACACGTCAAGACTGTACATTCATTTATTGTGACTACGACCGAAATATTATTGTGACTATGATAGAAATTCAAACATGATGGGGCGGTCACCCATCCAGGTACTGGCGTTTGACGGTCAGTACCTGGATAGATTTCAAACTAATTGTAGCGGTATAGTCCCTTAATACGTGAGTGTCAGCGAAAATTTCGAATACTTCTCGATTGGATAAAGATGTAAAAAAGTCCAGCACATGCAAGGTGCTGAAAAGATTGATTTTGCATAACGATAATTTTTAAATGTTTTTAACGAATGCTGTATCTATCCCTTACACGAACCTGATAATGTAAATTTACGGCATATTTAATAAAAACTATGCCATTCGAAGACCGTATGCGGATCTGACCAGGGAAAGTAAATTGGACAAAATCTTGGTCCAAATGCCACAGAAAGACCTTATGCGAAACGGATAAGGTCGATGAATGGCATATCTATATGAGGTTACTGTATGCAAAGCCTGACATGGGCCTGATCCGGTGGAAAGACGGCAATTTTAAGGTAGAATGCCATATCTCGGCCTTACATGGACCTGATCGGGTGAACTTACGACGACCCCGAAATAAGGTTACCATATCTAGCCTGACATCAGCCTGATTCGGTGGAAAGAAGGCATTATTAAGTACAAATGCCATATCTCAGCCTTACATGGACCTGAGCAGGTGAATTTACGGCGGCCCCAAATAACTAACGGTACCTAAAACTGATCTGGACCTCGTGTGACAGCACGCATGCCTGATGAAATTTCTACTCGGGCACTGGATATCCATGAGGATATACATATTATGTGCACCGTACGTGCACTTATGTCCTGTCTTAAAAAAACGGAAAAATTAATTACAAAATAATTATCTGCATTTTTAAAAATCTTTGTGTCTCACAAAGATTTAAAAAAAAATTGAGTCCTTCGCAACTACTGAAGTATTGTTTTTTATTTGAAAAAAAAAGTCCAAAAAAATGATAAGAAATTTTTCTAAGTGCCTCGTAGGTCAGTACTTGGATGGGTGACCGCGCCAGGGTTGAAATTTTTGGACTCCCGCAAGGATCAGTACTCGCATTCGTGATCGCTCCGCATCCGAGTTTTTCCAAGTTGTCCAAATTCAGTGCTTGGATGGGTGACCGCCTAACGGCCGAATTTTTCAATGTCCCTTAAGGGTCAGTACATTGATCGGTGACCCACTGTGTTAATATTTTCTATATTTTGGTCGCAACCCTCTAAATGAATGTAGTCTTGAAGCGTTTTTATTTTTAGTATACTTCAAATAGAGAATAAAAATAAAAATCTTCTAAGATACTAAGGCACCCGGCAGTCACCCAGAGGATCCAGGTTCGATTCCCACCAACAGCAAATAAATTTACATGTGTTTTTTCAGCAATAAATATGTACCGATCAATGCAATAACTCCGAATATCCAACTAAAAGTGCAAGATAAACCGAATTCAATAAATGCAGATAATTATTTTGTACTTAATTTTTCCGTTTTTTTTTAGACAGGACATATATGTACATACGGTCCACATAATATGTATATCCTCATGGATATCCAGTGTATGTTCGATGTACATGAATAGGTGTCTCCTTTACAGATCCTTTTCATATACATATGATGTGATACGACGTGCATACGTATATACATAGAACATTCTATATCCGCAAATGTTTGTACGATGTATATGCAATATATGTGAAAATGCTATATGGGTTCATTTTGATGAAATTGAGTACTCAGGCTTCTTAAGATAATTCATTACTAATCTAAACTCGAAAATAAAGGATAAAAAATGGCCGAAACAAAAATTCCAAGTGTTAAAAAATCTTGTTTAAATGGTAGGAAAGGAAATATGTTTGTTATGCTGGTCGTCGCTAACGTGCCGACGGTGCGCGATATTGAGTTTATGTTAATCATTGGCATGAGGGTAATGGCTCATGTCTGCCCACGACTAACTGACATACGTGGGAAACGTATTGGAACTAACATAATGGTCCCCACACTGGCACACTTCTGATAGCCTTTACTCGGCCAGTGAACATTGGCCTATGTTGGGAGCTAGCACTGCTTCGGAGTACTACCAATAGTGGCAGCCAACGGTTCCTAGCCATTACTCGGGGAACGCTGGAAGCCTTTACTCGGCCAGTGAACACAGACCAATGCTGGTGCTCAGCACTGGTTCGGAGTTTAACCAAGACTCGGCCAATGCTGGGAGTCAGTACTGGTTTAGAGTGTAACCAATACTGGCAATCAACGGCTGATAGCCATTACTCGGCCAACCATTGGACCTATTGTCACTGCTGGCGTTTCCTATATTGGTGTGCGTGCGTGCGTGTGTGTGTGCGCGTGTGTGTGTCTGTGCACAATTTTTGTTAGCACGATAGCCGTCGTAATTTTTAAGAACTGTCGTTAAACAAGATATGGGATTGACTTCAGAATTAATCCGTGAAGGTATTCAAAATTTATAGCATTTTGAATTTTTTGGAGAATGTCAGTTCGGGGTCTAACTCCCGCAATTTTTCTGATATCCGGCTCAAATTTGGACCAGAAGTGGACTGTTGTCAAATAATTTTTAGGATTGAATTTGGTGTCAATCCGTTAAGGGATTCACAATTTATGGCATTTTTACATTTTTAAAAATTTTTTGTTCGTGCTCTAACTTTCGTACTTTTTAAGATATCGGGCTCAAATTTGGTCCACAAGTGAACTGTAGTTAATGGATGTATGGGATTGAATTTGGAGTGATTCCGTCAAGAGGTTCTAATTTATGGAATTTTGAAGAAAAAAATTGATATTTTTCGTTCGTGCCCTAACTTCTGCAATTTTTAAGATATCGGGCTCAAATTTGGTCGACAAGTAGAGTGTGGCAATTTGCAAAGTTATACTTTGCAGCCTTTTGCTTTTTACAAAGCTACCCTTATGAGAAAGCATGTTGATCGATTTTGGCTTCCTTATAGAGGAAACTTTGTAAAAAGCAAAAAATAATGAGGAAACAATTGACAAGGTTACTTTGCAGGCTTGTTTTTGCTCGAGAGATATTTTTATAAAAATTCAAAGTGTCATAAAATTTGAACCGCTCTACCGGTTCACGTCAAATTTGTATCGCAACTTTGTTCCTAGTTAATCCGTATGTGCGCCAAATTTGAATTCGGTATCTAGTATAGTATTTGCTAAATTGGTCGAAGTTGATTTAAATTATAACAACGTCAATTTTTCGAAAGTTTCAAATTCTATAAAATCCGAACCTCTTTATCGATCTTCACCAAATTCGATACCTTCTACAGTTGGATATTCGTTTGTCCTTGTAGAAGTTTTAAGCAGGGTTGATCGAAGTTAACTTGAATAGAACGCAAACATACATTTTTTCGAAAACTCCATAAAATGTGAACCGCTTTATGGATTTTGATCAAATTCCATACCGACCGTCATTTTTCATTATTTTATTTGTCAAGAACTATTTAGCTGACGAGCTCAAAAATTGCAGCAGCTAGAGAACATACAGACATTCGTCGAAAAATTCAGTCTGCAAGCCTGACACGTACACGCACACGCCCACACACATCTGGACATTTTCTCTAAACCACTTTTTTCGATGTTTCGAGTTTTCGAGTTTTCATTTTTTATTTATCTTTTAAACTCTCATAAAAAATTGAAAAAAGGATTGTCCCACCTCCCGTCTAGGCTTCAAATGTTCGTCTTCATGAGTAGCGTGTTAGAGATTTTTTCGGAAAAAATAAAAAATGTCCAAGTTTTTGAAAAATAGATTGTTATGTTTTTATTAATAAAAAATCAATGCTTCAGAGGTGTTAAAGAATTTTTAAAATAAATTGACATAAAAGTATACTTCAAAATGAAAAACTTTTGTGGAGGTTTTTTTACGATACGACTTATATCCAAGAAGTAACGTGCATTCGAAACTTTTTAACCGCAATTTTTAGAGCAATTTTTGGAAATTCCCAAGAGCGCGAAATATGCAATGAAAATTTGGAAAAAAAATTGAACGAACTCCTTCATTGGGGTGAATGATTAAAAAAATAATCAACTATATCGACGATGGTCATGGTAAAAGGTGGTCCGATCGGTGTATAATGCCCCCTCTATACGCAGAAACTATTTTTTGAAAAAGTCAAATTTTCACTGCATTTCTCATATAAAGTAAACATAAATTATTAAGTTTGGTAATATTTAAAAAAATTGATTTCAGTTAACCAAATAATCATCATGAGTTACATCGTTTTAGGAGAGGTGCTATCCTAAGCCCGAAGGGACACACGCCCAATGGCCACAAACCCGAATAAACACAAGCCCGAATGGACACTAGACCGAATGGTCATAAGACCGAATGGACACAAGACCGAACGGACCCAAGATCGAATAGATACACACATTAGACCTGTTCAAAAAAGCAAATATTTTTTTATTTTGTTGCTCATCGAAATTCTTGAAATTTGATAGAAAATAAAAATTTTCGCATAGCTGATGTCTGCGAAAAATTATTTAGTTCTGCCTCCAGTCACTTGAAAGAAAAAAAAAACCAAAAAGTGCCAGAATTTGCAATTTTCAAGAAGCTCATAGTGCCAAACCGGAGGGTGTGTTCATTGTTCACTAGAAAATGAAAGTTTTTGTGAACTCCCCAGACGATGAAATTTTTTTTATTACGATTTTATCGAAATTAAAATATTGCAAATTTCATTTTGAAGAAAACTGTACTAAAGAAAATCTCATTGTCTTGGGAGTTCATAAAAACTTTCGTGTCCACGAACGGTTTGGCGCTACAAGTTTTTTGAAAAGTGCGAATTCTGGAAATTTTTTATATTTTTAAAAATTTCAAGTGACGAGAGGCGGTACTTACTAAATAATTTTTCACAGACATCAGGTTTGCGAAAACTTTTCTTTTCGATTAAACAATATTTGCTTTTTTTGAACAGGTCTAACGCACACACATATTACATTACTATATTACGAATTTCGTATTTTCATATTTATATTTCGTATAAATCGTATTTTGTCTGAATAAGACTGCTGTACGTTTGAATAACAGAATAAGTAGCTCTTAGAGAGAACTCGTAAGGTCTCTGAAATTCTCTAAATCAACCTTATTCGAAAAAGAAGAATTTTAAAAATAATAAATCGTATTTTCTCTGAAACAGTCTACTTTTGGGACGAGCAACCAAATGAACAGATCTTAGAGAGAACTCGTAAGGTCTCTGAAATTCTCTAAACCAACATTATCCGGGAAAATCATAGCATTTCCGAAAAATAAAAAGTATTTTCTCTGAAAATGTCTCTTGGTACGAGTAACAGAATGATTAAATCTTAGAGACAATACGTTTTTTCTGTTAACGTTCTTTATCAGAACAAATCCGAGGTTTCCAGAATTTTTCGGAAAATATTCTAAATTTCACTGATATATACTGCTGGCGGTTTTGTGGAGAAAATGACGGAGATATTTAGTATATATCAGAGAAAATCAGAAAAAAATCTTGCAAAATCAATGAAACGGTCCGTTTAGAGGTTTTCAGGAAAAATTGTCAGAGAAATATTATTACTAGGGAGCGCAGGTGCACTTATTATTTGTTATTTGTTATTTGTTATTCAAATTTTTCGAAAATCTAACGTCATAATATATTGAGTTTCCCAAAACTTATAATAGCAAGCCCAATTTTTCTGCTTGGTTATTTTCGGTAATGCTCGGAAGATTAGTATGAGGATTCGGTTTTCACACGATTTTGAAGTTTTCTTTATTATGTCTTGACTAAAATTTACCAAAACTACTGTTTATTCGAATTTTGTTAAAACATGGATACAAAGTATAGTTTTGCATATTGCTTCCTTATTATTTTTCACCTTTTACGCAGTTTCTCCCATGAGGAAGCTACAATCGTTTAGCATATTTCCTCACAGCGTTAGCTAATTCTTTAAGTCATTTAATTGGTCGGTAATATTGTTATACATGATTTTTCTGTATCACACATAAATTTAATAAAAATATGTCACATACTTTGTTTGCTCTCAAATTCGATGACATTTTGTGAAATTGAATCAATAAAAATGTCATTAAAATTGAATGATCTTTGAATGGAGCACATCCTTGGAATTAAATGAATATTTATATTATCTACAACAATTATTGCGTTAAATCAATTATAATTTGAATAAATGTTATTTTATTTTTTATTAAAATAGATAAATTTTTTTTCCTCTGTAAATTAATTGAGTGCTACTAATTTCTCGTAATGCCATAGGCATCTGTAATAACTAAATTAAAGGCATCGTTGTCTTAGGATTAGAGAAGGAGACTATAATGGTCCAGAGGAAAAATTGAACCTTGCGGTTTATTGGCGTAGTCTCGTTTGTTTACGAGCTAAGAGGGTAAAGATCTTGTGAGTGGAAACCGGTTCTGTGACGGCACATTGGTCTCGACGAGCCAGCCACGCTGTGGCGTAGCCTCGAGTTTCTGCACAGACGTGTACGTGGTATGACTCTAAGTATGTGATCTAACCGGGCACCCAGGGGTCATTCATGTCTCGATATTTTCAAGAGTTTCGTCGAATGTGCCTACATAAATAGCTGGAAATTTTTTTTAAAACTATATGCGCGCGTAAACATTTCTTGTGCTTATCTAGTAGACATATTTAAGTATGTTAGTACATTTTTTAAGCAAATTTTCCGACATTGAAAACATGTGAGAAAAATCCTTGATCTCCAAACCTTGTATATTTACTTTAACGGAGGAACAGTGTTTTTTTAAAATAACAAAGAACGGAAGAAATTCCGAAAAATAGTGGATCTCCATTAGGAATGAGTTCATAATTAAGCTTGTTTTCTCTAAAAATTATATATTGAAGTAAAAAATAAAAATAAAAATGTTAAAGTGATTTAAAAAAGTGTCCAGTTGACAGACTTTTAAACAAGGTGCGTCCGTCTAAAGTTAATATGAAAACATGAACTTTTATGACTCAACTCCAAATTGCAAGACGTACAAACTACTTTCTTCGCTGCTGATGTGACGTTTGATGTCATATCACGGACGTTTTTGCTATTGTTCCTGAGCGAAAGGTCTAGGAAAGTGTTGCAAAATAATGATAATGCTCACTGTGCTCTACTGCGTCTACTTACCGGGTCGGTCAAAGGTTAGAAAGTAGGGCTTCTCATAATCGTGGCATTAACATACTTTTACGGAGTCACGGATCACAACGACGCGCCTATTCCAAAGACTGTACGCCCTACAGCCGTTAAAAAAAAGGATTATCTTTTTCATCAAGGTGTTCATGGGGATTTATGGTAGGTTTCATTCAGAATATAGGGTTCCCAAAAAGGGTTAGTCTTTTAATTTGTATTTCATTTTCAAAATTTGTTTGCGTGCGAAACTTTTTTCGAGATTTTGATGTCAGCACACTTAAAATGGTCTAAAACGTTGAAAAAAGTGGTTTAGAAAAAATGTATGGATGGATGTGTGTGTGTGTGTGTGTGTGTGTGTGCGTGTGCGTGTGCGTGTGCGTGTGCGTGTGCGTGTGCGTGTGCGTGTGCGTGTGCGTGTGCGTGTGCGTGTGCGTGTGCGTGTGCGTGTGCGTGTGCGTGTGCGTGTGCGTGTGCGTGTGCGTGTGCGTGTGCGTGTGCGTGTGCGTGTGCGTGTGTGCGTGTGTGTGGGGCTGTCACTCAAAATTCAAATTTACATATTTTAAGAACTGTTTTAACAATCGGGCTGCAATTTAGCAAACATGTGAAGCAGGTCGACGCCTTTGTTTGTGGTAATTTTCAAAAAAATTCAAAAATATTTTCAAATTTTATTTGACCTTGCAATTTTCAAAAAAATGTCTGTACGCTCTCTAGCACCTGCAAATTTTTAACTATCGAGCTAAATAATTTTTTGTGAATAAAACTATGTTAAAGAAGAATTGGCATTGAATCTGGAATGAATCTGTAAAAAAGTTCGGTTTTTATGGGATTTTGAAGTTTTCAAAAAAATATTCATTTTGCTCTAACACACGTCAAATCTCACAAAATCAACTCAAATTTTCTGCAGATGAAAGAAAAAAACATTCAGCGCTGCTACCTACCCAATTTGACCTGTACAGGTAACGAAAAAAGTTGCAAAGTAGAACTTTGCGCATTGTTTCCTCATTCATTTTCATTTTTTACAAAGTTTCCTCTATGAGGAAGCCAAAATTAATAAAGAAGCTTACTCATAGATGTGGCTTTGTGAAAAGTTAAAATTAATAAGGAAACAATATGCATAGTTCTACTCTGCAACTTTTTGAAATTATTTGCGCATACATTTTTTTGTGTTTTTTTTAATTTACGGATTGTAAAAATAAAACAGAATATATATTGTGATAACATTCATATTGTTATTATTATTATTATTATTCAATGCATACATAAATAAACTTTTACCATAATGCCTTTTAAATTCTGAGAAATTAAACAAAAATATTTACGATTTCGCAGCAGAATTGTTTACAGCTGGACATTTTGTGCAAACCTATTTTTCTCACACAAATATCCCGATGAGTAGCTTAAAAAAAGAAGCTTTTTTAACCGTCCTGCAAACATTAAAACACTGTTGTGAATGAAAATAACAATAATGGACAACTATCGATACTTTGCTTATTGATCTAACAATTGTCCAATTATTTTCTTAAAAGCAATTTCAAGCCATTTAACAAAAATGTGTATTGCATATATTTTTTTTTCATTGGCGAAAAATAGTAATCATAGGTACCGATACTCGAGCGATTCACACGAATAAGCAAATATGACTCATTTGCTTTAACGGTGTATTATTTTTATTTGCTTCAGGTCCCAGGATTTATTTATTTCCTTGTGACCGTGGCCCACTTTACTTTGGATTACGGTAGCATTGGCCTTGTACTGTTTAAACTTCGACCCCTCAACAAAGTCGTGAAAATATTTTACTTTCACGTTTACCCAATTTTATATAGGATACTTTAATAACTGTTAAACTATCACAGAGAATTTTACAGTAAATATAATGTAAATTACTTTACTAAAAATGATAAACCAATTGAAAAAAAATTCAAGAGTTGGACCATTCTGATTGTCCTGACATAATTAAAATCTCGAGAAAAAAGAAAATGTTTTCATGAAAGCAATGCTTCCTCTATCAGAAAGCGAAAATCTTGTATTTTCGTTGCTCAGTAAAAAAAGCGTAAATATGTAGATCATTATGCATAGTAAAAAGTGTAAATATAAATTACAAGAATTTATGCATAATTCGAAAGAGTTTTTATGCTGTTTGATGTGAACTCGTTGCTCGATGTACTGAAACATTAAAAAGAACCCGTGAGGCGTTAAATTAGTCAATAAATCGTTGATCGATAAACTGCAGCGGTCGACGACTCCTCGCAGTTGTATATATTTAACGACGAACGATAGAATCATCGTAGGGGATTCGTCGTTGTTCGTGAAAAAAGCTAATCGCTATGATTTCCTAGTACAACAATCACCACAGTATCGCGTACAATACGCACTAGAGTCATTACTATTGATATCACGCATCGTACCGTTACGCCGTCACGCTGAAGAGATTGTAACACCGGAAGAAGCGTAGTATCGTAGTCAAGCTCATCGCGTACCGTTCACGAACTTCTATTTCAGTTCAACGCGAGATGCCCAAGAACTCGGATACAAACTCCGCGTAAATAAACATGTCGTTATGTCGTGATGAGTGATTTTGGATCTGTATCAATAACAATTTGTGCATATACGGATGTTGAGTTCCATTTGATTTGGAATTTACTCATTGTGAGTTGGTTAAAATTTTATATTAATTATATATTAATTGGGTTCTAAGAGGTTATTATCTTTATTAAGATTCATTTATATGGTAGAATTGTTTGGTTATACTGTCCACGTGTTATTATTGATAACCAACGATAACCGCTGACACAGTCAACTCGATTACAGGGAACAATAGTATATCAATTAATTATCAATTGTGAATTTACGTTATCATTATTAAGGGAGGCATTTTTTTGACAAAATCAGCGGTACATTTATAAATAGCTCATTTGTTTGACGAAAAAAAAGTTCTGACAATCCGCTTGACAAAGAATTTTTCACAAGATGTTAGAGGTTATTGACCCTCGTTTTTGTGTAATATAATATAAGTTTTAGTATAATTAAATTTTTTGGATTTTAACATTTTTACGAACGAACCGAAGGCCAACACTAAATATTTGAAAATAATTCTCAACTATGCAAAAGTGCTTCTGACTAGAGTATTGCTTTTACTTTTTTTTAGATATTGGTAAATTAATTATTATTTTATTACGAAATGATTTCTTGAAATCTGCATTCTACTCTAAAGGAGCTTGCCAATTTTGGCTTCATATTAAATAAATTTAAAACGAACTAAAAAATTTAGAGCGATAATGTCAATTTAAAAAAGAATTTAAATTTCCTCGACATCCAAATTTATACCGTTCGTCACAAAATTATCAATACGTAGTAACTGAATATTATTTCATTTGCATATAAAATTTGAGCTCGCTATCTCAAGTTTTGCAAAAGCTTATGCAATAACTTCAATTTTAGAAAATTTAAAAACTACATAATCCAAATAAACCACTTTTCCGATTTTGCCTAAATTCAGTACCAAAGATCGCATAATTTTGTTCAATTTTCATATAAAAGTTCCAGCTTGATAGCTAAAAATTTGCTTTCCATGGAAAACATGCCTGTGTTTATCGGGCCGAAAGTACATATTTTCATAAACAGCCAAACAAATTAGAGATATATTAGGTCATGACTGTCATTGATTTCAAACTGACGTTCTCAATATTAAGTTATTAATATTGTAAATAAAATCTGCGAATATCAGTTTAGTAAATTGCGTGTAGGCTTTATAAATTTGTTAGATTATGTGCACAAAACGACCCACACAAATTTGTCTGATTTTAATATATGGCTTTATTCAGCAAATAAAACATTGATTGTCGTTACCTGTGATTCTTTCTGTCTCGACCGACACGGTTAATCGATATTCTACTGCAGTATATAATCCCATGTAGGAATTGCTATGAGGGTCAGTACTGGCTTAGTAACGTTGCCAGAACTGTCAATATTGGCAAATAATTCGGTGCGAGTATGCGGTCAAATCAAAATCTGTACCGTGTCAATAACGTTTTGATAACACCTGACCGAGTCTTGGCGCCAACTTCGAACCGTTACTGACTATTAGATATGGTCCAGTGTGGATAGTGAATGTCGGGCTAGTTTCGGTAACAGTTAAGACCCAGTTACGGCTAAAATAATAAAGAATATTAATTGAAAAATATTAATTTGAGCTTACTCAATCGAGTAATTCTGCATTTTTATTAGATATTACGTCTTCTTCTACTTGATGGTACATATTAATCGCTGAAAAAACATATTAAAATTTTTTTTTACATTGACGGCAATCGAACCTGGGACCCTTTGGATGGTGTTGTTGCGCTGCGCTTTAGCCCACTCGGCCATTCAGATCATATGATTATACAATTCTTTGGTCTATTTGAATATAGGTAATATGAAATATAAAGTGAAATTAGTACAATATAGTCAAAACTTTATAGATTTATATGATTGCGTCTGAAGTGGTAACATTAAAAACACATTCAGTTATTTTTCACGGTAATCGGTTATATCAAAAAGGGTACATTGTATCGTTTTTGCAACCCATAAACATATTCTACGCAGTTGTTTGTTTCATTGTTTACGCCAATTAGTTTATTATTATTTGGGTAGATGACCGTCTGACTGACCTGAGCTTCAGTAATAGGTGATCACCGGGATGACTCTAAAAGTTAGTACTTAGATAGGCGACCGCCATGAACTTACGACCGCATCATGAGAACAGGAATGTTAAATCTTTTCGCCAAAAGACTGATCCAGAACACCATACTGGTAATTTGCCTCTATAGAATAAAATGCAACCAGTAGTAGACATGATTGGGCCGATGTGTTCTCGGTATTTGAGCCAACATCGATACCCAATAATTTGCCACGTGTCGCCTCAGTACACATAAAGTACCGCCAAGACTCTTGGCAATCAGTAGAAAATGTCATTTGACACAATATGTTTTGCCGATATTGACCCAACACTGTTTGCCATTACCAAAACAGAATTATTTGCCGGAATAGGATAGATATACGGTTCAATATCGGGCCAATGTCGATGCCAAATTTGAGACCCGTGTTATCATCCCAATACTGTTCTTGTAAAGATTTTGATTGGGCCGAGCGTTGGCACCGTACAGATAGGTTGGTGCTGGATAAGTACTGGCATGAATTCTGGGCCACAATACGGGCGTGTGGGCAGCTCTGGCAGAGTACTGGCAATTTCTACATGGGAGATTGAGTCAAACAGTTGTAGAGCAGATTTAGAAAAAATACATCAAGCAAAGAAATGTAATTGATTACAAAGAGTTGGGTAATTTGAATTTTTTTCATTGATTTCAAGGAAATATTTCTTGATTTTCAATGAAACGTTGCATGTGAATTTCAAAGAGAACATTGTATTGATTCAATTCCATTGAATTTTTTTTTGACCGATAATGGACATTTTTAAATTAGAAAGTACATTCAAAAACTTAAATTTTAGACAAGAACAAATTTTTTGAACGATCGGTAATTTTGAGTATACAACGAATTGTAAAAAAATAAATAAAAAAAATCGTTATTAAATTTTGAGCAAACGATATGTACTAAAGTTGTGGAATAATTTGTGGATGTTTGTGATAGTCTAAACCACTTATGAAAAAATTATGCACACTTTTTGCAACCATGCTAAATTTGGATGGCCTACTTGGTATGAAATGACCCAAATATATTATTTCATTGAAGACCAAGTAATGTTTCAGAGGTCGAGACTTGACAGATATTTCTTCGAATCGAGGAAACTTGTTAAAACAATGAGTGTTGACATTTTTTAAATGTTTATTCATAAGATTATGATTTCAGTAATCTTTGAGGAATTGTGATGTGTCTAAAAAATATGAGATTAAAACTGTAACAAGAATGGTTACGGAAAATGGAAAGCTTAAGTAGTACCACTTTACTTTCGAGCAATTATTCGCTCGGGGACAATATAATATTTCTTCTCGCACGAAATAGAGAAGATATAACTGGACAGATGGCCATCAGCAACGCACCGGTACGTTGCTGTTACGCTCTTGTACGCGTGCCTGCTGCCCCGCAAACGGCATAAACTTGCTGCGACCACATCGTGTTCTCGTACTTCCAAGTATGTGCGTCACTTCCTGAAGGTCACTTTTGCCGCAGAGCAACCAAGAAATACTAGTACTATTTGGATCTGCAAAAGTGCTATTTTTTCAATAATTGCTCCTTAAATTCTTGGTTTGTAGAGCCCGGGTAGAATCCATTAGTATGATACACTTTATTATACACAGTTATACAGAAAATAATAAAAATTTTATTAAAAAAATGCTTGTATACAAACACCATTTAAGTAGTTTTTTTATTACAGTATTTTCATTTAAAAAGTTTATAGAGTATTAAAAGTTTTATTTTCCTAATACAATTTTGAAAATCTTATTAAACATAAAAAAATTATTTGATTTCTTGTAATAATGTATTATTATATAATAAATAACTTTATATAAAATGTTTGAAAAAGTCTTCAAAAAAATGTATTGTGATCGGTTTACATCAGTTTCCAAATTCACTTTACCTTTATTATTTAGATCGGTTATCAGATACGTTATTATAAAATGTTATACAGAAAACAATGAAAGTTTAATTACAAAAGATGTTTTGATAAAAATGCTGTTATAGTACATTGCGATACAAGGGCGTGATGGTGAACTTTTTACGAAAAGTGTGAAGTTGGCCGCATGAGCCACGAGTACCACAGCGGCACGAGCCGAAGCCGGGTGCCGTCTGTGGTACGAGTGCGATGTGCGGCCGACTTCACACTCTTCGTATAGATTTCATCATCATGCCCGAGTGTCTTATACTATTTTTGTAACAAATGCATGAAATGTGTACATCTAAGAACCTTTGGTCCAGGGCGAAGACCTAGTGGGGTCCAGGGGCGAAGCCCTGGTGGGGACATGAGGCGAAGCCCCGGTGGGGGGTTGGGGGGGGGGGCGAAGCCCTCCGACTGTAAAAAAAACAAATTTATTAAAGAATTAACAAATTCATTAGAGAACTGGAAGCTATAGATTACTCCCGAATTTTTCGGCAACAAATTGTCGACGAGAATTTGAGCCGCACGATTTATTTCCGCGGGCGTATCGTCGCGATCGGTCACTTCGAGGTTATCCTCACTTCTCTCCATCGTCTCGATGGCGCGCTTCTGTTACGGTGTTAACGGGACTCGGGCGTTGCCAACACTGATTTACATTTCGGCCGACTAGGTGGCGCGTAATAAGTGTGCGTGAAGCGAATTATTCACAGGGGAAGGGTGCGTGAAGTAAATTTGCGTGCGTGAAGTGTGATCGGCATTTATATATTATGGCCTGCTATATAATGTGCAATTTCTGCAACATTTTCGAGGCACGTAAAACGGCACATTTCATGCATGTGTTACAAAAAGGGACTTTTATTATAACAAAAAAAAGGATTCAAAAATATAATACAAGTTATAAAAGCTTTTTCTAATAATTTATAGAAAAATAGTTTCACAAAAATCGTAAAAAGAGTTAAACACGAAAACAAAAAAAAAAAATCTCTGTTGTCTCTATTGCTATATATATAGGAAGGCAGTGGCGCAGTGGATAGAGACGCGGCCTCTCAAGCAGGGGGCCCGGGTTCGATTCCCGGCCGGGCACCAATGGAATTTTTCTATGTGCTTTTTTCTGTAATTCCCGGTGGTTCGGAACCCACCTAAAACTGTAGGTCCTGAATATACATCGCGCCGTAGTTATCAAGGGGCTTGCCCCGTTTACAAAGAAAATAAAATAAAATAAATAAATAAAATACGTAATTTCCTAAAAACAATGTACCTCAGCTCAAGCAAGAAATACTAGTATTATTGATATTTTTGAAAATGCCATTTCTTCAATCCTATGTAGGAGTGTTCAATTGGGCCAGTACTGGGCATGAGTTGGTGGCCAGTCTCGCAGTAATGGCGCGTTAACAGAAACCAGCACTGGCTTATTGCTGGATAACTACTGGATGATAACTTGGGCCCAGTACTGGTAGTTGTACAGGGTCGGGTACTGGGGGCCAATGCAGCCCAGGAACGGTAACAAACACGGCCAGTATCGGGCAAGTAACGGCGGGAAATATTCGATATAATCAATTTAGTAATGAATTATTAATTTAAAAAGATATATTTCCAAACAGACCGGCTTCAATAATTTTAATAATGTTATTCTATTACCATTAAAAAAAAGGAAATCATCCACGGATACAATTTTTTCGATAGCTTTCGAGAAAGTGATGTTGGCGGGATTTGAATCTACCACCTATACGACCTACCTAAACTACCTAACTACTTAACCAGCACGCTAACCACTAGACCAAACCGACTATGTGGTTTCTTATACTTTAAGTTTATAATAGTTGCATCTAGGATAACAATCACAGGGTCATCAGATGGATTTGGACAAAATTTGGTACACGGATGTTTTTGAAGTCATTGATTAAAGAACTCAAATTTGAATTCAGAAATTCAAAATGGAGGATCCAATATGGCCATCCAAATGACAATAAATTACATAATTTATATGACACACGAAACAGAGCCTTTTAGAATCCAATATGGCGGCTAATATTCAAAAAGTGAATTCATTTTCATAAAATTGAGATAAAAAAAAATGATGATAAAAAAAAAACATAGAACTCATCACAGAAACACTCAAAAACAATTGTTACCCGGAAAAATTCATACAAAAACACATCAAGAATAGGATTAGAAAAATTCAAAACAACAATCAAATAACGAACAAAACAGAATTTGATACAAGTAGGCTCATGAATTTTCCATACATAGAACAAATTCACCATCTATTATTCAAAATGTTAAAAACGTATAACATCAACATGATAAATAACAACAAACACAACATACAACAATTAATAGGTTCATCAAAGGATAAAATACCATTTTTGTTGAAATCGAACATAGTTTACAAGATACCATGTAAAGATAGCCCAGGCACGTATATACGTCTAACAAAAAGACATCTAAAAACCAGATTACATGAACATGAAAATAGCTTGCATCATTTAGAGTCAGAACACACTGCACTAGTATTACACGTAAAACAAAAAAAACACCTTTGATTTCGACAATACTAAGATATTAACGATTGAACCATCTTATTATAAGAGAATATTAAGTAAAATGATAAAAATTAAAGCAGACAAAAACGCAATAAATTACAGAACTGACATAGCTAATTTAAGCACAATATATAATTCGATAATTTAAACTAACACAAATAGATAATGCGATAAAATAAAAAAAGAAAATACAAGTAGATATTAAAAAGGGAAAAAAACTAATAAATAACATGGAAGTACGCGCCACCTATTAGTAATAGTTAGCCGTTATTACTGATAGGTGGCGCTTATAGATTCAGGAAACATACTACCGGCTGGTAACTCTGGCACGAGCGAAGATTTCTATTTTTTGTTGCTACGTCTCGAACCCGTATGTCATCCACCGTGCTTTGTGTTTAGGGACCCGATTATGCTGAACTCAATTCACATATAAACTAACTGCAGTTCTTAAAAATCGCAGAAAAAAAAATTGCGCCCCCTCGGCATCTGCGCCCTGTGCAACCGCACACTCTGCACATGCCTAGTTACGGCACTGGCTATATGCTTCATCGAAGCGTTAAACAATCCGATCAAATTTTCACGTCACCAATTTAGCAATAAAACATTCAAGTTAGTAGCGAGAAATTGGCATCGCTGTTGGTGAACTGCTCTATTAGATATTAGAAAGTTCTCAACGTGATTATTTTACATTGTACATGTAATATATATATATTACATGTATACATCTATATATATATATATATATATATATATATTATATTAACTTCAACAGTGGTCACTCGACCGTACGTTTATAACTTGCCAGCTGTATAAACGTACGGTCGAGTGACCACTGTTGAAGGTATAATGGTGATCGATCACAGATGCAGTCGCGTGATCTTGTGGTATTATTGTAGAGAGTGCCGACGAAGAAGAAGCCCGACATCAAATTGGTTTAGAGTTCCAGCTGTAAAATAGTGTGTCTTCGTTGCGGTTATGAAGCGTAACCGCAACTAAGACGGAGTGTCAGACAAATGATGCGCTTCACTGAATCGCTTCCTGACCGGAATTTTTCTTGTTACGGTTAAACCCGTCGTTCAATCGGAATCAAGGAAACTCGTCCATGTTTCATGAATTTTATTTTTATAAATCTAAATCGGTCTTGCAAGTTCCCTTCATTCCTATATCTTCACTGTAAAAAAAATCTTTCTGAAAATTAATATCCTTGTATTGGAAATACCATATGCATAATCTGTGTATTAAATTTCATAAAAATTTAAATTGAATTTTTATATGAACGGTATTGAAAATACAAAGCTACCTTCTATAAAATCAAAAATTTCATACTGTTCGTCACTAAATTATACATATATAATGAATAAATATTGTTTTATTTACATACAAAATTTAAGCTCGCTATCTCAAGTTTTGCAAAAGTTACAATAGAGCGATAATGTCAATTTTTTTACAATTAAAAATTCCTTAAAATCTGGACCACTATACCGATTCGAGCCAAATTCAATACCGAACAACATTGAGTGCACCTGCTCTTATAAACAACTATTTAGTAAAATAGACTAAATTTTACGAAAGTTAGAACGCCCACGCGCTTTTTTTTACGACTTTGGAATTCGTATAAAATGCCATGCGAGTGATAAAAATTAATATGACACGATGCGTGTATGAGTGTTTATAGTCTCAACTTCATGAGTGTGAATAACCGCAAATCCGTTTTGTTTATAAAATTTTTAAACCCGACTTCTGGTGTGAATCTTTATAGTATAGTTCTTATCGAAAATTGCTCAAATTCATTGAAAGTAGTTCCTTTTTATTTACTGCAAGCTAATATGAAACTTATTATGCTTCGGTATGATATATACAGATAGAATTACCAGCAAATGAGCAGTGAACATAAATATGTGATTCAGTAGAGCAAAGATTCTGTTATTATCTTATCTATCATTTACATGAAATTTATGAAATCATCAATTGTGGAAAAAATGTCTATTAAGTGAAATATGGCTTGTATTACAGGTCTACTAAATAAGTACACATCCATACTTCACAAAATAGACATTTTTTATAATGGTTGGTTTCAGAAATCTCATGTGAATGACTGCAAAAACAAAAATGCTTTTGCTATATAGTAAATCCCTTGTTGTACCCTGCTCATTTTCTGGTAATTATATCTGTATGTATCATACTGAAGCATAATAAATTTTACATTAGCTTGCGGTCCAAAAGTGAATTAGAAGTTTTATTTTATTTTTTCATATTTCAGGTAAAGTATTAGAAGGAGTGGAGATTTTGGATTGGGTTTCAATACCAAAACTAGGATTTGAATGCAGATAACACATACCAAATTTCATTGCGCTGCATAGATTTTTTCTAAAGTTATTGTGGAGTCGGACGGTACATACCCAGTAAACACATAACTGAACAGCAATGTAACCTGGAAGTTATATGTGATTGTAACAATGTTACGCTTGCGTTATGTTGCGCCTATGTAACGTAGGAGTAACATGTGATGTTTCATTTGTTATATGCAGGCAATGTTACTTTCATGTGACATATTTTCGTTGCAGTTGCATAACAAAAGCTATGAAATTGCAACGCAACGTGCAAGTAACAATTGGGACGTCACTTTTGTGGCAGGAAATCAATGTTACAGATATGTAACGTGGCAACATTGCAAGAACGCTGCAAGGGAATGTAACATTTACGTAACATGCATATTACAGTGGTTATGTAACATCGTGAACATACACGTTATGTAATTGTTATATGTCGGAGTTCCGTCACAGTTATGTAACAAAAGTGTGTAACGGTAATGCAACACATATGTAACGATTGTAATGTAACTCCGGCTATAGTCCGGTCATGTTACAGTTATGTAACGTGGCAACATTGCAAGAACGTTACATATTCATACAGAAAGTTATGTCCGCTAGGTGGCTAACGACTCAAAAGTTTCTCGCAAGCGATTCGTGACTCTAGCGTGTATACCCGGGTAGAAATCTGTCAGGGCTTGCCGTATCAGGTTTAGGCCCCGATCGGGCAATCCCACGGCTAGCCCTATTATGGAAAGCCTTGCTTGGCCCTGATCAGGCGATGCCACGGCTAACCCTATTATGGAAAGCCCCATGTACGAATTCTGGTATACTGCCAGAGTTGCCAATACGGTCCAGTACTAAAACGGAATTGGCCGCCAAGTGTCGTTGGGCAGTGTTGTTACAGTACTGATTAACACTTGGCACCATGCTGCGTCAGTACTTGTGGCCAGTATTTCCATGATAACATGGACGGCACTCAGCCGGGGTTCGTCCAAGTACTGGGCGTGCGCTTGAATGAAATTCGTCTTAACGTCGGCAAGCAAACTTTGCCAATACTAGCCTGGCATTCGACTGAGTACTGGGGTAATACTGTCCCAACAGGTGAGCATTGTACTGGTTGAATATATTGCCGGAACACCGCCGAGAGCCATCCGAGTGCTGGGCCCGGACTAGGCCGAAACTTATTTTATTGTTATAGAGCAAGCTTTGCTAGTATCAGCCTGACATACAACTAACTACTGGCATTATACTGCACCGAAATTTATGTTTTATACAGACTTCATAATATTGTCGACGGATATCCAAGACTCGTTAGAGTACTGGAGTTACACTGTCCCAACGCTTCTGCTTCCTTCTGGCTAAACGATATTGCCAATGCAGGGCTGACATTTATATTAGTACTGAATGGGTCTTGCGTTGACACTTGTCATACTGTAGATGAGTAAATTATGATGGTTCTAGCTCAATACACAGTACAGTACTTCAATCACTTTAGTGCGATACGGTGCCCAAGGTCGTATAGGTGCTGTGCGTGGACTAGGCCGAAGCTCGTCTTATGTTCGGCATGCAAACATCGCTAGTATCAGCCTTAAATGCGTCTGAGTACTGGGGTCATGTTGCCCTGACACTCATGCTTTGTACAGGCTGCATAGTATTGACAATGCATGGCCGAGAGTCATCAGGCTATTGAGGTCATACTGTCCCAGCACTTATGTACAGCACTGACTAAACAATATTGCCGATACCTGGCCGACATTCGTTTGTGTACTGGGCGTGGATTATGCTAAACTTAGTATTTTGATCGGCGAGTAAACTTCGCCAGTATCAGCCTGATATGCGACTGAGTACTGCAGTTATACTGCCGATATTTATGTTTTATACAGACTGTATAATATTGTCGACGCATTTCCGAGAGTCGTCAAAGTACTGGGATCACGCGGCCCGAACACATTTCATCGGAACTGGTTAAACAATATTGTCAATGCTCGGCCGACATTCGTTTGAGTACGTGATGTATCTTATGTTCACACTTATCATGTGTACGGTAAGTACATTATTATAATTCGGCTCGACGGACCGCACAGTACGTACTGTGCGAATTCCGGAATACTGCCAGTTACCAACACGGTCCAGTACTGAAACAAGCTTGGCTGCCAAGTGTTGTTAGGTAGTGCTGTCGCAGTATTGGCAAATCACTGGTCATGTACTAGGTCGAATCTGGCAGCCAGTACTTCCAAGATAAAATATATGGTACTTAGCCGAGACTCGGCGAAGTACTGAGCGTAGACTAAACCACAACTTGTCTCATTGTCGGCAAACAAATTTCATGAGTACCAGCCTGACGTCCGGCTGAGTACTGGGGTGATACTGTCACGACACTTGTGTTAAATACTTCCTGCGCAATGTGCTGACGTACGGCCGACGGTCGCCACAGTATTGGGCGGGTCTTATGATGACAATTGTCATAGTACCTGCGAGTAAATTATTCTGGTTCCCACTCGACACACCGCACAGATCCTCGGCCATGCTGGGGCAATACGCGCTTAAGTAATGGTAACAAATATTTTTGAAACACTACCAAGAATCGTCGAAGTACTGAGCGTAGACTAAACCACAACTGGTATCATTGTCGGCAAACTAATTTTATGAGTACCAGCCTGACATCCGGCTGAGTACTGAGGTGGCTCTGCCACAGCACTTGTCTTAAGTACCGGTTTTACATTATAGCCATTGCACAGCCAACAGTCGCCAGAGTACGGGGCGTGTCTTGTGATGACGAAACTTATCTTAATGTCGGTGAGCAAACTTCATCAGTATCAGCCTGATATGCGGCTGAGTACTGGCGTCATATTTTCCCGACACTTGTGTTTCGTACTGCCTGAACAACGGAACCAACGCATGCCTGACTGTTGTCTGAGTATCGACCGTGTCTTAGCTCAGACTTCTCATATCGTAACTATACATCCATTAAATTTGTCAGTTCTTGTATTTATGTATGGCTCTTCGATTGAAAAAAAATTGTATTCAGATTCGTATAAAGTAACATCGAAATCCTTTACGTATCCAGTCTCTGATTGAAATTTAGTTACGGTTTACATTTTGGTCTGCCATTTTGAAATTCTGCGTTTCGATACGCCATCTTGGACCCGTGACTTAATTCATGAATTTCGTATTCAGATTCGTTATCAGGGACGGCGAAAACCTATGGGTGTTGAGTTTCATCTAAATTGAAACGGTTTTTAATATCTGGTCCGCCATATTGGATTCGCCATTTTGAATTTCCTAATATGCAGTTAAGGTTCGTAGTCAACGACATAATTAGCTTTCGGGTACGGAGTCTTATTCACACCACGTTACTTTTAGCATTTTCGGTCCGTCATATTGGCTCTGCCATTTTGAATCTCTCATTTTTGAGATCAGATTCGTAATTAGCGACCTCGAAAATACCGGGTGGCATATTTTTACTTAAATCCGTCTATATTTCTGTGATTGTTATACTCGAAGCAACCTTTATGAAACTCTAGTATCAGAAATCCATATAGTCGGTTTGGTCTAGTGGTTAGCGTGTACATCCTTAGGTAGATAGATAGTTAGGTAGTTAGGTAGGTCGATAGGTCTTAGGTTCAAATCCCCACACATCACTTCTCAGGGAGCATCACGGAAAAATTGTAATTGTGAAGGAATCACTTTTTTTCTTTTTTTAATATTAATAAAATAATATTACCAATATAATTAATATCATATCATATTTTTATTATGTAATATATAAATTTAATAATAATATGAATATTAATATTCGGTAATGTTCATATCAATTGTCCCGCCACTGGCTCGCTTCTGAAACTGGACCTCGGCTCCGTCTAATCAATGAACTCTGGCCCAAGCCTATCTAAAAGCACTACACCAGTACTATCAGTTAGTATTATGCCAATATTAAAAAACAAACTCTGGACCGGTGTTATCATTCCAGCGTTGCCCCAGCATTAAGTCAGTAATGATTCCGTACCTCGCCAGAACTAGTACCGACAACATTGGCAACTGTACTGCACCAAGACATAGCCGGTTTGAAATTCGTACATGGATGGGTATCGGATGATTTACGGGCATAATACTGGGACAGCTCTGAAGTGATAACACTGGTCCAACGCTTGACCCGTAGTATCGGCGCGGTACTGGCTGGTGGTTCTGGCGAAGTGTTGTACCAGCATTGTACCAACATTGTACCAGCATTGGTCCAGTACCAGTACCAGTATTGGTCTAGAATGAATGAACAGTACGGAATGGGTACTATGAATTAACACTGGTCCAATATTCGCCATCATAGACTTAACCAGTACTGTCAATCAGTACCGTGTCGACAGTATGGAACAAGCGTAGGACCGGTGTTATCATTTCCGAGTTGCCCCAGCATTGAGACAGATATAGATCCGTATGTCCCCAGAACTGGGCGCCGGTACCGGCAATCTTGACAATGGTACTGTGCCAAGACACCGCCCGTTTGAGATTCGCACATGGGTCGATTCTCTGTTTGGGATTATTTTTTTAATAATTATCAGGGACAATGCATCATTCACTCTAAATTATATTTGTCGCCTTTACCCAAGTGCTGCCACCAAATGGTGTGGAATAATTGAATTATTTTTAAATCCTCCAGCGGCCGATGAAAACAATGCATTGTTGTATGTATCTGCAATGAGCAATTCGAGGTGATAGCCAATTCTACGACGTCTGAAGAAGCTCTGTTATGAGGTATGTGTTACGAAAGACCCGACTTGATCTATAAATGTCCATGCCAATTCCACATATCAAAATGTCGCTGGTCACCACTGAAGAGGCTTCGCGGGTTGTAGGGTTTCTTTCAGTGGCGGAGCCTCCCGTCGAATAAATTCAATTGCTTCAACGGTAGGTATTGTTCATAAAAGAAAATTCCTTTTACTTATATACTTGAAATTTTTTGTACAATATATGACATTTTTGTAATTTCTAGAATTAAGTTAATACCCAATTTTTTTTTCATAATTAAAAAAAATGTTGAAGGCATCTTTGAAAAATGTGTAAAGATGCATATGTATTAGGGCTGTTCAAAAAAACATAATTTTCTTATAATTGGTTGCTCCTGAAATGCGGTATTGATTATCACAATAAAAATGTTTTCGCGAAAGCTGGCAGTTGTGCAATGATATTAAGTACTGCCGCATCAAGGCCAAAATTCATAAAAAGCGACGATTTTTATAAATTTTTTTTTACATGGTGAAGGCCTCATGGAGATTTTAGTTGCTTTCGATAGACTATGAAATTGTATAAAGGCAGAAACATGTTCGATAATGTTTAGTACTGCCGCATCGACATTGAAGTTACCAAAATCAAAAAATGAAATCCTTTAAAACATTGAAATATTCGTCTGCTCATCGACTATTTCGTGCGATTTCAAATGAAAAAATGGCTCTTGAAACGGGATTCATGTATGATCATGATCATGATGGTGATAAGCGATTTCCGAATTTTGGAAAACTGCGATATCAATGCGGCAGTACTAAATTTGATCATACAGGACTCCCGTTTCATGAGCCATTTTGTCATTTGAAAACGCGCGAAATAGTCGACGAGCAGATGGATATTTCAATGTTTTAAAGGATTTCAGTTTTTATTTTGTTAACTTCAATATCGATGCGGCAGTACTAAACATTATCGAACATGTTTCTGCCTTTACGCAATTTCATAGTTTATCGAAAGCAATCACAATCTCCACGAGCGCTTGACCAAGTAAAAAAAATTCCTAAAAATCGCCGTTTTTAATGAATTTTGGCCTTGATGCGGCAGTACTTAATATCATCGGACAACTCCCAGCTTTCGCGAAAACATTTTTTTTGTGATAATCAATACGGCATGTCAGAAGCAACCGATTATAAAGAAATTATGCTTTTTTGAACAGCCCTAATATGCATATTTCTGACTCTACGAAATAATTTGACAGTAGTACAACGAGTGTACTTAATAATAACGAAGTTTGTTATAGTTTGCAACCGTTTGTAGATCGAGTTCGAGACCCATTTCCTCGGAGCGACAACTGCGCCGGCCTTAGGATGCAATCCTATTTAGGGGTTAACAGGTATCTCGTTAGTACGCAGCACGCGACCCAGTCGAACGCCGCGTCTGCTCGGGATAAGAGTTTCTCGATGCCCACCGTTTCCCCTATCTTACGATGGAAGTTTAAGTGCGATTCGAAGAAATACTGATTTCCATTACTGCTCATTGAAAATACTAAAAAACACTGTGCAATATGGGGGATATTATTGGTTCGTTTTATTATAATATATTTTTTAAGTTATGTAGAATTTTAAAAAAATTATCTTATCATTTGCTCACTAAGGTTTCTTGATCTATTTTGGTTATCTCTTAGGTGAACATATTTTAAACGGAAAAAAGAATTTGTTACTTCATGGTTAAACTTCTGCTAAATTTTTTTAATGTTAATCCAAAATCTCAAAAATTAAATAAATAGCAAATAGTAAAAGTACACTTTGTGGATTTGCAAAAAACTGTAAATTTGTGTACTATAAATAGGTTCACAACTTACCCTACTGTCAACCTACTTTTATTTGCTTTACAAACATTAGATTAAACTTAAAGTTGAGTGCAATTATTATTAATTCATTCTCAGTTAATACATTCGAAACCCCTCTGCCGACTTTCCTACATTCTGGATTGACCGATAAAAAGTGCGAAATCCTGAGTTATTATTATTGTTCTTATTATTAACAAAACTGTAAAAAATGTTTACATTTTTCCGATACAAACGTGTATGAATTTGTAAGACTCGTTATAGAAAATCGAAATTAATATGTTTGCATAGTAAATTTAATACAGATAAATGAATTTCGATAATCCCCCCTCGCAAAAAAATAGTATAAAAAGAGTATTAGAATAGTATTAAAATGGAAAGTATGAAGTATGTCGTATTGGACGAAATCATACTCCAATTATACTCATATTCAAGTATCAAGTATGAAATGAGTATAGGAAAAGTTATTCAAGTAACTTTTTTCGAATATTAAGTATGAAATGTTTATACGGAAAGACATTTCGTACTTAATACTCGAATATGAGTATAATTGGAGTATGATTTTGTCCAATACAATATACTTCATACTTTCCATTTTAATAATACCCGTGAAGAAATCTTATCAGGGTTCTTGCAAGGCCCCGATTAATATTCCCTAATTCTCTTAGGGGCCTTATGTGGAAGCCTCATAGGGTTTCAAATGATGGTCACGCTTTTTTCTTCGGGAACTTTAAAGGCTTTAAAGATAAAGTAATCAGGACCTTTTAAGGCTGCCCTATTAAGTTCTTACTAAAATAATAAAGAAATTTAATTTAAAAATATATATTTGTTATTATTTAGTTCAGTAATGCTGCACTTTTAATTAGATATTTCGTCTTTCTCTACACGATGGTACATATTAATCGCTGAAAAAACATATTACATTTTTTTTACATTGACGGGAATTGAACCTAGAACCCTCCGGATGGTGTATTTGCGCTGCGCCTTAGCTGTCTTGGCCATTCAAATTATATAAATATGCAATTTATTTAGGTCTACTTGAATGACTGTAATATGAAATATGAAATAAAGCTAATGTAATATAGTCAGAACTTGATAGATTTACACGACTGTGTCTGATGTGTAAAAATAAAAGCACATTCAGTTATTTTTTTACAGAAATTGGTTATATCGAATAGGGTAAGGTAAACGGCCCTGTTTGTGACGCTGCCTCGGATTGTGACCCCCGATAGCTATTTTACACTATCATAAATGTAATTTACGTCGACTTTTTACCTTATTATCGCCAAATTAAAGAGCTTTTTTAATAGTTTTTTCTGCATTAAACAAATTTTGTAACAAATTATTTAGAAACACATTTCACCGGTGAAACCCGTGGTATTGCGTCTCAATGAGTTCGAACCGCCATCCCTAGATGGAGCTCACTAGCTGCATCGGTCGCGTATTTTATCGTTTCCATCCTTAAGTAAGTATAATACAACATAACAATTATATGAAAATGATCACAATAATTAGCTTTATCGACAAGAAATAGAATACTTAAGCTATTGATTAGTTTTTCCCGTAAACTCGCAGGGTCAATAACTCCCAATGTAATTGTGGTTAGTGACGCGGTCGCTGACTCTCTCAATATTTACGATTTTGACTTGTTGCTGAAAACTAGGTTAGGATTGAATACTGTATAAATTTCAACATTTAACGTTATTATGGTTTCGTTTGACTGTCATGTTGCATTATCAGTGTACATTTCTATACTTACCACGCCCATGTAGAAATATATAACACGTTGAAGCTAATTAAATCTCGTTCATTACTCACACCTGGGTCAGAAACCCGGTACACGCGGGGGTCAGGAACTACGGCGTGAGTGTCACAATCACGGTACACGCGGGGGTCAGGACCTACGGCGTCAGTGTCACAATCCCGGTACACGCGAGGGTTACAAGCTACGACATGAGTGGTTCTGCAGGGTCAGGAACCCCGGCAGTAGACAAGCAATATTTAAATAATGTTTTTATTAATATTCTCAACATTTTGCCTTTGAAGAATAGTCTAATCTGTTTCAGAAGGTTTTAATGCACGTATTCAAAACCTTCATTTTCAGTTTAACAATATCACGCATCTGTAAATAACAGAAAATCGACCCCGCTGCTCTAAAGGTGTCACAAACTGGGCCGTTTACCTTATATTGTATCATTGGTGTCATCTATAATTATATTCCACAAAATTTCTTGTTTTATTGTTTGCGCTAATTAGTTCGTTTGTATCTAGGTGCGTGACTGTCTGACTGACCTGAGGGCCAGTATTAGAATGGGTGACCACCTGGTTGACTTTGACGGTCATTAGTTGGATAGGTGACCACCAATTTTGCCATGGAAACCTCGGATTGCCATATAAGATCCTCTTCTGGCAAATTTATTATTGATTTGTTTACTTTATGTCACAGTTAAGCCTGACTGGGCCTTTAATTAATTAACTTATCAAGGCCTTATTAAACTTCACCATGGCCTTATGAGATCCTTATTCGGCATAATTATGAATAATTAGTTTACTTGGTATCATTATGACCCCTGATTGGATCTTTAAGTAATCACCCTATCAAGCCCTTACTGAACTTCGCCATGAAAACCTAGAATTGCCTTATGAGACCCTTAGGTGGCAAAATTATTGTTGATTTGTTTACTTGGTGCCAAGATTACGCCTGACTGGGCCCTTAACTGATTACCCTATCAAGCCCTTATTAAACTTCAACATGGAAACCTAGAATTGCCTAAGGAGATCCTTATCTGGCAAAATGGGAGTGATATGGAACTCCCTTTTATGGTGTCCACATTAAAGCCCGATAGGGCCCTAAGTTATCTTAGGGCAACCCTAATATTTTTCTACACGGGATATTCACATACTCTTTTTTTTTTGCTCGGGCGGTGATTGGAAATTACAGCAGATGATTACTAAATCGTCAATTCCTAAATTAGCACATGAAAATCAACATGCATTTTTAGAATTTTCATGACCGATGGTGGCGTAATTGGTAACGCACCAGGCTAGAATTCTGGGTGTTCCCGGATCGAATCCGGGTCGTGGCGGAATTTTTTCACAATTTGTTTGAAATAAATTTCGTCGATTGTGGCTGCTTGATGAATTAATTTAATTTATTCAGCAGCTACAGTGGATACTTGTAAAGATTCGGTCTTAGTGAAATTTGAATTAGGATTCGGTTTAGCGCGCTTTGAATCTAGCGATCACTGTCTCAGACCCGAGATGTGCTTCGCAAAAATTCCATCAGGAAATAATAGACAGCTGATAGTCGATAAAAAAAAGTAATAATAACAATATTCGGTCACGCCTATAGCATACTACGGTTTAGTTACTAATATTGAAAAATACCCAGCGACGTATTTGCAATTTTGCCCACATGAGTGTATTAGTTTTTGAAAAATATTTGCTTTTTTCCGACACAAAAGTGTAAGAAATTTACAAAACTCGTTATGGGAAATAAACGTTAATATAGTTGCATAGTAAATTTAATATGCGTCAATGGATTTTATCTGCAGTGATTGAAAACTCCACTTACGAAATCAATCATTACTTACATTCATGTCGATTGGCAATACGAAATTCTTTAATACCTCTATACGTTGAAATCAGATTGTTGCAGAAAAAGGAGACAAATGTTATCGGCACAAATAAATTGTTGTCGACAGACCGTTGTGCCGTGATATTATCGAACGCCACATTTTTTGTTCAATACCGATCATATGAAAATTCACTATAAATGCTTATGAAATTCAATATGCACGGTAATTAAATATCAGGTTTAACGCCTATGTGAATTTTCATACATATTCGACGAAAAATATCTTGCAGCAATAGAAGAATCGGAAGCAATTGTGCTGTAATATTTTCAAAATGTTACATTTTTTGCAATACCGTTCATATGCAAATTCAATATAAATGTTTATGAAATTTAATATACAGTTTATGCATATGGTACTTCCAATAAAAGTATATTAATTTTAAAAAAGATTTCTTTTACAGTGAAGATTTATCTTAAGTACGTCGAACAAAAAAAAAAAAGGATACAAAGTCGAATTTCGCACATTGCTTCCTCATAGAGGAAGCTTTGTAAAAAGCAAAAAATAAGGAGGAAGCAATGTGCAAAGTTGTACTTTGCATCCTTGTTTTAATTAGATTAATAAACATGTTTTGAATTCGCTTGATTATTAGAGCGATTCCGAAAGTAAATGTGATAACGAATATTTTTTAAAATAATTCAACATTCCATCATATAAAAAATTTCATACCGCTCGTCACTAAATTGTACATACATAATGGCTGAATATTGTTTCATTTACCTACAAAATTTGAGCTCGCCATCTCAAGTGTTGCAAAATTTACAATGGAGCCATAATATCAATTAAAAAAAAAATTAAAGTTCCTTAAAATCTGAACCAGTTTACCGATTCGAGCCAAATTCAACACCAAACAACATTCGGTGCACCTGCTCTTATAAACAACATGTAACGGAAGTTACAGCACCAACGCCCTTTTTTTCAAAAAATTCAAACCGGTATAAAATCGAAATTTTCGCCCACATTTTGTCGAAAACAACTACAATTGAAGCGGGTCTGCTGCCACACTTGTGTGGCATGAGTGATCGGCCTTCGAATTTTCGGAGTTGTACACACACACACACACACACACATACACACATACACACATACACGCACGCACGCACGCACGCACGCACGCACGCACGCACGCACGCACGCACGCACGCACGCACGCACGCACGCACGCTCGCACGCACGCACGCACGCACGCACGCACGCACGCACGCACGCACGCACGCACGCACGCACGCACGCACGCACGCACGCACGCACGCACGCACGCACGCACGCACGCACGCACGCACGCACGCACGCACGCACGCACGCACGCACGCACGCACGCACGCACGCACGCACGCACGCACGCACGCACGCACGCACGCACGCACGCACGCACGCACGCACGCACGCACGCACGCACGCACGCACGCACGCACGCACGCACGCACGCACGCACGCACGCACGCACGCACGCACGCACGCACGCACGCACGCACGCACGCACGCACGCACGCACGCACGCACGCACGCACGCACGCACGCACGCACGCACGCACGCACGCACGCACGCACGCACGCACGCACGCACGCACGCACGCACGCACGCACGCACGCACGCACGCACGCACGCACGCACGCACGCACGCACGCACGCACGCACGCACGCACGCACGCACGCACGCACGCACGCACGCACGCACGCACGCACGCACGCACGCACGCACGCACGCACGCACGCACGCACGCACGCACGCACGCACGCACGCACGCACGCACGCACGCACGCACGCACGCACGCACGCACGCACGCACGCACGCACGCACGCACGCACGCACGCACGCACGCACGCACGCACGCACGCACGCACGCACGCATGCACGCACGCACGCACGCACGCACGCACACACGCACACACACACACGTGTGCGTGTGACGTCTCGACGTTTTGGACCATTGTGAGTGTCCTCACATGAAAATCTCGAAAAAACGAATTTTCATGAAGACAAAGCTTCCTCTATGAGGAAGCGATAACGTATTTTCAATATTGGATGGCTGTAGTGAACATAATTCATTTGCAGAAAAAAAATCATGCAATATTTACAGAAGAACAAAAAGCGGGCATAAATTGAGATTCTTTAGAGACAGTTCTAAATTAATTAATGACGCACATTAGTGAGTGATAAATATTTCAGCTATTCGTCGAGCAACTGTAAAGTATTGAATTAACGGTAGAGACAAGAATTCTCAATTCGTGCGGTCAACCGTAACTTTCTATGGAACTGGATCTGAAAATCGATCAACCTGTATCTCACGTCCTAGTCATACCAGACAGTTTTTTATCTTGTTGTTCAACCAGCCAGGGCAATTAAATGCTTTCGTCTCAGACTTCCGCGAATGAAATTAAGTATTTATATTTGTGTATCGGCATGGATCAATGGTTATTGACTTCGGTTGACCCTACTACCTTTAATGGAGAGAGGGGCTCATCCATTTTTGGCAAACAAACCGTGTTTTATCTTTTCTATTTTTTTTATCGGTATAAAAAACTCGTATTAAATATCCCAGTCGCTGAATTCTTGTAAACGGTACTCTTCACGGAGAAAAAAAAGTAGTTGGACAAACGAATAAATGGGTTCCGACAACCATTCGAAAGAGTTGAAATAGCGTCATTACTCAGTGGTTTATGACAACTACTCAGTGGGTTATGACAACTACTCAGTGGGTTATGTCAGCTACTCAGTGGGTTATGACAATTATTGTATTCATGAAAACAGCACTGCGATTGGTTACAGGAGCGAGTTAGTTGCTGCAACTATTCAGCGGTACAGCATATGCTAGAAATGGTTCTTCCAACTGCTTTTTTCTTTCAGTGTTAACATATTAAAAAATCATATAGAAAATACTGGATTGCAGAAGTTGCATATATATTTTTTCGACTTTCTATCTGTCAACAATATGTAGGTCGCAGAGATTTTATTTATTTTATTTATTTTATTAATAACAATAAAGCTTCTTCTCTAGTGGAAATATTTATCTGAAAACCTAACAAATTTTGCTGTTTTTTGGGTGTGTTCGTGATTTAGCGAAAAACTACAAGTTTTCGCTGAATATACAGATCCCGAATTTTTATGAAAATATTTGATTTTTGGAAAAACATCAAGTCCCTGGAACTTTTCCAAATAAGCTTTCGAAAATTTCAGAGAAATCTAGTTTTTTTTTAAAATGAAGAATATTTGTATCTTTTAGAAAACAAATTTTTAGTTGGATAAAAAACTGTATCTAAAAAATTATTCAAATAGATCAAAGTGATACGACCTTTAGTACTGAATTTGGGCCAAATCCGTAAAATGGTTCGGTTTTTATGAGATTTTGAATTTTTCGAAAAATGTTCGTTTTGCTCTAGTTCGGCTTTTATGTGATTTCGAATTTTTTAAAAATTTATTGGTGTCGCTCTGGATTTCGTAAAGCGTCAAAAATCATCAACTTCGTCAATAATTTTCATCTTTCGCAGTGCTTCCTCCATGAGGAAGCCCAAAATAAAATAAAGAAACTTCCTCATAGAGGCGGTTTGTAAAAAGCGAAAAAGAATGAGGAAGCAATGTGCAAGGTTCTACTTTGCATCCTTTTTTTTTAAATAATTCAACATTCCATAAAACCAAAAATTTCGTACCGTTCGTCACTAAATTATACATATATAATGGCTGAATATTGTTTTATTTACATGCAAAATGTGAGCTCGCTATCTCAAGTTTTGCAAAAGTTACAATAGAGCGATGTGAATTTTTCGAAAAATTCAAAATTTCATAAAATCTGAACCACTTTACCGATTCGAGCCAAATTCAATACCAAACAACATTGAGTGCACCTTCTCTTATAAACAACTATTAGCAAAATAGACTAAATTTTACGAAAGTTGGAGCGCCCACGCTCTTTTTTCAAAAAAATTAAAACGGCATAAAATCGACATATGTAATTTTTTATGTATTTTAAAGTAAATAAGTAGCAAAAGCACTTGGAAGAGTTTTTAGTATCCACTTTAGATTGTCCCCATTCGCGCAGAGGCTGAAGATGGGCCGTGCACTATAAACCAGTGGCTTGTTGCATTCTACTCATAAGTTCTCTATTTTTATTTTTAATTCTATCGATATCTTCTTTTTTGTCGACGAGAGGAGGTTCACGTTGAATTCCAGCAGTCGACGTAACCCTTTTTAAGGACCAAAAACTTGATGACAGTTATGTAATTTTTTTGCTAGGAACGAGGTGAGAACTTACACCTATACCATGAATCGTATTGAGTCTTTTCACTAGCTCCAAATTTCTATCAATATCCATAACTGCTCGAGCGTCAGCTGCTAGCATCCGAGGTTTATAGTACACATCAATCTCAAATTTCGGAGGTTTATTGTCGATCCTCGGTTCAACCTTTTAAAGCTCCTTGTTATACATTGTTTGGTCTCTTGACGTTGAGAAAGTCACATTGAGGTCACCTTAGGCATGAGAGACTTTTCAGATGTTGTTTTCATACTTCTAAACGAACCTTGGTTGTTGATCGACTTCATAATTCTTGTCAATGATTTGCTTTTGATTTAAAATGCTACCAGACCTGAACACAATTCAAGGGTCAGCGCTTCGCGCAATGAGGTTAAATTCAAACCTTCAAACCTCGCACGCCTCAGAACTGTAAAAACAGAATAACACGACTGAAGCTGCTCATCGGTTAGCACGAGTTTCAGCTAACCCGGTCTTCATCTGATCTCGTGCCAATTTGAACCAATCACAACGCGAATAACACGATGACAATGGACCAACTTGCAATTCGATAAAATCTCGCAACATACTTTTTAGGGAAGGAGAACTGGAAATATATCGACTTTCGTGGCTTAATGATTTCAGCGACTTTTTATTAACATTAGATCGTAAAACCAAATGGTAGAGCATTTTTTATGGAGGGAAAGTTGCCGTCGGTTACTAACTTGACGTGAAACATACTCTTTCTATGAATAGACCAATTTTCCGAAGATATTTCAATAAATCAAGCGTTGTAATTAATGCCCCGTTTCGTAAAACTTCAAATGCTGCTTGGAAGGCATATGAGGCATTTCGTATTAGCTCGGACAATGAAAAAAAAAAAAAAAAATTCCGAAATTTTTTCAAAAAATCCGATACTATAATTGCAACAGATACACCAACTATCGAAATTTAAAAAAAAATGTTGGTTGTACTTTTCAATAATTTATTATTTTCGCTATCTATAATTTGAAAAAATGAACATATCCGTTTTTGCATGGTCTATAAGATGAACATTTGTTCAATTTCAATTACATAATTTAGAACAATATTAATGGCAAAATAAACAAAAAGATCGTGTTTTAAGGTAAACGGCATCTTTCATTTCACCGAAAATTTATATTTATATTATGTTAGAGAAAAAAGAATTTTCCGTTGAAATCAGTTTATGGGCCAGGCATTCGGCCAAAAGTGGCAGCCATTTTTTTTAAGTACAAAAAACGGCTGTCTGTTTTAACAAAATTCAAAACCCATGAAGCAGTTTCGACAAAAAAATTGTTTTTGCCCAGCAGAATCAAATAAATTAAGACGGTACCGATACCCGGCGATTTTCACCTTAAACATATATATTTTTGTCATCGATCTGTTCAAGGTTAAAAATGTTGATACCTTGAAACACGATTTATTTTGCTTTGCATTTTGCGATGCTTATTTTCCCATTAATATCGTTAAAAATTACCGAATTGAATTTGAACAAATATTCATTTTATACTCCAATTAGAATACCTATTATTTTTTCACTTTTTCAAATTGTAGGTAGAGTAAACCATCTTCAAAATATGTTTTTGTTAAAAGAATAAATGATTGAAAAGTACAACCAACAATTTCTTTTTAAATTTAAAATTTGGTGTATCCGTTGGAAATATAAAATCGGATTTTTAGAAAAATTTTCGGAATCTTTTTTTTTTTGTCTGGTCAAACTGATATGGAATGCCTCATATACACTATATACATGACGATAATAATAGTGAACTGTAAGACAGCGGAACTGCAATAATGTACAATAAAACAGCTCCATTAGTAACGCAAGAATGGTGAAAGTTGATGAGAAGAAACGGTTATTCATAAATCACGGTATAAGTAGCGAAGTAAGGTGACATCGCAAAAGGCGCGGTTCTTCCGAAGTTGTCAGAAAGACATAAGTGTGATTATTGAATCAATTAAATAAAAATACTTCCGGTTATTATTCGTGAGATTCTTGCCAGAAATAAAAAAATATATGTATATTCATGTTTTTTCCTTCAAAAACGTAAATTTTTTATTGTACATTGATATTAAATAACAAACATCCTCTCTAATAAAAGAACAGCAGCACTGTTTTTAGATATAGCAAAAGCCTTTGATAGTGTTTGGCACAAAGGCTTACTGTACAAACTTTATCTGTGTGTGTGTGTGTGTGTGTGTGTGTGTGTGTGTGTGTGTGTGTGTGTGTGTGTGTGTGTGTGTGTGCGTGCGTGCGTGCGTGCGTGCGTGCGTGCGTGCGTGCGTGCGTGCGTGCGTGCGTGCGTGCGTGCGTGCGTGCGTGCGTGCGTGCGTGCGTGCGTGCGTGCGTGCGTGCGTGCGTGCGTGCGTGCGTGCGTGCGTGCGTGCGTGCGTGCGTGCGTGCGTGCGTGCGTGCGTGCGTGCGTGCGTGCGTGCGTGCGTGCGTGCGTGCGTGCGTGCGTGCGTGCGTGCGTGCGTGCGTGCGTGCGTGCGTGCGTGCGTGCGTGCGTGCGTGCGTGCGTGCGTGCGTGCGTGCGTGCGTGCGTGCGTGCGTGCGTGCGTGCGTGCGTGCGTGCGTGCGTGCGTGCGTGCGTGCGTGCGTGCGTGCGTGCGTGCGTGCGTGCGTGCGTGCGTGCGTGCGTGCGTGCGTGCGTGCGTGCGTGCGTGCGTGCGTGCGTGCGTGCGTGCGTGCGTGCGTGCGTGCGTGCGTGCGTGCGTGCGTGTGTGTGTGTGTGTGTGTGTGTGCGCGCGTGCGCGCGTGCGTGCGTGCGTGCGTGTGTGTGTGTGTGTGTGTGTGTGCGCGCGTGCGCGCGTGCGCGCGTGCGTGCGTGCGTGTGTGTGTGTGTGCGCGCGTGCGCGCGTGCGTGCGTGCGTGCGTGCGTGTGTGTGTGTGTGCGCGCGTGCGCGCGTGCGTGCGTGCGTGCGTGCGTGCGTGCGTGCGTGCGTGCGTGCGTGCGTGCGTGCGTGCGTGCGCGCGTGCGCGCGCGTGCGTGCGTGCGTGCGTGCGTGCGTGCGTGCGTGCGTGCGTGCGTGCGTGCGTGCGTGCGTGCGTGCGTGCGTGCGTGCGTGCGTGCGTGCGTGCGTGCGTGCGTGCGCTACAATGTCCTCAATATTTAATTCTCATAGTACACACTTTTCTCGAATCTCGTGCACTAGCAATCAAAGTAGAGTCAGCAATATCCACTCAATTTTCTCCGGAACAAGGAGTGCCCCAAGGCTCTCCTCTTTCACCACTGCTGTACAATATTTATTGCTACCACATGTACCACAACAACCACAATAATAATCATTGGTTCAACCCTTGTCAATATATTCTCCAATTCGCCGATGACACAGTGTTAATAACCCATAAAAACAATTTAAGCCAAACTATTCAAATGCTACAAGAGTCAGTAAACAATATATTAACCTGGTTCAGTAAGTGGCGCCTGAAACCAGATCCACAAAAAACCCAACTGCTTATCTTTAACCATAAAATAAAACAAAACTCGCCGAAAATTCACATCCTCGATCAAGAAATCTCGCTACTCCAACACGCTAAATACCTCGGAATACATATTGATCAAAAGCTGAACTTTAATTATCATCTCGAACAATGTAAATCTAAAATGTCTACAAGAGCCTCACACTTTAGGAGTATCACATTCAGTAACCGCGACATCCATATAAAACACTTGAGCACTGAGTAGAATATACAAATGCATATGCAGACCCCTAATCGAATACGGCCACCCCATCTTTTTTAACTGCAAAGAGAATGCGCTGAAAAAAATAAGAATCGCCGAAACTTGCGCGATTCGACGCCTGACGCGCATCCGCAACCCTGCGAACCCGATGTATAATCCAAGCAATACCCTTCTATATGAAACAACAGACATCACTCCAATAATACACCGAACTAAACTACTGACGAAAAGTATTTGCCTCGAACCAAATTGCAAACATTCAGCCTTTGTGCGCCCAACCTCAACAAAACATAACTCGCAAACATAAATTCCCCAAACACACTACATACCAACTCTTAGAAATGTTGAAAGAATAATAAAAACGAGTAAAAATTAAATATTTAAAAATATTATATCGTTAAAATTAGATAAATATTATATTGTTAAACTTAGCTTATAAGTATATTTCTTTTAAAAAAAGATGTGAAAAATCACAGCCTAACATTGAAGAACGCTTAGGCTGAAGGACTACCGTCGATGGCCTATTGGCAATCCAACCTCACGGAAAAAAACCAAGATCTATGTAAACCCCAATCTGTTGTACATTGTAAATAAATATTCATTTACTAGTACTACTAACAAACATCACAATATGAAGAAAAAGTTATTTCTGCGAATACAATATGATTTTTTGCTTATAGAGGTAGCTTTGTTTTCATGAAAACATTTTTTTTTCGAGATTTTCATGTCAGAACCGTCAAAATGTCCAAAACGTTGAGAACAGTAGTCTAGAAAAAATGTCCGTAAAGTATGTAAAATTTCGAAAATTCAATCGCTTATTACTGAAGATTGGTTATAGCTATCGAACTAAAATTTGGTATACACGTTTGGTACAAGATTTTATGCACTTGTGATTTTTGTAAAGAAAGAGCGTGGTCACTCTAACTTTCATAGAATTTAGTCTATTGTTCTGAGTCGTTCATTATAAGAGCAGGTACACTCAATGTTGTTTGGTATTGAATTTGGCTGAAATCGGTGAGGTCGTTCAGATTTGATGGAATTCTGAATTTAAAAAAAACCGACGTTATCGCTCTAACTTTTAAAAAACCCGAAATAGCGAGCCTAAAGTTAGTATGTAAACGAATATTCAGCCACGATAGATACATAATTTAGTTCCAAACGAAATGAAGCTTTTGACTTTGAAATTTCGAATTTGGAAAAAAAGGTATCGCATTTACTGTCGGAAACACTCTAATAACGAAATAATTAAAAAACGAAATAGAAGAAACGAATTCACAATATGTTTATGTATCAATTTAAATTAAGGATGCAAAGTAGAACCTTGCACATTGGTTCCTCATTATTTTTCGCTTTTTACAAAGCTTACTGTATGAGGAACCTAAAATTGATTAACATACTTCCTCATAGAGGTAGTTTTATAAAAATCGAAAAATAATGAGGAAGCAATGTGTAAAGTTCTACTTTGCATGTTTTTATACCTTACCGACGGGCTTTGTCAATGTTAAAAGCGAAAAAAAAACGGATGGCAAAAGAAAAAATCAACTTTTTGGAAACTTGGACCAGATCTTTTTTTTTCGTCTCAAAAATACTCCTCGTTAATATGAACATTTTAAGTTTAAGCAGGAAGTGGGATAATTTTTTTCTCGATTAGTCCGATTTCATTTTTTTATATAATTATAAAAATTTATATAATATTACATAATTGTAATATTCAAGGTTATGAACCATTATTTTTCCAAATCTGAAACCATTAATTTTAACAGCATTCGTGAACTAAGGCCTGAGGAGGTTTTGAACCTACGCCATCTAGTCCTACATCTGTAATATCCTACACAAAACCGGAACAAACGTAAAATCCTACATGTGCAATTTCCTACAGTTAAAATATCCCACATCGAATTAATTTCCTCTAAATGAGCATATTGCAAAATCCTACATGCGAAATATTCTACAGGCGTAAAATCCTACATTCGTAATATTGTACATGAATAAATCATACAGCGTCCGATGTAAGATCCTACAACGCGTAATATTCTACAGGTAGGATATTTCAAATGTAGCAAATTGTACATGTAGGATTTTACTTGTGTGCCGGTTTTGTGTAGGATTTTACAGATGTAGGATTAGACGGTGTAGGTTCAAGACCTCCTCCTAAGGCCTCACACTATTTTTTAAAACATATTGTTAAAAAATATTATAATTTTTAAGTGATAGTATTATTCTATTCTGTCAGGGCAAATTAAGATGGTTGGAAAGAGTCCGGAATATAAAAATAGTAGACGTAAAATAGTCCTGTTCTGCTGGTCACCATAATCTTAATTATGATAATCGCATTTACAACGTTTGTTCCTATGAAAGAGAAGCATGAGATTTCGGTTCATAAATGCTGTTAAAGTAAATTAATATCCATATTGACCCATTAATTATGATTATAATTATAATAAATATTATTATTAATGAAGTTTTGAGAGAGAAAAAAAATTTTCATAAACCCGAAAATTACAATTATATGAAAATGTGTCTCTGTCAAAAGCTCGGAAATATCGAAAAAAATTCACCCGGTTTAGGCTTACAATGTTCGTATTGACGAGGGGTATTTTTGAGATGATAAAAAAAACCGGGTCCAAGTTTCCAAAAAACTTGGCACACAAGTGGAGCGGCCTCTCTTTGTTCATTGTAATTTTTGACAAAATGTATACAGAAATTTAGTTTTCATGTCTTTATGACATTTCTTTAAAACGGGACGTGCTCACACAAACTTTTACAAAATGTCGGCTATTTTCCTAAATAGTTCTTCATAAATGCAGGTGCACTCGATGCTTTTTAATATTGAATTTGGCTGAAATGGGTAAAGTGGTCCGATTTTTCGAAGTTTTGAATTTTTCGAGAAATTAACGTTGTTGTATTAATTTTCGGACAACATGAACTAGTGAACCCAAATGTTCTGGAGTTTGGATTATATAAGAAATTGAATTTTATTTATTATTTCCTGACGACTGAAATTTTGCTAAACTTTAGAACTTATTTAAAATATGGATGCAAAGTAGAACCTTGCACATAGCGCTTTAGATGTTTCTCATCTTTTGCACAGCATCCTCAATGGAAAATCCAAATTGAGGTGGAAAAGTGAGAAAATTGAGGAAGCATTGGGCAATATTCCAGTTTAAATCTTTTTTTATTTTGTACAGATAAGATATTGAGAACATTTTTATTCCAGTTCGCGATGTTTTTTTTTAAACAACAATCTTTTATGTATTTCATATTTTTCAAACCTTCAGAAACCTTCGTGGTCCGCATCAGTAACAGGCCCCCATGCGGCCGTATCCGACTTCTTTCTCTATATCGCATTCACCATAAGATTTCCGTCATGGGCATAGGAAAACTGCGGTAGACCAATGCCACTCTTGGTTTTGCGCGTAACCTTCATTTGCAGCCATTTTTTATAGCCAGTGCACGAAGTGACGAAATTTATCATTGTCATATAGCGATAAATTCATGGGTCTTATATCAATATCTATTGAATATATATGTTGTACATATTATTACGACCGAGCAAATGAATAAAGCGGATATTTATTTGTGAGGCGGATATTATTAATTACAAAGAATTCTATTTATATTTTAACGTTTTTGTTCGCACGTTTGCTCGCAGTCAAAGTCCTGTCAAGACTTTCTTCTGTCACGTTTACTGTGAAGTATATCAAGTATTCGTTTGTCGATTGTCATACCGTGTGTTCCTATAAGACCTAATCTCTATATTCATAACAATATATATTGACAATCGTATATATAGATATACATCGGATGCTTTCAAATATACGAAACTTCGAGCAAGTGGCGCTGGTGTTATTAAGATAGTTTTTACACTACTTATGAATCATACGCCAGACAATTTTCAGCTACGTTACAACCAAATGGACGAAAATTAATTTTATTGTTAATGAAAGTTACAGGTATCTCAAACTTATCGAAAGGCAAACTCTCTTTTCCACATTCGCGCGTTGTTATTTATAAATGATGATATTATCAAAATTTAGTCGCCCGCTTGACATTCTACCGCCAATTTTGGTCAGGTTATGCATACGTTTCGTTTGGATTATGGCCTTCGATGCTGTCTTATTCAGTGTCGTAATTAGGCATATGAACGCCCTGTGCAGACCACCTATTTGGCGCCCCTCTTTGCCATAAATGACGCGAGCCAAATAAAGTGCATAAACCGTATGTCTCCAAAGAAGAGGGAAATAAAAAAAATTGTTTCATTGAAACTTTTTTTGCAATTTGTAATAATGAGATTAAAAAATTGCATAAAGTTCTTTAAAACACAAAAAATCTTTTTTAAATAATTTAAAACAAAGCAATATAAATATGACAGAAAATATACCTTAAAATCTAACACAACTTGCCTTCGCACTCGCAAAATCGTCTATTATGCTGTTGTTATCAATATTTTTTGCCATTTAATTTTTAATTGATAATTTAGCCAGGTTTGTCAATCGTTCTTGCCCCATGGTTGTTCTCAGGTACGAATTTATCATTTTAAGTTTGTTGAAAAGTTGACATATATGTGCTATCCAAGGAAATATGTAGCATTGACAAGTCGCAAGCTGACTAGAAGCGCATGTACGTATGTTCGCGGTGTACACACGTTCCGTGTCCCAACAGCACGAATGCGACAAAACTGCCAATCGTGTAAACTAAAATTTTGCAGCTTTCTCAATATATATTGAGAATGAAGTATACAGTAGTGAGAATACAGTATAGTTAGCCGCTATTACTGATAGGCGGCGTTTATACATTCAGGAAACATACTACCGGCTGGTAACTCCGACACGAGCGAAGATTTCTATTTTTCGTTGCTACATCTCGAACCCATATGTCATCCACCGTGCTTTGTGCTTAGGGACCCGATTATGCTGAACTCAATTCACATATAAACTAACTGCAGTTCTTAAAAATCGCAGAAAAAAAAATTGCGCCCCCTCGGCATCTGCGACCTGTGCAATCGCACACTCTGCACATGCCTAGTTACGGCACTGGTCTTATTGCAATACTTTACGGTGAATCAGCCTACTTTTTTGACATTATCGTTATAAATGTTTATTACCGCGAGTGCATACCCGCGCAGAAAAAAGTAGTCCAGGATGGAGTCTCGGATGGAGTCCAGGATGGAGTCCAGGATGGAATCTTGGCAGTCCAGGATGGAGTCCCGGATGGAATCTTGGCAGTCCAGGAAGGAGTACAGGATGGAGTCCAGGATGGTGTCCGCCGACTCCGGCTTTAACTCGGATCCCGGAGTCGGCGGACACCATCCTGGATGACCCGTGAATCTCGGCTGTCCTATGGCAGAATTCATCCTGGTGTCTATTATGGATTCTCACCTGGACTGTCTTACATTCCATCCCGGACTCCATCCTGGACGACCCGTGAATCTTGGCTGTCCTATGGCAGAATCCATCCTGGTGTCCATTATGGATTCTCACCTAGACTGTCTTACAGTTCATCCCGGACTCCATCCTGGACGACCCGTGAATTTCGGCTGTCCTATGGAAGAATCCATCCTGGTGTCCATAATGGATTCTCACCTGGACTGTCTTACAGACTCCATCCTGGACGGTCCATGGAATCTCAGCTGTCCGACGGAAGAATCCATCCTGGACTCCATCCTGGACTCCATCCTGGACTCCATCCTAGACGATCCGGGTGTCCACCAGGAGGTTGACACCAGGACCAGACCGCGCCCACCTTGGGCACCTTGGTGTCCAGGCGATCCATTTTGGACCACTCTTACTACGTTAACGGGGGGTAGACCCCTAGTGTGTAGTCAAAGTCAGGACAGCTTTCTAGTCTTATATACGCTCAGGCTTCAAGTCACTTGCGAGAAACGGTGCGTCCGTTTGCCATCTAGTGGCATCATGCGAAACACCGATACACAATGCTCCGCTAGATGGCGAGCGGTCGAAGCGTTTCTCGCAAGTGACTTGAAGCCTGAGCGTATATAAGACTGGAAAGCTGTTTTAAGTTTGACTACACACGAGAGGCTTACCATCCGTTGACGTAATAAGAGTGGTCCAACATGGATCGTCTGGACACCAGGGTGCCCAAGGTGGACACCCGGATCGTCCAGGATGGAGTCCAGGATGGAATCCAGGATGGAGTCCGGGATGGATTGCGAGACAGTCCAGGCGAGAATCCATAATGCACAACAGGATGGATTCTGCCACCGGACAGCCGGGATTCGCGGACCGTCGAGGATGGAGTTCGGGATGGACTGCGGGACAGTCCAGGCGAGAATCCATAATGGACACCAGGATGGATTCTGCCATAGGCCAGCCTAGATTCACGGGTCGTCCAGGATGGAGTCCGGGATGGACAGTAAGACAGTCCAGGTGAGAATCCATAATGGACACCAGGATGGATTCTGCCGTAGGACAGCCGAGATTCACGGGTCGTCCAGGATGTGGTGTCCGTCGACGACGGGATCCGATTAAAAGCCGGAGTCGGCGGACACCATCCTGGACTCCATCCTGTACTCCATCCTGGACTGCCAAAATTCCATCCGGGACTCCATCCTGGACTTCCAAGATTCCATCCTGGACTCCATCCTGGACTCCATCCTGGACTCCATCCGGGACTCCATCCTGGACTACTTTTTTCCAGGATGGAGTACCGGATGGAGTTTCAGATGATGTCCGCCGACTCCGGCTTTTAATCAGATCCCGGAGTCGGCGGACTCCATCCTGGACGACCTGTGAATCTCGGCTGTTCAATGGCAGAATTCATCCTGGTGTCCATAATGGATTCTCACCTGGACTGTCTTACAGTCCATCTCGGACTCCATCCTGGACGATCGGCGAATCTCGGCGGTCCAATGGGAGAAGCTATTTAAAAAGTCTCGAATTTAAGGATACATTATGTCAAAAATTGCAATAATCAAAGGCGGTCTGCTACCACACTTGTGTACCAAATTTCAGCCCAATCGGTCGAGCGGTTCTTGAGTTATATGTGATTTTAAAATTCCGGGGACGTTTTTTTCCGGTACTTTTTTTCTGAGGGGCTTTTTTCCCGGGATACATTTTTTCAGGAGACTTTTTTTCTGAGGGGCTTTTTTCCGGGGTACATTTTTTCAGGAGACTTTTTTTTCCGGGTGACTTTTTTCCAGAACATTTTTTTCCTGGGGACTTTTTTTCCGGGGACTTATTTTCCCTGGTACTTTATTTTCCGGGTACTTTTTTCCCTTTTTTTCCGGGGTACATTTTTTCAGGAGACTTTTTTTTCCGGGTGACTTTTTTCCAGAACATTTTTTTCCTGGGGACTTTTTTCCGGGGACTTTTTTTCTTTGGTAATTTTCTTCCCTGGTACTTTTTTCCCCTAATACTTTTTTTTCAGGTACTTCTTTTCCGAGATTTCCACACATACAGATACCTGCGTGTGCTTCATGTATACATTTGGAGCTTCATTGCGCCCATATTTTTATTTTCGACGAAACTACGGCACCGGGACTAAAGGTACTAAAGTACACTGACCACTAGACCACCACACCGGTTATTCTATAATTTAATATTTTACTTATTTATATTTTATATTTTACAAGCTATGTAATATTGATATATTACATCGTTCTTTCATTATTACATGACTAGCGATCGTTATTGGTGAAATTTTAAATAAAAATACTTCGATGTCGTTTTTATTTGTTCGCAGAAATAACGAGTGGTGGTACTAACATGGCTTACCATGGCCTCAGTCAGCACGTGAACTTTGACACCATTCCGGATCCAGGTGACCGTTTTGCCCTCGAGGAGTTGATTGGCGAGGGTACTTATGGCGAAGTTTACTCGGCTCTTGACAAGCAAACTGAGGAAAGAGTTGCAATCAAGATCCTGGAAAATGTTGCTGATAATATTGAAGAAATTGAGGAAGAGTATTTGGTGCTCAGGGATTTGAGCATGCATCCAAATATTCCATTGTTTTATGGACTATTCTTGAAGAGGGCTAGACCAGCTCAAGAGGAAGATCAACTATGGTTCGCTATGGAGGTACAGACATACTTGTCCAGCAACCCAAGATTCAGGCGTTAAACATATCCAGCGGAAAAATAATCGCTGCAAAGTAAAATCTTGACAATGCTTCTTTATTATTATCCTTATCATTTTTGGCTTTTCCATAGAAGCTATCTGGATAGTAACTCTTGACACTCATTGTCAATCTCGAACTAACATAACGCCTAGCAACCTCACTTGGAACGTCAGTTATGCATAACTGCTCATTTCAGAACTTTATAATTTATATGATATGAGGCCCCGCACAGAAAAAATAGTCCGGGATGGAGTTCCGGATGATGTTCAGGATGGAGTCCCGGGTGGAATCTGAGCAGTTCGGGCGATCTGGAGTCTAGGCAGTCCCAGATGGACTCTCATACGGTTTTCGGCTTTTAATCCGATCCTGAAGTATAATCTGAAGTTCATCACTCCATTCCGAAGGGCCTCAACCTGGATTCCATCCAGGATTCACAAAACTTTCCTGGACTCTACCCGGGACTCCATCCGGAATGCCAAATACTCTCCTGGACTCCACCCGGGACTCCATCCGAAATGCCAAATACTCTCCTGGATTCCATCCTGGATGATCAGCGAATCTCGGCGAATCAATCGCAGAGTCCATCCTGGTGTCCATTTTGGATTCTCGCCTGAACTGTCTTAGGCTCCATCCCAGACTGTACCCTGGATGACCCCCGAATCTCGGCGATTCAATCGCCGAGCCCATCCTGGTGTCCAGTTTGGACCGTTAACGAAGAGTGGACCCCACGTATGTAGTCGAACTCTGGACAGCTTTGCAATCTTATATACGCTGAGGCTTCAAGTCTCTTGTGAGAAACGCTTCGACCGCTCGTCATCTAGCGGATCATTGTGCATCAGTGTTTCGTAGGATGCCACGGCGAACGGACGGAGCGTTTCTCGCCAGTGTTTTGAAGCTTCAGCGCATATAAGACTGCTAAGTTCTCTTGAGTTCGACTACAGTACATACGAGGGATATATCCGTCGAAGGAGGGTCCAAAGTGTTCACCAGGATAAACTCTGCAATTGAATCGCCGAGATTCGCGGACCGTTCAGGGCAAAGTCTGGGATAGAGTCGAAGACGGCGAGAATCCCAAATGGACACCAAACATTGCTTTGCCAAGATTCGCTAATCGTCCAGGGTGGAGTCCAGGAGAGTGTTTGGCATCCCGGATGGAGTCCTTTCGGGAGTCCTGGATGGAGTGATGAACTTCAGGATACACTTCATGATCGGATTAAAAGCCGAAGTCGATATGCGAGTCCATCTGGTACTCCCGCCAGGACTGCACAGATTCCATCCGAGACATTATCCGGGAAATCACCCGGGAAACCATCCGGGACACCATCCGGGACTCCATTCGGGATTCCATCCCGGACTTTTTTTTTCTGCCCGGGTGGCATAGCTGAGCCTTATACTTCGACACCGTATTCCCGCAGTGCCTTGATGTTCTTATATTCGAGCTTAAATTGGATTGGCTATCCAGTTGACGAAGCAAGAGGCCATATCATCTTTTAGTGCGTCAATTTGTTTAAACCTTGTGTGAATGTCACATTTTTTCAGTGTCGTGGCTTAAACTCGATGATGTTTCCCTTCGAAGTTATTTTTGAAAAATAGTTTCCTATGACGTAAAATGCATATCTTGCACAACCAACCTTTAGTATCAAACCTTTTGAAATACCATCGAAAAAAAAAACGCTACACTTCTATAGAAAGACTATTAAATATTTAAGAAGTTATTCAAGTTATGTATTTTTCAAAAATATGTCACAACATTAAAATTGTCATTATATGACAAGATATTCTTGACGACAATATTAACATTTTTATGAAATTTTAGAATTATTTCTACGATATTTCTCGAATATTCTGTGCTGTGTGTGCTTCATTCATTGTATGTCTTACAGTAAAAGATATGTTGAGGCTAAGTCTTATTTATTAATTGTAATTGGTTTGGTATTTTTAAATGACTAGTCCAGATTACTTCTCATTGATGTTTGGCAGATTACGTGGGAGGTAACACCTTACAACTTTACAAGTAGCTCTGATCGAAGGATGATAGAAACAAAATGCCTGATGACCTACAGTCTCATTGCTTTCAGACACCATGCCAGCCAGACGTTTCCTGCGACCTTTTCTTGCAACGATATCTCGGAGAAATATACTCAAGCCAAGAAACCTGTTTTATTACAGCTGTGCACCGGCGGCTCCGTAACAGATCTGGTCCAGGGGCTGAAAAAAAGAAACAGTCGTTTGAAAGACGATCAAATTGCTTACATCCTTCGAGAAACTGTTGAAGCGTTAATCTACTTGCACAGCAATCATTGCATGCATCGTGATGTTAAAGGTCACAATATACTACTAACAGAAGAAGCACGCGTCAAGCTCGTCGACTTTGGTGTTTCCTCGCATCTAGCTGCAACATTAGCTAGAAGGAATACTTCTGTGGGAACTCCATACTGGATGGCACCAGAGGTGATTATGAGATCTTATCTTCTTTCAAGTTGACACCCCATTTTACAAATTATCGTTAAAAATATGTTATAAGTAACAGTTTACTATGATGATTAAAGCCATGTACATTTTTGTTATATCTGTTGTGCTGTTTGCAGTTGAAAAGTACTTCCAGTTTTATAAATTATTTTTTCTATTGAGTTTAATTCAACTTGACATCTACTCGAATTTTACAACATTGGACATATTATTCGAGATGAGATGTGTAGACACGAAAAAATAATTGAAAAAAATCTGATAGGTATGTTGACGTGTAAAAAATGGATCTTTCGTAGAGAAAGCTCTGAAAAATATATGTTGATGTTTTGAGTGTAAAAATAAAGTTCTTTAAAATGTATCTTTCGTAGAGAAAGCCCAGAAAAATGTATGTTGATGTTTTGGGAGTAAAAATAAAGTTCTTCTTAGTTGCACAATTTTCAACCCTTTGAAGCACGGTGTAATGCCGGTGTTACACATCTTTAAATTCAGAAAAATGCATCAATTACCAACCTATGTATTTGGCACTTCATACTTAGGGGTATTTTGGATCGCTGAATTCCAATATGGTGTCAAAATTACGAAATTAAAATGGCTGATTTTATATCGAGGCCCAATGTTTGACCATTTTTTGGTTATCATATAAAATCTATTCATGGAAGCATACATTTTTCCTTACCACCAATTTACTTGAAATTTGATACTTTGAGGGGTTTGGGGTTACTGATTATGAGTCTATACGCAAAAATAAAAAATGGCCACTCCTATATGGCGGATATAATTGCCAAAAGTTACTTAATTTGGGTGAAATTCTGTACTCAGGGATTATTGAGGTCGTTGATTACGAATCCGAATACAAAATTCTGAAATTCAAAAGGGCGGAACCAATATGGCGGACGAAAATACAAAAATTATTTGATTTGGCTGAAATTCTATACTCAGGAATTATCGAGGTCGTTGATTGCGAATCCGAATTCAAAATTCAGAAATTCAATATGGCGGACCAAAATGCAGAAAGTTACATGATTTCCTTGAACTCGGGGGTTTCTGAGGTCGCTGAATACGAACCCAAACTGAAAATTCTAGAATTCAACATGGCGGACCCATTACCCATATAGCATTTTCACATACATTGCATATACATCGTACAAACATTTGCGGATATAGAATGTTCTATGTATATACGTATGCACGTCGTATCACATCATATGTATATGAAATGGATCTGTAAAGGAGACACCTATTCATGTACATCGAACATACACTGGATATCCATGAGGATATACATATTATGTGCACCGTATGTACATATATGTCCTGTCTAAAAAAAACGAAAAAATTAAGTACAAAATAATTATCTGCATTTATTGAATTCGGTTTATCTTGCACTTTTAGTTGGATATTCGGAGTTATTGCATTGATCGGTACATATTTATTGCTGAAAAAACACATGTAAATTTATTTGCTGTTGGTGGGAATCGAATCTGGATCCTCTGGGTGACTGCCGGGCGCCTTAGCGCACTCGGCCATTGATATCTTAGAAGATTTTTATTTTTATTCTCTATTTGAAGTATACTAAAAATAAAAACGCGTCAAGACTACATTCATTTAGAGGGTTGCGACCAAAATATAGAAAATATTAACACAGTGGGTCACCGATCGATATACTGACCCTTAAGGGACATTGAAAAATTCGGCCGTTAGGCGGTCACCCATCCAAGCACTGAATTTGGACAACTTGGAAAAACTCGGATGCGGAGCGATCACGAATGCAAATACTGATCCTTGCGGGAGTCCAAAAATTTCAACCCTGGCGCGGTCACCCATCCAAGTACTGACCTACGAGGCATTTAGAAAAATTTCTTGTAATTTTTTTGGACTTTTTTTCAAATAAAAAACAATACTTCAGTAGTTGCGAAGGACTCAATTTTTTTTAAATCTTTGTGAGACACAAAGATTTTTAAAAATGCAGATAATTATTTTGTAATTAATTTTTCCGTTTTTTTTAAGACAGGACATAAGTGCACGTACGGTGCACATAATATGTATATCCTCATGGATATCCAGTGCCCGAGTAGAAATTTCATCAGGCATGCCTGCTGTCACACGAGGTTCAGATCAGTTTTAGGTACCGTTAGTTATTTGGGGCCGCCGTAAATTCACCTGCTCAGGTCCATGTAAGGCTGAGATATGGCATTCGTACTTAATAATGCCTTCTTTCCACCGAATCAGGCTGATGTCAGGCTAGGTATGGTAACCTTATTTAGGGGTCGTCGTAAGTTCACCCGATCAGGTCCATGTAAGGCTGAGATATGGCATTCTACCTTAAAATTGCCGTCTTTCCACCGGATCAGGCCCATGTCAGGCTTTGCATACAGTAACCTCATATAGATATGCCATTCATCGACCTTATCCGTTTCGCATAAGGTCTTTCTGTGGCATTTGGACCAAGATTTTGTCCAATTTACTTTCCCTGGTCAGATCCGCATACGGTCTTCGTATGGCATAGTTTTTATTAAATATGCCGTAAATTTACATTATCAGGTTCGTGTAAGGGATAGATACAGCATTCGTTAAAAACATTTAAAAATTATCGTTATGCAAAATCAATCTTTTCAGCACCTTGCATGTGCTGGATTTTTTTACATCTTAATCCAATCGAGAAGTATTCGAAATTTTCGCTGAAACTCACGTTTTACGGGACTATACCGCTAGAATTAGTTTGAAATCTATCCAGGTACGGACCGTCAAACGCCAGTACCTGACCGTAAACCACCACTCTGAGATTTAAACGAATCTCGGAGTGGTGGTTTACGTGGTGTTTTCGACAAAATTCTCAGTGAACTTTTTGTACAAAACCACCACGGGGGTTTCGACGGTGGTTTGTTCGGTAATCGGATCTGCTAGGGAAAGTGCAAAATAAATCGAATTCGTTGAGCGCAGATAATTATTTTGTAATTTTTTTGCCGTTTTTATAAGTAGATTTTATAAGTGATCATGCGCTGCGTTACTTTCCTGTAAGGCCCGTATAAGGTTGCCAGGCAGGGGCCTTAGATTTAAATTTAACACGCTAGGGCCTGATATTCCCCGTAGCTGAATTTCTACTCGGGTGTATGTTCGATGTACATGAATAAGTGTCTCCTTTACAGATACATTCCATATACATAGGACATTGTATATCCGCAAATGTTTATACGACGTATATGCAATGTATGTGAAAATGCTATATGGGTACATCCTTAGGTAATTAATTCGTGGACGTTTGATTTTCTTTCTATGGTCATGGATTGCATATACATGAAATATCATACGAATGTGTCCGTATCTGCGCTCAAATCGTATTATTCAAGTATGTACATACAATGTGTTTTTGATATACATGCGTGTATATACCTGCATGTATGTAGAATAAATATCCATAGAATATACAAGATATACTTTTCACATTAAGGACCTAAAATGGATATACATCGAATATCTGATGTTATATGGGTATGGCGGACGAAAGTACAAAAATTATTTGATTTGACTGAAAGTCATTTTGAATCAAGTAACTTTTTGTTTTTTTCGTCCATCATATTGGATCCACCGTTTTGCGTTTGCAAATTCTGAGTTCAGATACGTATTCGGTAACTCTAACAACCCCCGAATACCGAGTTTCGTCCAAATCAAGTATCTTTTTGTATTTTCGTCCGCCATATTGGATCCGTCATTTTGAATTTCCAAATTCTGACTTCAGATTAGTAATCACTGATCCCAAAAACCCGCAAGTACCGAGTTTCATCCGAATCAAGTAATTCTTTGTATTTTCGTCTGTCATTTTGAATTTTCGAATTTTGAGTTCAGATTCGTAACCAGCAACTCCAAAAAACCCCCGAGTACTGAGTTTCCTTCAAATCAAATAACGTTTGTATTTTAGTCCGCCATATTGGAACCGCCATGTTTTATTTCATATTCTGAGTTCAGTTTCGTAGACGATGATCCCAAAAGCCTGCAGGTACAAAATTTCAAGTCTTTTGCGTGTCAGTAAAAATGTATGTTTCGAAGGGTTAAGATATTTTTGCGTACGATACCACTTAATAGGCCCTTGCCGGAAACGTTAAAAAAATCTTTAAAAAATTATATGTATTGAGAAAAGACTGTGAATTAATATGAATAAGAAAATAATTATGTAAACGTTTGATTTACTAATTCATTAATTACCTGTTGGCACTTTAAGTGTCTTCAATATCCGTCGTGGAACCGAGACGTCGTTCAGTAGACCGCGAATAGACTAATGCACGTTTTGCATGTTTTACACTCTTTTTATTCCTGTTTGCAATCCTACGAATGTAGTCCATTTAGATTCACTTTTGTGCATCTAGAACAACGGTCGCTTAATGGTTGCACATAATTAACTCCTGGTTAGGTTATTAATGTCATTATATAGTTACCCTGTAGTCGTTAGTCGGTGTCAAATGAGAGTTTCCCGAGAATCGAAACATTGCAAAAAGAGATCGGTCGCTTTTTCGTTTACTCTCAGTCTCAATGTAATTGCACAACTATCATTCGATCTTAAAGTAACTCTGGTGTGACTGCGACTTCCAAATGACTAGTGACATCGGTTCCGCGAGGGTGACGCTAATTTTTTTTCAAACCAATGTTTCTTGTCACATAGTATCCTAATTTTTATAAAATCACGTTTTTTAATCAAATGAAAAAAATTGATGGCTAATAAAAAGTTCGGAATATTTGATGACATAGGTGATAGCTTGCGAACAACAACTGGACTCTTCCTACGACTCTCGCTGTGACATCTGGTCGGTCGGAATAACAGCAATAGAGTTGACCGAAGGTGATCCACCGCTCTCCGAGCTTCATCCAATGAGGGCGCTTTTTCAAATTCCCCGAAATCCACCACCGGCATTAAAAAATCCGGACAATCACTCGCCGGAATTATCCGACTTTATAGGCGAGTGTTTGGTGAAAGATTTGGAGCACCGTCCTTTCGCCAGCGAGTTGCACGAACATCCTCTTTTGATGAACGTCGAACCAATAGTCGGAAAAATCCGCAATGAGTTGCAGGAAGAAATACGACGACAGAGAAACGAAGGTCGTGTTCATCGGCAGCCAGAAGTCACAACGAAACACGGAAAGCTGAAAACCGATAGAAAAGCACAACCCACTAAAATGTACATGGATGACTTAGCAGCCTTGGATTTATTGTCCGAAGATGCTATAGTCGATCAGCTTCAGAACCGCTACGAACAGACGCAGATTTACACCTACATTGGCGATATACTTGTGGCTGTCAATCCATTCGCTAATCTTGGGCTGTACACGGGTTTTGTATGTATTTTTGACAAAGATTTCCGAACCTCCTTTTGTTCTTTATTCTTTTATCACCAGCGTTTAGCCGGTGGCTAAAAATCTTTTTCCGATCCTCTAATTTATTAGTAACGTTTTTTTTTGGTTTTTAAAAATATTAACAAATGTTTTAACCGATTTTAACCGAAAACTTCAGCCAATAATACAGAGACAATGTAATAATATAAAATGTAATATTTGAATGCATTTGGTAACGAACAATCATATATTTAAGGACATTCATACTGTAATTACCTAATTCCTAGAGAATTTAATAATTAAAAAAAATATTAATTAATTAAAACGTACTGAACAGCAGACGGTGCGCGGTCGGAATGTGGCTTCGGCGGTCTTTACCCTAGCAGGTTCCCGCATCGAAAATAGTTTCGAAAATTTTCGAATATGTTTTCGGTACTCAAAACTGCTAGGGTAGAGTTAAGGATATTGGGTAGATCGATCATTTAGAACTTTTAAAATTGAAAATTACAGACGTTATAAAAGAATTAATATTAATTTTTTAACGAATTTTTAATCAACTAGCGATGGACCACTAGGTCAGTTTAGATTTTTTAAAATTATTTCGTTACTTCTTCCGGCTGGGACCCGGTGCGATGGTCTAGTGGTCAGTGTACTGGCCTCTAGTCCAGAGCATCGGTAGGTCGCGGGTTCGATTCCCGGTGCCGTCGATTTTCGTCGAAAATATAAATACGGGCGCAATGAAGCTCCAGATGTATACATGAGACCCACACAGGTATTTCTACCTCTGGAGGTCACACGTATACAGCTGTAGTCCGTGTTTACGTTCTCGACGAAACGTGACGTAGCGGTGCCGTGAGGCGAACTCGAGACCGGCTATATCGGCATAGGTTTTCCGCAGTTTCCCTATGACCATGGCAGAAATGCTATGGCAAATGCGATATAGAGGGGGAATGCGGCCGTATGGGGGCTTGGTGGCTGATCCGGACCAGACCCTCAGGGGGGACTGGCTACTGATCCGGGCCGACCCTGCAATAGGCGTAATGCCTCCAGGCGGGAGGAAATGCGAATAAAAAAAAATAAAAATAAAAATACAACTACTTCCGGCTGGGTGTAATACGTTGAACTTAGTTTGTTTAACTCAGTTGAATGATTCCTTATAAAAATATTTCACATTCTAATGATTATAAGTTCCTAAAGTGCGTAGAGACAATTTTTCTTGTACGAAAATACCATAAAAATTGACTAGTTTATTTTTCATTGAATTTAATTGATTATAGATACGAAATTTGGTACGTAGTATCGGTGTATGTTATTTTTAGTCTATATAACTTTTCAGTTGATTTGTTGCGATTCGACGAGATTTAGAACAAAACAATTTTTTTTTCGAAAATTCAAATTTCTATAAAATCCGAACCACCTGACCGATTTCATTTAAATTTAATACCAAACAACATTGAACGTATCTCCAGTTATAAAGACCCGCGCAGAAAAAAGTAGTCCAGGATGGAGTTCCGGATTGAGTCCAGGATGGAGTCCCGGATGGAATCTTGGCAGTCCAGGATGGAGTACTGGATGGAGTCTCAGATGGTGTCCGCCGACTCCGGCTTTTAATCGAATCCCGGAGTCGGCGGACACCATCCTGGACGACCCGTGAATCTCGGCTGTCCGACGGCAGAATCCATCCTGGTGTCCATTATGGATTCTCACCTGGACTGTCTTACAGTCCATCCCGGACTCCATCCTGGACGACCCGTGAATCTCGGCTGTCCTATGGAAGAATCCATCCTGGTGTCCATAATGGATTCTCACCTGGACTGTCTTACAGTCCATCCCGGACTCCATCCTGGACGACCCGTGAATCTCGGCTGTCCGATGGCAGAATCGATCCTGGTGTCCATAATGGATTCTCGCCTGGACTGTCTCGCAGTCCATCCTGGGCGGTCCGCGAATCTGGGCAGCCCGGTAGTAGAATCCATCCTAATGTCCATTATGGATTCTCGCCTGGACTGTCCCGCAGTCCATCCCGGACTCCATCCTCGACGGCCGCGAATCTCGGCTGTCCGGTGGCAGAATCCATCCTGTTGTGCATTATGGATTCTCGCCTGGACTGTCTCGCAGTCCATCCCGGACTCCATCCTGGATTCCATCCTGGACTCCATCCTGGACGATCCGAGTATTCACCTTGGGTACCCTGGTGTCCAGACGATCCATGTTGGACCACTCTTATTACGTCAACGGAGGTTAAGCCTCTCGTGTGTAGTCGAACTCAAAACAGCTTTCCAGTCTTATATACGCTCGGGCTTCAAGTCACTTGCGAGAAACGCTTCGACCGCTCGCCATCTAGCGGAGCATTGTGTATCGGTATTTCGCATGATGCCACTAGATGGCAAACGGACGCTCCGTTTCTCGCAAGTGACTTGAAGCCTCAGCGTATATAAGACTAGAGAGCTATCCTGAGTTTGACTACACACGAGGGGTCTACCCCCCGTTAACGTAGTACGAGTGGTCCAAAATGGATCGCCTGGACACCAAGGTGCCCAAGGTGGGCGCGGTCTGGTCCTGGTGTCAACCTCCTGGTGGACACCCGGATCGTCCAGGATTCAGTCCAGGATGGAGTTCAGTATGGAGTCCAGGATGGATTCTTCCGTCGGACATCTGAGATTCCATGGACCGTCCAGGATGGAGTCCGGGATGGACGGCGAGACCGTTCAGGCGAGAATCTAAAATGGGCACCAGGATGGATGCTGCCATCGGACAGCCGAGATTCGCGGACCGTCCAGGATGGACTGTAAGACAGTCTGGGAGAGAATCCATAATGGACACCATGATCGATTCTCCGATTGGACAGCCGAGATTCACGGGTCGTCCAGGATGGAGTCCAGGATGGACTGTAAAACAGTCCAGGTGAGAATCCATAATGGACACCAGGACGGATTCTCCCATTGGACAGCCGAGATTCGCGGATCGTCCAGCATGGAGTCCGAGATGGACTGTAAGACAGTCCAGGTGAGAATCCATAATGGACACCAGGATGGATTCTGCCATTGGACAGCCGAGATTCACGGGTCGTCCAGGATGGAGTCCGGGATGGACTGTAAGACAGTCCAGGTGAGAATCCATAATGGACACCAGGATGGATTCTGCCATAGACAGCCGAGATTCACGGGTCGTCCAGGATGGAGTTCGGGATGGACTGTAAGACAGCCCAGGTGAGCATCCATTATGGACACCAGGATGGATTCTTCCATAGGACAGCCGAGATTCACGGGTCGTCCAGGATGGAGTCCGGGATGGACTGTAAGACAGTCCAGGTGAGAATCCATAATGGACACCAGGATGGATTCTGCCGTAGGACATCCGAGATTCACGGGTCGTCCAGGATGGACTGTAAGACAGTCCAGGTGAGAATCCATAATGGACACCAGGATGGATTCTGCCGTAGGACAGCCGAGATTCACGGATCGTCTAGGATGGTGTCCGCCGACTCCGGCTTTAAATCGGATCCCGGAGTCGGCGGACACCATCCTGGACTCCATCCTGTACTCCATCCTGGACTGCTAAGATCCATCCGGGACTCCATCCTGGACTGCCAAGATTCCATCCTGGACTGCCAAGATTCGATCCTGGACTCCATCCGAGACTCCATCCTGGACTACTTTTTTCTGCGCGGGACTCTATAGGAAAATATAGAAATAGACACCAGAAGCGCTAAATAAAACGAGTTTCATCGAGTACTGATTACCAGACTCTTCTCTCCGTGGCAAGATACTTTTGCTTTTATTCCGACCCAATCGTGAATGTATATCAGAATTCTTGATATTTATGATTGTCCGATGGATCAGAAATTTAGATATCCAATAATACGTACATGGTGAAAAACAGCGTCTAAAAACTGGTACATTCAGGCCTACTTTGTTATTTTTGTACATAATTGCAGAATGATTCAATATTTTGCCGATTAATTCGTAGCTATTTGATACTGGAAGGTATGAGCTTCACTTTCGTTTCAGCCATTTTATAATTAAATCTTTCCTTAACCATCTAATGAATGTTTGAACGTGGGGATGACCTTAACCGTCCGATCATTGGAACCTTTACCTTACATAAGAAAAATTGCGTCTCGCTCAGTAGTTGGCACGCGAGCCGGTGCAGAGCTAAGCGGTCACCAAGTTACTGCCACAACCAAATGTTGCCCAACCCCGGGGACCGCCAAAGCCACACGCCGACCGCGTGTCCTTTGCTGTCATCTGTGGAATTAGTATTTATACTAAAATCAATTCAAAGCTTAGGTTCTATTTGTTATTGTGACTGGATAATTCTTCAGATATTTGTTTTGTTTAGGAACAACGCCGATACAAAGGGCAGGCAAGGTCGGATAATCCACCTCACATATTTGCGGTTGCCGACGCAGCTTACCAAGCGTTGCTTCATCAGCGTCAAAACCAAGCAATAGTGATAAGCGGAGAATCTGGAGCTGGAAAAACCGAAAGTGCCAACTTACTTCTGAAGCAATTGGTATATCTGAGCAAAGCGCCAAATCGAAATCTTGAAGAGAGAATTCTTCAAATAAATCCTATAATGGAAGCTTTCGGAAATGCGACAACTGGCATAAATGCTAATTCTTCGAGATTTGGAAAATATCTTGATCTTACGATGACCAAAGGTGGAAAAGTTACCGGCGCAAGAATAGCCGTTTATCTTTTGGAACAATCGCGAGTCGTTGCCCAAGCTGAGTAAGTTTAAAAAATAACAAACGTTAAATCTACATGATCCTAAATTCACTACATGCAATTATACTGTTAAAAATATTTACTGTAAATTTCCATTACGAGTAAGCTCTTTTACAGAAACGCGTTTATTAAATTTCATATGCAAGTGAGATGCAAAATTACAATTCTTTCTACTCAATTAGGAAATTTAATATAAAAATTTGAGATTAGTCTACACGTGTGTATTAAATGTGATGTATTAGCTGATGAATGAAATTCCGGTAATGTAAGTGTGCGAACATTTTGAACAGTGTACATATAAGCAATAACTTGTATTTTCCTCTAATTCCAACAAATATAAATACCTATTTGATAATAATATTAATAATAATCCAACAACAATTAAAAGTTGCTTACACAAACCAACTGTAACTTTTGAGTTTACGTT